>CM031611.1:19309565-19325360 GCA_018398815.1 Conus ventricosus | reverse complement strand
AAAGCCCCTCACCATTTGAAACCTACTCTATGGGAGACATGTGCGTGGACCAATGCAGGTCTTAAAAACAAATACGTGTGATGCAGTTTTATTATTTAAAGAATCGAAACGAGTTCAAGTTATGACGAAACATTTTCTCAGATCTAAGTGATCTGTATAATATGAAGATTGACGCCACTTGATTAATCTGTTCAAGGTTTAAAATTTTAAAATTTGTAATTCATCAAGCATTAACCCTTGGCGAATAACTCAGTCAAGGCAGATTGGAATATTGTGTACACTTTCCTCCTTGTTAACTGAGTTTTATCGTAAAGCAAGTTTTTGAAGGGAAAATTTCAATTGTAAATGATAGAGCAAGCTAGTGAATTTGTAAAGTGTGTTTAGGCGGTAATGGGGGGAATAGTGATGTGCACTATGTGCAAGATCTAAGACGATTGTTATCTTGCAGGTTTTACTCCTACTTCTGTTTCTACTCCTGTTCCTACTACTACTCCTACTACCCCTTTTCATCCATCCTGATCATCTCTCTGCTCTTTTCTTCACCTTCGGCACACATCTTTATCCCGCTCCCTCCTTCGTCGAGAGGAACGTGCGGGTTTGCGTCACCTTGCCGGGATCTGGAAGTGAGCTGTGAAGTCAGCGGAACCCCGGAAACGCTACACGATTCCGTGAAGCTGAGTGGCAATCACATAAACACACCCTCCACATTCAAGCACGCTACAACACACTCAGACTTTTTTTTGTATATTTCTTGTGCATAATTATATTCTGTGTGTATTCTCGGAAGATATATTTGTAGCACGAGCGGACAATCGATATTTGTGGCTACTGCAAGAAGCGAAGTGAAGAAGGACGAGACTTGGTTGTTACAGTGTATGTGCATGATTAATTTTTTGGGGTGTAATTCTTTTCATAGGGAACAAACGGATATCCAGCATTCAAAGCAACAATACGACATATTCACTGCAGATCATCATCATGTTATTGTTAATTTATTAAATTCAGTTGTTGTTATCAAAACCCAAACCTCTTATTCCATCCGTAGAAAGAAAGTGAAGGGGGGTGGACGAAGCTTGACTTTCCTACTACGGTCTATCGTTCTTGCCTGAGCTTTAAACCATCATTTATGAATGGGGCCCTTATTAAAAACGTCACACTCTCTCTCTCTCTCTTTCTCTCTCTCTCTCTCTCTCATCTCTCTCTCTCCTCTTCTCTCTCTCTCTCTCTCTCTCTCTCTCTCTCTCTCTCTCTCTCTCTCTAAAACATCATATCATAGGCTTGCCTGCTAAAACGGGACTGGGGTAGCTTCAAGATCTTCAACCATACTTAAAACATTTCACAAACGTACTTATGTACAAAGGGTATCTGCCTATCTCTCCATATAAAACGGTGTCTTTATTTTGAAAACAAAAGAAGGTATAGTGTAATTATATGGTCTATGGTGCTGTCACTACCGTCACAGCCCCATAGACCATATTTTAACACTATATTCTTTGATTCAAAAAATCTACTCTGAAAGGGTCTTACATTGCATTTGTAGATTTCAAGGCCTTTGACTCGGTAAATCGGAATGCTCTGTGGAATGTACTCAGTAAAAGTGGTGTTAATAGTAAATTGTACATGGCTATTAGAGGGTCTACAACTCAGTGCTGGCATGTGGGGCGTGTGAAGAGTGAGTATTAGATTTTTTGATTGGCCAAATGGAGTAAACAAGGATGCTTGTTGAGTCCACAGTTGTTTTTTTTTTCTAAACGAACTGGCTGGGGAATTGTCCCGCAAAGGCAAACATGGTATCCAGATAATACCTGAAGCAGTTGAATTAGTTTTATTACTGTTGCTGACGATGTTGTTCTTCTGTCCGGAACAGTTGTAGGTTTGCAAAACCAACTAATGCATTGAAAGAAAAAGCTGATCGCTTAGTTTATCATTTAACTTGGAATAAGACAAAATATAGTGGTCTTTAGAATGGTGGCCACCTATCAGTGTGTGAAAAAATGGTCTTACGGAATACAAAAGTTCAAGTAGTTAGTTCATAAAAATATCTTGGAATGATATTTTCAACAAAATTAACTTTCCGCTATGCATGGGAAGAATCTCTAAGAAAAGGGAAAAAAGGGTACATTGAAATTTTGAAATCCCTGAGAAAACTGAATTGTACAGACTAGTGTATTTTGGAAAATGTTTGATACACAGATAAAACCTCTTCTTACATATGCAGCTGAAAGTTGGGGCTTGCATGAAAATTCGATGATGGAAAAAGTACATAGTACATTGTACATGAGTACAATTTGTGAAATTTATTACGCACTGGTTGAAGATCTTGAAGCACCCCCGTCCCGTTTTAGCAGGCAGGCCTATGATATGATGCTTTTAGAAATGGAAAAAAAGGTAAAGAAAACTGAGCTCTAAAGCAGGAAAAATCTTTTCAGAACAGGGTTTTCAAATAGTTGGATGGCCCAGGAAGTAAGGAAAAGAGCAACAGTTTATTGCGGAATTTAAAGACAGGCTTTTTTGTTCTTTTAAACAGAATTGGCACTCAGATATGGAAAGTAAAGAAAAAATATCATTGGTTTTTCTCATTTAAGATGTGTTTCATTCTGAAAAAGTTTTCAATGTCATAACAGATAGATGGCACAGAATAAATTTCGCAAGATTTAGGTTGAGAACTTTAGGTTTTAATGCGAACAAAGATGGTTTGAATGTGAAACATCACATAAACCCTTGTCCTACATGTAGAACATTATTTATGACGAAGAGCACTTTTTGTTTCACTGTATGCATATAATGAAGTGCGGACAAATTGTTCACTTTTCCCGTTAGATATAGCGAAAAGACAAAAAGTTGCTGTCGTGTTATCATCAGATGATGAACTTGTAATTAAATCAGTTGCGAAATTCTTCGAGAAGCATTGAAAATAAGACAGATGGAGGGTAGTGAAAATTTTAAATAAGGTATTATAAAAGATATCTGAATGAATATCATCATTCATCGCAAGTGGAAGAGATCAGTAGGGTACATTGTCATCATTTGATCGAGTGGATGGTCGAGTCAGTCTAGTGTCGTGAGTTTTTTTATTTTATTTATTTATTTATTCTATTTTATTTATGTGTATTTATTTATTTATTTATTTTATTTATAATTGGCACCTTAACTCCTGTGCGTGAGGACATAAGGAATGCTATGAATTTATTTGTTTTTTAACACCCGGTTGATTTGGGCAACACTAGGAATGCCTGTGTATTTTTTTTGCAGGAAAGGAAGAGGGAAATTTATTGTTCTGTATTACCTCTCCCACTTGTCCAAAAGACCTCATTTGGTAAATGACAATAAAATATCAAAGTCACGTGTCCCCTCTGCTCTCCTCTCTCATCTACTCCTCTCTCTCTCTCTCTCTCTCTCTCTCTCTCCACTCTCTCTCTCTCTCTTCTCTCTCTTCACTCACATTCGCACACATCATCTAGTATTACATGAAAAAAAATTATGGGCAGTGTTGTGTGTGGTGTGTGTGTGTGTGTGTGTGTGTGTGTGTTGTGTGTGTGTGTGTTTGTGTGTTGGTGGTGTAAAACATTCCATGACTACTGCTATGCTTGGCATGTCAAAATGGCGGCATAACACATTTCGTAAGCTAGATTTGCCGCGAAGCAGGTCTTCTAGCCTCGAGAGTTATCACTTCCATGATTTTATAATTCAACTGTTTCGTTTCATATCGCGCCCCTTAGACAAAACCCAATCAACCCATACAACATAATAGGAAAAGTAATGTGACGTAAAGACGATGTTTTGACAGGGAAGGTATACAAGCCGAACTGGGAGTATTATATCTGATCCTGATCCCTTTTTGGTGACTAATTCCTTGCCATGCCAAAGTGTGGCAGAAATTGAAGTAAAAGAAGAAAGCCATTTACTGTAATGGTACTTTTACGGAACTACTTTATGCGCGGCAATGCACTGCGTGGGCTGACGAAATTATACTATAGCCTCTGTACTCAAAGGTTCCAAAAGTTGTGATCGTTGAAGGGAGGTTTTCCAAACGCCGGATATCTTCCTTCAGCAGTTGAACAGCGTCTGTGTTTCAGAGTCCTGAAGCGGCTATGCCCATATCCATGTTTCTTAAAATTCAGGCAGGTGGGTTTCCTCTGAATGTAGGTGAGGGGAAATCATTATGCCTTCCAATGCAGTAATCCTAGGGCATCTGGCTAGACATTCTTGTCTCTCTTTCTTGCTTGGATACAAGGTAAAGCTTGTTAATCAGAAAAGAGGAAGAAGTATCCGCCCTGATTTTTTTTTTCCTGGTTTACTATTTGGTTCTTTTTTTCTCCCGCCCCCTTTGTTTTGTAAAAGGTCAGGCGAGAAGTCCATGTACAGTGAAGCTTCCCAGAAGAAGAATATATAACCGTTGGATCCCTCAGAAACAAATGATTTCACCTCCTGTTTGCTGATGGTGAGAGAGAGAGAGAGCAGAGAGAGAGAGAGAGAGAGAGAGAGAGAGAGAGAGAGAGAAGAGAGAGAGATAGAGGAAGAAGGGCGCGTTCGGTGGAGGTGCAAGCAAAATTATTAGATTGAATGAGCTTGTAAGCTTCATATACAGCCCATTCGAGAAATAAGGCATATTTATCATACACCCACCATATCGAAATAGGAAGAAACAATAGTATGTGGATGCCCACGCGACTAATAATTATGGTCCATCCATTAAAAAAGGGGGTCAATGCCTCTTGGAATGAGAACCGAAAAGGATCATCAATGCGAGAGACTGACCGCATGCTACTGTCTCCAGCAGTTGAAGCTAAAAATTCGTACAAAACAAAACATCTGCACTCGTTTTAGGACCCTACTAGTGAGGTCAAGCAGTACCTAGAATATTCAAACACCTGGCCCGGGCAGGTCCCCCTGGGAAGGCTACGTCAGTGCCTCCGCTGGCAAGCACTGAATATCCTGAAGACAAACAGCTATCAGTGACAACTTTACTTCAAATGGCAATGGATTGAAAGTGCTACTTGTTGTCTCAGCTAATGGGCCCCGGATTAGTGCTGTCCAGTCAGTCAAGCATTGCCTCCTTCAACTGCGCAGATCTCAGCTAGTAATATCCTGATCAGCCACATCTTCCTGCTATAGTGACTGGTGCCCAGAAGCAAATTTGGGAAGCGGACACAACCGCCACACCAGACAAAAAAATTAGAAAGAAAAAGAATCTGCCAACATTGAATTCCGATCACCTACACACGATTGACGGCATAAGGACAACAACCATCTCATCTATCTGTGCTAGATTACCACATTCCAGGAGACCGAGACTGCAATAAGATGGCTGTCTAAAAAAGACAACTGCTTTTTTCTGATGCAGGATTGACATCAGGTAAACCCCAAGAAGTACGGCAGCAGAACTCGAAATAAAGGCCCAACGATTCAGAATGAGTCTCGTCCCTTAACATTTCAGTCCTCCAGGTCATGTACATTCTGAGGTGTCCCTGTGCTCCACTCGGGTGTTCTTTATGTAATCTTAGAACCAGTGCCTTAACTATCTGACTCCCTTCCCATGAGAGTTTAAAGCTCGAATTCAGGATCTGACTAAGCTCTATTCTCGGTGGCCACTGGACTCTTGGTCATCAAAAAAAAAAAAAGAAAATGGGATAAAGCTGTTTGAATATTGCTGCCATGACCAGCACTTCGTACACCAACCCATTGTTTTTAAACCAGACTAGACCATACTGTGTTATAGAGACCTCCCTCATGTGCCATTGGCATGTGACCGTACAGTGTGTATAGAGACAGCCCTTATGTTCCCATTGGCATTGACCATACAGTGTTCTAGAGACATTCCTCCATGTTGTCATTGGCACTGCCCCTACAGTGTTCTAGGACACATCCTCATGTAGCCATTGGCCTGCCTCAATGCAATCACCACAAGAAGAGCCTCACTGAGTTAGAGGCCAGCCGGACTGCAGTAACCACAGAGCTGAACTTACACCGGGGGATGAACTCCGGGTGGGCTGCAAATAATAATTTTAAGCACAACGTTCTGAAAATTTAAACGGATGACGCCTTATCCACGTCAGCTCTAGCAGACAGACGATTCCGGACTGTGGAACATTTTGCTGATTCAGTAGAGCCAGCGGCTCTAAGAGACTGTTCCTCAGCAAAGGCAGAAGAGAGAAGGAACTACACCAATGGGAAAATTTACAACATTGCCAAATACGAATTTTATAGGAGACCAAAACACAACCCCTGTTTTGAAAGTAAAACAAGGAGCCGAGCCTGGCCATGGTACTTCAAAGAATTTGTTTTCGGTCAGTTTCAGTTTAAGATTAGTCAAGTTCTTTTATTAACATCTGTTCATCACGGATGATATCGACAATAAATGATCGAAAACAGCTATACATTTCCTCATAATAAGGTCTCATATATATAAGAGATCTTCTAATACAGAGCCTGGGCACTTCGTGTTTTGGATCCCGCATATTAATCTAGTTACTTCTGACCTTAGCAATTATAGTCGTAATTTCAAATTATGACTATATGATTTTCAAATACAGCTTTCGTTTTATATTGCGCGATGACTGAGCAGCTTTCCTTCTCGTAAAGTTCTGTTTAATACATACGATCTATGATAGAGGATGAACGGAAATAGAAAAGTGACCAGATACACAAACGCCAGAAAAAGATTAGTGTTCCCTGTATCACGTTTAAACCTCAGAATCATCGTAGCTAACTGACATGAGAAGTCGGCAAGTCAGCATTTATTTTTTTTGCGGTTACCTTTAGATATGATTGATCGGCGGTTTCCTTTCGAGACTAGCTGTGCCTGTCCCCTTGATTCAAAACCGCAACTTGAGGATTCCACAGATTTGTCTTTGGGTCTAAGCTGCATTCGGATATTTTCTTGTGAACGTAAAATAGTCCGTTGTTTAAGGGATGGGTGTGCCTTTCGTTGATTTGCTCTTAGTATACTAGTCGATCATCAGTATGTAGTGGGCCAGTAGGTGAATAGTGTTCGGTGTAATGTTTACGTTTCTATATGACAAAGGCGTTGGTAGGTGTTGGGGCGGGCCATACACCTTATCAGAACAATATGATTCGATGTACTCGAATATTTTGTACCCTGAAATGTATCTTCAAACTGTGTGAAATCACTTGCGAAAACATATAAGAGAAGGTGTCAGAGAGAATGTAGGCTGCTCACTCCAATTATGCAATTCAATGATCAGAAGTGATCATCAAAACAGAAATTATGGTCTTACATAGGATAAGAGACAGACAACATTGGATTCCAGACCTGAGAAAACAACCAGAATAACCTAATAAGGACCTAAGGGAAAGCACATTACTAACAAGCAGTTTTGTTTCATGTTGCTCAATCCCAACCTTAATTAACGTTAACTAAAGGATGATGATAAATTTCCCTGAAATGCAAAACATCAAAGTTAAGCAAAGCAGGAGTATTTAAGTTGAACTGACCAACATCCAATGAAAACAAAGCCAACTGGTCCCATGACGTTCCTGGCAAGCCTCTTAAAATTATGTTGCCAATGAATTGAGTGAGGTAATACCAACACTTTACGCAAGCTTCACTGGACCAGGAGTATACCTGGATTAGGGGCGAGATGCGAGCATTATTCCCTTTATTCAAAAGGGTGACAAAACAAAAGCAGAGAACTATAGACCGGTATATCTCTACATCCATATCACCAAAACACTTGAGCACATAATATATAGTAGCAATAATGGACCATCTGACAAATAGACTTTTTAGATAACCGCCCAGCATGATTTAGATAGCAAAGGGGTTGTGAGACTCACTTATAACAACGCTCATGATTTTAAGAACTGGCTTAACACCAGACAGCAAATAGATGACATTTTTAATTAGACTTTTCTAAAGCCGTTATAAGGTGTGACCATGAGGGCCTGCTGCTTAAATTAGAACACATCGCATTGGCGGTTCTTTGCCAAATGGTCTAATCATGACTATCTCGCTCTCGTTGGGAGAACGCAGAAATTGTCGAGGAAGGGTCGTCATCCCATTGTAAACGCAGTCTTGTCAGGGTGTACCACAGAAACTGGTTATGGGGCCCTGGTGGAGGTTCTTAATTTATATAAATGACATAAGGTAGAAATCTCTCCCGGAACTACTATAAGCGTTGTGGGGCAGGGATGACAGCTTTGTAGATAGAACAATCAGAAGCAAGAATGAGACACGCATTCTACAAAGAAGATTCTAAACGCTTTACAAGAGTGGAAAGAACTTGGAAAATGGAATTTGCATCCCCAAAGTGCCAAGATTTGCGTATATGTATCAAACGCCTCACCAACTAGAATCAAATATTTATTCATAATACTGTTCTTAAAGAAACCAATGCTGCAAAACATTTAGGCGTGATTCTAGATAGTCGTCTCAAATGGAAAAACATACAATTTTAGTAGTAGAGCAAAGCAAATAACAGCTTAGCTTTCTATACCGGAAATCAATGACTGCCCCCAAAAGGTAAAGACGACTGCTACAAAAACACTGGTTTAGACCAGTACTGGAATATGGTTGCTCATTGTGGGAGCCGTACCATCGAAAGGACATTGATAACCGCGAAAAGATGCAGAAGAAGGCAGCAACGGTTTTCGTATCAGGGAACCACATCAGAGAAAAGGGGGAATACTAGGAAGAACATGTAGGAAATTAATTGAAACCCTTAGAAGAGAGAAGAGCTTTTATCAAACTGAACAGATCTTCTTCAAAGGCAGAGCTAAACTATTTGATATTCCAATGGAACACCTAGTATTAATAAAAGTAGCCCCAGAATGGCGGTCATGTTATACCATACTGCATCAAATATTACAGCCACCTTCATTCATTTTATCCTAGTACTGTACGGCTGGAACTCACTGCCGGGTGCCATCAAGATTGCCAAAATAAACAGTCTCATTTAAAAAACATATTGATACGACAGTTTTGAGATCTCAATATTGACGATTTTCTAGTTTAAACTTCACCCAGATTTTTACTGTTATCTGGGCTGAATTTGGCCATTGCTTTTAACTTTTGAATATCGAGTGCGAACCCTGTTGGCCAAAATTTGCTCCATGGGCCAACATCTGAGTCGCACTATTTTAATGTGATTTTATTTTAACTTTTTAACATGCGCGCTGGTGACCTTCTCGTCTTTTGAGTGAAAACCAGTATTTTAGGCATGAAGAAGAAAGAAAAAAGAAAGAGGAAGTTTTGCTGTAAAAGTCTGATAGCTGATCGCATGATTGTGTCTATTCTTCATTAAGCTAATCTCTTTTTTTCTTTTTTTTCTTTTTTTTTTTTTGTGGCATCAGTTCTCGACAATTGAGCACCTAAGGAGGTAGAGTTTTTTTTTAATAACTCCCCCCTCCCACCCCTCCCCAAGGCAAAATCCACCGCTTCAGTTTTTTCTGGTGCTCACACGTCCTCTTCCTTCTACCAAAAAAAACCCAAAAAAGCGGAAAAGAAAAAAAGTTTTTCTCTCTTTCTTTGTTCCGTTCCTTTTGCTTTCCCAACAATCTCTTACACACCAGGCATAGGCTGTGTGTTATCTACAAATGGACCTATTTTTGCTGATTTTAGGTTTTGAAATTGATACAGAGTGTCGGGGTTTTGTTAATGTTCTAATGTGTGGTGTACTGCACACTCCACTCGGATAATGTGTTGCTTATACAAAGGAAACAACAAGATGAGACAAAGGACCATCATTATTTTGTCAGTTATTCAGTTTGTTTACACATACACCCACACACACTCTCTCTCTCCCCCGCCCTCCCTCTCCCCTCCTCTCAAATATGCTAATAATGGAAGTTACCTGTTTAAAGACACTATTCTAAAGCAAAATCCAAGCGGCAAGCTACCAATTCCCGTAGATACACACGCCTGAAAGGATATCATTGGTCCCGATTGCTCGTCGTCAGCGCGCCGGCCCCCTACCCAACGCGGGAGAGCTCTTCACGAGCACACACCACTACCACCACAACCCACCCACCCCAACATCCATCCAGCCTCGCACACCACCCCCACCTCCTTCCGCCCCACTTCCACTTACCACCCCACCCCCAAACAACAACACAAAAAACAACACACACACACAACTCACACACACACACACACAAACACACACACACACACACACACACTCACAAGAGGAAAAAGAGAGAAGAGAGAGGAAGGAGAGAGAGAGAGAGAGAGAGAGAGAGAGAGAGAGGAGAAGAGAGAGAGAGAGGAAGAGAAGCGTTAGCAGACAGACGGACAGAGACGGCGTCTTTTTAAAGAAGTGAGGGGATTTAGGTTGTTACTGTCATCTCACCAGTTTCTCTTCCCCGATGATGCCTGTCTTATTGCGAAAGAGTAGATGCATGACTCTCCTCCATTTCCACAGTTCCCCATGTGCGACAGTCTTACACATAAGAAAACGAAAGAGTGTAAGGAAGTACAGAGGAGTGGACCAACGAAAAGGTATTTTAACCTCGGAGTCACTTTTTAGAAAGAAACTTCATCAGACTGTGGTTTCATGGGTGCGTGCAGATATGTGTTTTGAGACCTGGAAGTGTGTGTGTGATATGTCATTGCGCGCACGCAAAATGCACAAAAACGTGCAGTATTTGTAACTCTGTGTGTGTTGTGTGTTGTGTGGTGTGTGTGTGTGTGTGTGTGTGTGTGTGTGGGAGCGTGTGTGTGTGTGTGTGTGTGTGGTGTGTGTGGGGTGGGGGTGGGGGTGGTGTGTGTGTGTGTGTGTTGTTTGTGTGCGAGGGAGCGGGGGTGTGGGGTGGGGGTGGAGTGCCCGCGCGGGCGTGGGGGTGGAGGTGGGTGGGGGGGTGTGTGGGTAAGATTGAATGCATGTATGAGATTTTCGTTATATTTTCCTCATGCAATTGATTTTTCGAATACACGGAAATGGGCAGTCCTAGATTCCGTTTTTTGGTAAATGCTCTACACATCTATGCAGGAATCACAATATGTTAATTTTCAGTAGCGTATGTCTGTCAATATTTTCTTGTCTAAGAATTCCAAAAGCACAGTTCTTCAGCAAATCACGAATTTTTATGTGTTGTAGACAGCTAATAATGTATTGACTGACAAATTTCCAAAACGAACTAACCTTATACAAGGAAAAAAGAAATGTTCAATTAATCAAATTCATCATGCAATATGAACAATGTCGATTATCCTGAACTTTCAGTTTGCCTAGCACTATATTAGTACGGGTATAATATTTGTAGAATTTTCCATTGTAGAACTCTCAATCTGGTTTCTTTTGTGCACAACGGGTATCTTCCATATATTTTTCATTTAAACTCCAGTCCATAATGATTTTAAACCAAAAACGGGCCTGCACATGTTCCCCCCCCCCCCCACCCTGGTGTACTGAGGGAACACAAAAGTTACACGGAAATCCGTGCAAATAAATGTTTTTTTGTGACAGAAAAGGAGGTGGTTCTGAAAAAGCTATATCATATCTATCTTGTTCACTAACCCTAGTAATAAAAGTCTGTGTGAACCGCTGACACTATGGTTATACTCTAAGATCCTTGCAAGGGAGGCTCCTATCATGTTAACCACGTTCCTGGTATGAAAGCGTCCCCTTTGGAACCATACATATCACTAACCTTTAGTATGTTCCCTTTATCCAGTCAGGGAAGAAAAGGACAATTCCTCGATATTTTATGGGTGTTTGGGTGTATTCCACAGTAAAGACGAAAGGGGCGAATACCTCATGTTTTCTTAGAGCTAAGCCAATGGTTCTGAGTAATTTCCAAAAATGGAATGTATCTGGTCTAAACCTTTGACAAGTTGCTCTTTTAGTATTGCATAAAAAGAACACGTGACATTCTCACCAAAGGAAAATATGTTTCTCGGAATTAAAGCCATCTTTCATTGTTTGTGGCCGTACAGATTCTACAACCCATAAAGGAGAAAAGCAGATTGCATCTGTCTTAGATCTATCTTTTTAATCTACGTTTTCAACTCACTGCACATAGACGTTTCTTGTACGTGTTTTCATATGACCGTCGATACAATTTTTTTACGCCAGAGAAATCTAAAAAGCAATGCGATTATATCTGTAAGACCTTATCAGGAATAACAACTTTTCATAACAGACCCCCCCCCCCAATTTGTGAAATAAGAAATGTTTTGATAACATGTATTTTACCCATACACTTAGATCTCTTTTTCCAGGAGTAATAATTCTTCTGAAAAGTTCGATTCATTGCAACCAATTGTCCTCAACTACAGATGCCGTTTATCATTCTCATAATAATACCCAGAAGCTTTACTTTATTTTTCCACGTAAAGCCAGTAAAGCTGTCATGTACTATAGTTTATACTACTAGCCACATAGCTGCTGAAGTTATTTTTATTTAATACATCAAACCAGAAAACAAAAAAAAAATCAGTGAGTTTTTCTAATGCTTGCACCATGTAATGCTAATCGTCAAAAATAAGGGAACAACATCTGCATAGAGCGCAAGTTTGATTGCACATTAACAAGCGTATCCTTGACCCCCGAGATCAATTCCTCTAATGTTCTCTACAGTTTTTTCAGCTTTATTGCTAGTAATTCATAGCCAACACAAAAAACCTAATGGAGAAAAATGACATCCTTGTCGATTCCTGTCTCAACCCCAAAAATACTCTGATGTCCACCACTATACAAAACCAGACTACGATGGTCAGCGATTAATGCTTGAAACCATCAATGAATTCTTCCTCAAACCATACTTTTTGAGAGCTGTTAACATAAAGTCTTTAAGATATACTATCAAAAGCTTTGTGTATAATCAATACTTTAAAGCAAACCAGGAATATTTTCCGACATTTAAATGATCCAATTAGTCCTCAATAGCGTAGCTGCTCGACGTGCCCTTGAAGAATACACAACCTGATCCTTCACTTACTAAATAATCGAAGAAAAAGAAACAACCCGAAAGTGCTGGGGAGGACCCAGAGAAGCACGTCTCACCGTACCTTTAGAGCAAGTCCTGTACCACCCTTGGAGCCTGCGCTGTGTTGACGATGGGTACAGGCACGCGCAGGACCACTCCATTAAGATATCAAGGGACCAAAACGGCTCCTGAAACCAGAGGTAAATCAACGACAGATGCAGCTCATAACAGCCTTAAAGAGCATCCCCATGGGGTGTATCCCAGACCGTAGTTCATGACTGCAGAGGCCCCGCGAAAAACACCACCCTCCAGCGCCGAGCACACCCCCACAGACCCAACCTCGCCTGCCCACGGACCAGATGAAGACAGTGCCACTCCAGACACAGCCAGCTTTCGCCATACGGTCTTATGTGCCCTCAAGAGAGAAGCCAAAGTTGTAGTCTTTCCCACTGTCAACAGGACCTTTCCCTGACATACAAACGATTTGCCAAACATTTAGACAAATCTTATAATCGCTATTCGTTAACGAAAGTGGGCTCCAGTTTTTTTAAACATTTCTAGTAGATCTTTGCTGTGAATTAATGTGATACTGCTTTTCTCTGAGAAGGTAAAGTGTCCCCCTTTTCAAAGGCAGAGTTTAAGTGATGATGTTAACAAACTTTTTATCTGACTCCCCAAAATACTTTTAAAAACTCGTTTAAGCCCCAGTTCCCCCCCACTTTTTTTCCGCGAAGAACCATTTGTTGAGGCTTTAAGAGCGTGTTAGTAGTTCATTTCTGTCAATGCCATTCACACTATCCATCTGAGAGTCAGAAACCTCTGGCACTGAAGGATCAGATATAAAGTTATCTGCACCATTTGTTCCAGTTTCCTGCTCTTCTTATTACCTTTTCCTATGTACAACTTCTTCGAATAATTAGTCTCGCTGCAGTTTCATTATATCTGACTGTTGTGTAACTAATCTAACCCATTTTTTCATCTCAAGTTCTTCCTATCATCTTTGAATTTGCTCTTGATTTTTCCAAGTTTAGAAAATACTTTGTGTTTTCCCCCGCGTCAATCCATTTCATGCTAGATCTTACTGTGCTGCACGTGCTTTATAAGTTTCCAAAAAATTCTAATTCTTGCATTAAGCACTGTCGCTGATTTTGGTAATGAATAACGTTAGGTTTTTTTCAATATACTATCTATATCGGTTAACTTACTCTGAATTTCTACTACCCTTCTTCTTCTGTCGATGAGCTCTTACCTTTAGCATAAATTAATTGTAATACCTTAATCCTCAGTTTTTTAGGATGTCCCATTCAATTGAAAAAATCGATGTTTTCGTCCATATGTGATATATGAATCATCAATCAAACTATTCTTCTGTGTGACAGAGTTTAAGCATTGCAACAATGAGTTACGGGGGGGGGGGGGAACGGTGCACAGCCCAGGTCCCCTCTCAAAGCTTGAGGAATTTCAATTGGATGGAGAACCTCTGTGATTCTGTGATAGGGACAGAATGAATATGGCAGTCTATATGTTTATATCAAACAAAATCATCACTGGATAGGAAATAATCCATCAGTCGTGCAATAAAAGGAGAAGTTTTATGTCCATTTAAATTCCTTTACATCCCGGATGAAACAGTCCTCCAAGTATCATACAGGTCATGCGGTGATTAAATCATTAAATTCTTTCCTTTACTGTGCCTTCTGCATGTTTTTTCTCCAGAGAGGATATCCGAAACGTTATCGAATACTCATTGAAATCCCCCCAAGCTACAAGCTTCTGACTGAACATTAGGATAACAGCTCCAGTTCCACAAAGAAGTATTTCATTTCATTGTCATTACTTGGAGCATGCACATTCTCAAGGACCCGACTTTTTGATGCTGAATTTCTATTTTCAGTGTTCAAAAATACGTCTTGAATCGACCACTATCTTGTAATCATCAACCACATTGCAACGAAATAAAAGAACTTGCCACAACTATTGATGTATAACTCTTATTTAATAATTCAGCTTTTGCCCCATTCATTTATCCATTGCTCATAAACATCATCAGTGATATGTTTTCTATGCAAACAAATTATATCGTACTTTTTTCTCGTTCATGTGTGTTAAAGAGTGATTTTCTTTCTTTTTCCAACACGAACGCAACCCCGTGAAGTAATGAATAAACGGTCAAATCTGGAATCACAAAGCCATTAGAAAGTCCGAATCCAACCATTATCAATCCAAAACGCAAACCAGTAAACCAAGTCCGGGTAACGCGCATAAAGGCGGGCGCCGTCAGGTGTCAAACCGCCACACTCGTGGAAGAGTTCTCCACCGCTCCCACCACCTTTACTCTGCCCACTCGACAGAGAGCGGTCAGTGAGGCCGCGAACAGGTGGAGCATTTTAGCCTTCGCCAGCTCACGCCGCGGGCTAGGTTTTGGAATCCCCCCGCGGTCACCTAAACCTCTGTCGCTTTACCAACCGGTGCGCGTGAACACTGGTCCTTCTCACGTACGACGTATTGCCCGATAAATTCCCGCGGCGAAGGTGAAAACGATTCTTTGCCATATCATTCCATCAGTTTGAGTTTTGGGAACCCACATCTGTCATAGAGTCTCAAAGAACATCTTCCCCCATCCGTAAACAAAGTTGGCCCTACCTTCTCCTCTCCTGACGTGCTGGCTCTCACCTGGGAAAGGGCCCCCTGGGGAAACCCCCATCTTCTGTAATGCGCAATCTGAGCACATACTCTGGTTCAGGATACGTTCACTCACACTGGGGGTCAGAGAAAGTGCCACAGGCAGGATCACCACGCTTGTGGCCCCACCCCTTCTGCAAGCATCCCTGCAAAGTGTCACCAGATTCTTGGACACTGGTGTCGTGTGTCCAGACGGCAGGCAGTTAGAGCACACAGGGCTCCGTG
>CM031611.1:19282294-19309465 GCA_018398815.1 Conus ventricosus | reverse complement strand
AAAACTCATAGTGCTGCTTAAGGTGCATGCTCCGGTGTGCTGCTTTGAGTCTAATACTTCCCATCTACTCGTCTTTTATAGCCAGCTGAAAATTTGCTCATCTTGTCCTCTAAGCCATAACATTTCAACTGTTTTTGCTGGAGATTTATATTTTCTTAAATACTAAAGTTGCGTCGTTAATGATGAGCTTGAGGGTCTGCTAACCAACGCTTTCAGCACATTTCAGCGTTTCGGGAAAAGGGTGTTATGAATTCAACCTTAACATACTTTTTTGTACATCAGAGAGAGAGAGAGAGAGAGGAGAGAGAGAGAGAGAGAACAAACAGACAGACAGACAGACAAATACACAGACGGAGCAAGAGAGAGGAGGGTTGGGAAAGTATAGAGATTGATTAAAAATTGTATAGCACACTTTAACGGCTTTTAGAGAGCAGAATGAATTTCCACAGAGAGAGAGAGAGAGAGAGAGAGAGAATGCACACACGAATGCACATGCACGCATGCGTATGTGCACGCCACGCACACACACAATATATATTATATATAGAATTATCAACAAAGCTTGCTCTTATGTCTTAGATTGAAGAAATAGGGGGAGATACGCATTCATATCTGCAGTGGTAGATGATTCTGCCTAACTAACAGTATGTGCTTGAGGGGTGAATGGGGAAAAATAAAATAAATGCTTCTCAAAATGAGCCTTCAGCAAGCTTATATTCTCCAAGAGGAAGACATCCTCCAATAGGGAGGGAAACTCACTAACATATAACTCCTGGTCATATACCGATATTTCGAAACTTGGTTGTTCTCCTCAGTGACCGCGAAAAGTGGTAATATAACTCCTCTGCCTTTTCAGTTTTAAGAAAAATGCAGTCCCAGAAAAGGCTGGTGTGCAATACCGTAGTATGTTTGTTGAGTTTTCAAAAAACCAACCAAAGGTGCCATCTAAGAAGCAAAAGAAAATCACGAAAGAGCAAAGCAAGCTACATTTTCTTGTGAAAAGTAGAAAATATAAAAAGATATCCTCTAAGACACAAGTGCTGAGGGCCAGTTCTTGGAATGAATCCGCAAGGGACTAAAATACAACAAACTAATAAATTCCAAGGATAAGTACCGAGCACCGTATCCAGCAACGTACAGAGCAGCTTGGTGTTGCAATGACTGCAAGGAATATTGAATTATAAACAAAGATTGCTCTTATGTCTTAGATTGAAGAAATAGGGGGAGATACGCATTCATATCTGCAGTGGTAGTTTAAATTCTGCCAAACCTGAGGAGAAAAAACCCAAGTTTCGAAATTGGGTAAAAGACCAGGGTTATAAATTTTTAGTGTGTTTCCCTCCCAATTGGGGAGGGCCCTCCCCCTTGGAGAATATAAGTTGCTGAAGGTCATTTTAAAGAAGATTTATTTTTTTTTTCCCCATTCACCCCCAAGACATACGGGTTAGTTAGGCAGAATCACCCTCCCAAGCAGATATGAATGGTTTTCCCTTTTAATGATCTTTGTTGGACCCGGGAAATTGTGAATTGTTGGACTTTTCATGTTGTCTCTTATACAGAAAAAAAATTGGAAAAACCCGGTGGGTTTTTAACGGAACGGTTTTTCCCAAACCGCTAAAACTTTAAAAACCAAAAATCATTAAAAACAAAAAAAAAGAAACAGTGAAAAATTTTTTTCAAAGCCAAACCCTAAAATCACAGTAAAACCCAACAAAAAACGTAAATTTTTTTAGAACCAAAAACATTAGACCTTAAGGATCATACAAAACCCCCATATAAAAAACCAAATGACACCCCGTTTCGTTGAATCAATAGAACCATCCCCCCTCCTTTTTTAAAAAACCATAACTAATGGTTTTAAACAAAGATTTCTAAACTGTCATCCCAATGAGAAAAAAATTAAAAACATTTGGCAGCAGCTGAAACAAGATGCGCTGAAAAAAGTGGTTTTCAAACTACAAATTACAATAAATCCAGTTTAAAAACTTTAACCCACAATAGGAAAACAAAAAAGAAAAATTTTAATTTGGTAAAACCCCCAAAAAGATGGGAAGAAAAAAAAAAAAACGTGGGAAAAAAATTTTCCCCCAAACCCTTAAAAAAATTTCATTAAAAAAAAGAACATGTACTATCAAAAAATTATTCAACAACAATCCCATCACGTGTCATATCGTGTTGCCCAATTAAAAAAAAAATTGATTCTTCCAAAAAAAACCCAAAAAAACAAACCAAAGAGGGCGTTTGAAAGGTTATGTTTTAAATTATCAAAAAAAGCCCAGTGCCCTCAAATAATAAAGGGTCCTACAAAACATTGGGACCAGGCATTTTTCAACGATAGTGAAAAAAAGAAAACATACATGGGGATCAGGGAAACCCTTTTTTAAAAAACCAGATAGAAAACCCAAAAACAGTCTTTTCAAAAATAAAAAATATAAAAAAAAAAAAAACAAAATAAGAAAATATTTTGGAACCCTTAAAAAATAAAAAAAAATTGGGGTTTTACTTATAAAGGGAACATTTAAAACGAGAAAACACCATACAACAACATTTCTAAAAAAATGAAATTTATGTACTACAAAAAAGGGGTAATATTATTTTAAAACCCCCCCTAGCCCCTTTAAAACCTAAATAAAAAAGATAAACAAATGCGGGCATAAATGGAAACCCTTTGTAAATTAAAACCATTCCCTAAAAACTAAACCCCGGAACGCGCCCCAAAAAAAGAAAAAAATCCCGGCCCCCGTGCCACACCGCAAAGCTCCCCGCCCCCAAAACCCACAATAAAAAAACCCCGGGGGCGTCCCCAGATTTTTTAAAACCCTGGGGGTTGCTTTTTGGGCTCAAAAAACAAGTTGTGGGTTTTTTAATTTTTTTCCATTTTAAAACCCTTTTAAAACTGGTATGTCGCTCCCAAACTTGGTTAAAGCATTTTTTAACCCATTCTGATTTGGCTTTTTAATTCTAAAAAATTTATATTAAATAAAATATATTTATATAAAATATATAAAATATATATAATATATATATTTCGCACCCCACACACACACACACACCACACACACACACAACACACAACAAAACCCCCCCCCACACACACCCCACTCTTACGTACACTGCATCCCTTTACATTTTAGAACCATTAACCCTTTAGCGGCTTAATATATTTAAAATTTTTTTTGGGAGCATGTTTGGTTTTCTATCCATCCATACACATATTCCCCATTTTATATCTGTAGTCCAGCCCCTTTTCAAAAACTTTTTAAAAATTGGGCTTTTTTTTGGGTTAAATTTTCTACATTTATAAATGAAATTTTTCCCCAATTGAAATTTTTTGGTCTGACATATCATGGGTTTTTGTTTTCTAATCCGTACCAAACAATATGATTCCATATCAAGGAAAAATCTTTAAACAGTGTAAACAATTAACTTTCAGAGCTCTTTCACGGCCCTTTCCCAGAAAATACGGGAAAAACTTTATTCTCTTTGGGTAATGTTAATTAATGGAGTCTTTTGCAAATTATATAAATTACATTTGTCACTATCGATAATTACCCATACTTTTCGGGCACACTTTTTTTAACCAAAAAATTTTGTGGCATTCTTTAATTTGGAATCTTTTTTAGTTTTTTTTTTTTCTTTTTTTTAAATACCTTTTCAGTACCTCTTTTCCAGCCCAATAGGTATAAAGACGTTGCCCCCACAAAAAAAGGCCCAAAAAATTTTAAAAACATCAGGACTTCCCCCAAAAAATTTATCTTTAAAAGTACGAGTTCCTTCGTAACATTTAAAATTTTGCTTTAAGTTTTTAAATTTTATCTTTACTAAAGTTACTGTTCAATTTTAAATTTTTTTTTTTATCTGCGGAAGCTTTGATCGAATGCCCCGCCAAATTAAATACTTCAGAAAAATTTAAACCCGAAATTTTCCCAAATTTTCCTTTTTACACGTACCGGGTTACAAAAAATTTCCCTCATCACGAGTAAAATGTTTAACAAGAAATATGTTTTTTTTGCATTTCCCTTTTTGTATAAGAATTTATTTTTCTCCCCCTTTAAACTTTTTCCCTTAAGAAAATAGGTTTTTGTGGCTAAATTTGCTACTTTTTGTATAATTCTACCTGTTTTCAGAATCTTTAATATTTTGAAAAACTCCTTTCCAAAAATTGAAAGAAAATTTCTTTCAAAATTTTGTTTGGACAATAAAGCGTCAAAAATTGTTTGAACATAATGAATTTTGATATTATTTTCTGCTTAGGTTTTTTTCATTACGCTTCCCTTTTCCAGGCTATTTTTTTAAAGGGAAATGGGCCCCGAAGGCTTTTTTTGTCAAAAAAGAAAATCATCGTGACTTCAATAGCAAAAAACAAAAACGGTGTAAATGGGCTGTATGTCTGACTGTCTGTCTGTCTGTTGTCTGTCTGTCTGTTCCCCTTCCTTTTCTCTCTTCCCCCCCTCTCTCCCCTCTCTTTCCCCTTTTTCTCTCATCCCCCCCTCTCCCCTCTCTTTTCCTAAACATATCTATTTTTCATGTCCTTTTGTTCTTTTTTTTCCCCCAAAAAATTTAAATTTGACTTTTTTTTTTTCCCTCAACCCCAAAAAAATCCACTGGGGGGTTTTTTGTTCCCTGAAAATTTGACCCACACCACACACACACACACCCACACACAAAACACACACACCCTTTCCCGCCCCCGGCCCCCAACCCCCCGTTCTCCCCCCCCCCCCCCCCACCCCCCCACACACGACATTTACGCTTTACGCGGGAAACATTCTGTTGAAATTTTTTTCAATAAACCCCACGGGGTTTAATTTTTCCCCTTTTTCACACCCGGCTTCATTCTCATTTTGGGTTAAACCCCTGAAGCCTTTTTTGAAAAAACTTCTTTTTGGGTTTTTTTAGCAAAACACAGTGTGAAAAATACTATTTCAGTTCTCTCTCCTCCCCCCCCCTCTCTTTTCTCTCTCCTTTTCCTAAGCATATTTATTTTTTCCCTTCCCCCCCTGTTCCTCCCCCAAATGATTAACCGGTTTAATTTTTACTCCCTCAAAAGGGGGAAACAAAAGCAATACATCCCCCTGGGAAATTGTGTTCACCTTTTAACTTGTCATTTGCTTGATCACACGCCGGCTTCATTCTCATTCTGAGGCTTAACCCCCCTGAAGGCAAACTTTGCGTTTTCAAAAGGAACATCTTTTGCCCTTTAAAAAGCAAAAACAAGGGGGGACAAATACTACCCCAGTCCCCTGTATTCTATATCTCTCGTGTCTGTCCCGTCTGTTGTCCCCTGTTTTTTTTGTCTCTGGGCTGGGCTGTCCCGTCTGTCTCTCTCTCTCTCTCTCTCTCTCCCCCCTTTTTCTCTTCTTTTCCCTCTTCTCTCTCCCCTCTCCTAAACATATTGTTTTCCCCTTTTCCTAATTGTTCCTTTCCCTTTTAAAGGGTTTAAATTAAATTTAAACCCCGGTTTTTTTTCTTCACCAGACGGGGAACAGCAACAGATCCACTGGGAAAATTTTGTTCAAAATTTAACTTTTGGGCATCCCCCCCCCCCCCCCCCCCCCGGTTTTTTGCCCGGTCCCCCCATTCCCCCACCCCCCGTCCCCCCTCACCCCCCTCCCCCGCCGGCCCCCCCCGGGCCCCATAAACCCATTTACCCTGACGCTGAAAACATTCTGTTTAGATTTTTCCACAGTCCACAGTGTCATTTTTTTGAATCCACGCCCTTTTTCTTTTTCATTTTGAGGCTAAGGCCCCTTGAGAATTTTTTGTCAAACAAAAAAAATTCTTTTAACCCCATTAGCAAAAAAAAGCGGTGGACAAAGGGCTCTTTTCCCTTTTCTGTCTCCTTTCTCTCGCTGCCCCGTTATTCTGTTGTCTTTCTGTCTCTCTCCTTTTTCTCCCCTGGGCCTCTCTCTCTCCCCCTTCCCCCCCTCCCTCCTTCTCTCTCTCTCCTTCTCTCTCCCCCTCTCTCTCTCTCTCTCTCTCTGTCCCCCTTCTCTCTCCCCTCTTCCCCTCCTCCTTCAATCTTCTTCTCTCTTCTCTCTCTCTCTCTCTTCCCTTTTCTCCTAAAATATTTATTTTTCCCAAACTCCTTCCCTGTTCCCCCCCAAACCCCCTCAAGTTCAAAATGATTTAAACCCCTGGTTTTTTTTTCCCCCCCAAGGGCAACAGCAAAAATACATAGAAAACTCCGTTCAACTGCCCCCGGGCCCCC
This sequence comes from Conus ventricosus, assembly GCA_018398815.1. Taxonomy (NCBI): domain Eukaryota; kingdom Metazoa; phylum Mollusca; class Gastropoda; order Neogastropoda; family Conidae; genus Conus; species Conus ventricosus. Next base: position 19,303,254 of record CM031611.1, on the reverse strand, counting down.
CCCCCCCCCCCCCCCCCCCCCCTCCCCCCCTTTTTTTTCCTTTTCCCGCCTGGTCTCTCCCAATCCCCCCCTCTCTCTCTCCCCTCTCTCCCCATTTTTCTCTCTCTCCCCTTCTCTCTTCCCACCACACACCACACAACCCCACCACACCAAAACGCACGCACGCACGCAAAACATCACGCACGCCCCGCCCAAACACACACACACCACACACACACACACCACACCACAAAACACACACACACACACACACCCCATAAGGGGCTGTATGTGTGTAAAATTTTTTTGCATTTATGTGTGGGATGGGCTTAAATTTTTTTTTTGTAAGTATGTATGTATGGGGAAAGTATAATGTATGCTTTCGGTATGTTGCTTTTCTGTATGTGTTTTTACGAATTTTTCAAGTACAAGTTTTGTGTAAAGTTTGCATGATTTTGTATGGGATTTGGAAGGGGTTGGTTTGGTGGTATGGAAAGGATGGATGGATGGAAAGAAAGGAAAGGATGGGGTGGATTATTCATTACGTTTTTGTCTTGTATGCATGCGCACGAACGTGTGGCATATGCATTATTCCGGAAAAGACAATTTTTTATCCCCCAACCAAAATGTGGCCCCCGCACAAATGTCGGTTTGGTTTAAAAAAGGTGCGCGATCCGTGGGGACGGTACTAAAATCCCCTCGGCCAAAACCCTCAGGGAAAACCCGGGACTTTTTCGACTTTAGTTTTGGTGAAAAAACGACCTGACCGACGTGCCCCGGGGAAGAAACGAGCCTCCCAGAGGGTTTAGTTGACATAAAGACGGTTGGGGGAGCGGGAGAATGGGGGGGGGGGGGGGGGGGGGGGGGGGGGGGGGGGGGGGTCTTTTCCTTGGGTAGCAGACCATCTCTGTCTAATAGACGGAGTGTAACCATGAGTGTGTCCTTTACTTACGCGGTTTTTTTTTTTTTTGGTTTTTTTTTTTTTGTTTGTTTGTTTGTTTTTTTAAACAGAATGAACGCATGTGCTATTTTCATTGTCACTTTCGTTACGACATTGGGTCAGCCTAGACTGAACAAAACGACAACAAAAACAAACAAACAAACAAACTGGATTAAACCGATCTGCTCAAGCATGCCCGACCTGAATGAAAATCCTTTCTGCGCCTGTCCTTTATTGGTTGTCAAGGTTAGGCCCTGTTTACGTGCGAACAAGAAACTAATTGTTCATAGGACTTTGCTTGTCCAGTCTTTACACATCATACAATTCCTACATATTGACGCTGTCAGGTTGTCAGTTGGAATGATTGAGATTTACAATCTTTCTAAACTCCACAAACTCTCATCACACTAGCTGACAGGGGTTTACAGAGTGGATCGGTAAACTGTCACAGCCCTGGGGTCTGCATGATGGACCGTTTCTTCTGTTCAGATCAACGCAACTTAGATAAGATAGGAATATAGGAATCCTCATTCTTCACATATCTGTCAAAGAGTTTAGACGTTTTCCGTATAGAATTATGCTCTCTCTCTCTCTCTCTCTCTCTCTCTCTCTCTCTCTCTCTCTGTGAGTGAGTTTAAGCTCATGAAACTGGCAACACCATTCTTTGAGGATCAGCGGCATTATTAGTTAAAATTCCCAGTTATTTTCGGCAAAGCGCAAATTAAAAATATACAATTATTACCATCATCTTCGTGAGTCTTCGGTGAATCGAATGGTACAAATTTTGTCTCTGAGTGACTTCAAGTTTTCTCCATTTATCCTGTATTTTATTTTTCTCCATTGCTGGCCGCTGTGGTGGCGTGAGGCAAAGGTGTTTTACCTGAGTTGCACGCGCTCACGTGTCGGCGGTCGTCACTGCCTGCATTCCAACTGAGCGGTGGCACACAGCTACCACTACCATGGCGTCCCCGTCCTCTGAATCTGAAGAAGTTGCTGTTACCCGTGTATCTGATCGGGAGGATACATCACCCTCGCCCCTCACTCTGACCGACATCCAGCGTATCCTCGACCAACAGACACAGGCTATCAACGAAAAATTGTCGTCACAGCTTGGCGCCCTGCGTGCTGACATGAACTCGTGTTGTCGTCGGTGCAAGCCATTGCCTGTGACATTGCAGACTTGAAGGACCGCACCACCAGTCTGGAGAAAACCTGTGAGCAGCTGGCTGAGAAACAGGAGGATACGGCGGAGTCTGTCGAAGATCTGCAAGAAGATCTGACGGACCTGAGGAAACGGTACGATGAAGAACTGGATAAGTTAGAAGCCTTTTCGCGCCGGGACAACCTTCGTTTTTTCGGCTTCGTTGAAACTCCTGGTGAAACTTTTGAGTCATGTGCCAGCAAAGTGGTAGAATCTCTGAAGGATACTGTGCCAGGAAAAAACATGGTCGGTGGATGACATTGTGCGCGCCCACAGAGTGGGTCAAAAACCTAACTTTGCGTCAATGGCTGCCAACCGTACTCCTAACCCCAAACCCCGCCCAATGATTGTCAAATTCTTCCGTTGGCAAGACAAGATGGACGTCTTGACGAAGGGACGTATGGTGCTAAAACAAAAGGGAATTCAGGTTGCAGGCGACTTGACAACGAGACAGTCGGAGCAGATCAGAAAGCATCGCGAGAAAGGACTACATGCTTATTACAAGGGCAACAGGCTGGTGGTCGCGGGCCCTCTGCAGCAACGTTCCGGCAACGGCATCGCTGACAGCACTCGCCGCCACAACGGAGCTCCAGTCATCCAAGAGGAGGGTCAGTCGGAAATCTTAACCTCGGAAGCAGGTCACCTGTCCGTGGCAACAGTGCGTCCTCGAGCCACCGTCACGCGTCACCCCGACCCCCAAAACGAAGGCGCCACCCAGCTCCCCCAACGATGCAGCTACAGCAAAACCGAACCAGGCATGATGTGTCGGCCAAGCCCCAGGTTTGAATACAGTCCAACGTATTGTAAGCCCTTCACTGTCTTTCTTGTCCTGGAATATTGATGGCTTTTGGAACATATCTTCCGACCCGGATTTCTTAAATTACGTTAATAACTTTGACTTTGTGTGTTTATTTGAAACTTTTCTCAACAGTTCGTTTTCCCCCCCAGATTGCTGGTCAGCTTTTTCATGTTTTTCCTCTCCTGCTGTGAAACTTTCTCGTCGAGGTAGGAGCAGTGGTGGTATTATCACTTTGATACGCAAAGAATATGAAAATTTTGTATCGCGTGTTGAGGTTTCATACGACCACGTCCTTGTTCTAAAATTAGATAAATCACTCCTTGGAACTGTCAGTGACGTTTTTCTTGTGGCTTGCTACGTAACCCCCATCGATTCTCCGTTCTATAATTATGTGCAACATAAATGTCACTTGTTAGAAATAGAACAGTGCCTTGCAGATGTGCTTGGACAATTTGGTGATGCCCTTTTTCTACTGTGCGGAGATTTTAACAGCAGAACAGCTAACCTTCAACCCAATTCTGATGTATTCCAGACTGAGCTGGAAAACATGTTGAATGACAACTGTGCATTATTTGTTGATGACCGTCAGACAGAAGACTTGGTTCTTAATGCCTTTGGTAGACATCTTCTAGATCTGTGTGCCTGCTATGAACTTTTGATTTTAAAACGGTTTCTGTTACCCTGATGCATCAAAGCAATTTACGTTTGTTTCTCCAAGTGGCGCAAGTGTAAATGATTACTTTATTGCTTCTCCGGACATTGCTTCTTTATGTACAAATTTTGTTGTGGAAGAGAGAGTGGAATCAGTACATATGCCCCTTGTGCTTACAGTAAATCGTTTGCTTACAGAAAATGATGCAGATAACTTATGTGACAGCTCTCCTTGTTCTGTTGATAAGATAATATGGAACCCTGATGAAGTACATAGACTCAATGAATCCTGTTTTTCTCCTGCATTTTCGGACCATATAGCAGAAGCCACTGCTCAGATCGAACGATCAATTGATGATGCTTTGGACACTTTTACGTGTGCTATTAAAGATGCAGCAATGTGTATGACCAAGCGGATTTGTCCCAATAACCCAAAGGTGTCCCCACTTCTAAACAAAGTAAGCCTTGGTTCGACAAAGATTGTCGCCTTTCAAAGAAGAACGCAAGAATAGCGTTAAGAATCTTTAATAGAAACAAGAAACTAGAAAACAGATCATCGTACGTACAGGAAAGGAAAAAGTATAAAACTACTCTTAGAATTAAGGAAAAAGAATTCAAAAAGGAAACTGTAGATAGACTTGTCAACAATCGGCATAATTCGCAGGCATTCTGGAAAGAAATAAAGAAATGGAAACGTAAAACCAGACTAAAAAATAACATACCAAAAGAAGACTGGTTTCGTCACTTTTCTAATCTCTTAAATGACAATGATGAACAACACGTTCACGGTATTTTGGAGCCAGAGGGTAACGAACCTGACAACTTGTTTGATTGCCTAAATATTGATATATCAGAATTAGAGGTTAAAGAAGCTATAAAACATTCAAAATCGGGAAAAGCAGCTGGACCTGATGGGTTAATAAATGAAGTTTTAAAAGTCTCACAGGATGCGATTGCCCCTTTTTTGACAAAGTATTTTAATGCTTTGTTTTCCAGGGGTACGTATCCCAGTGAATGGTCTAAAGCAATCATATTTCCACTCCATAAAAAAGGAGACATTAATAATCCCGATAACTATCGTGGTATTGCTCTTTTGTCTTGCCTCAGCAAACTGTATACTTATATATTAAATAAGAGGTTGTCAGAATGGTCGAATACATACAATATTATATCTGAAACACAGGCTGGTTTCCGCAAAGATTATTCAACAATCGATCATATTTTCACATTAAATGCCTTAGTTCAGAAATATCTCGCTCTGAACAGAAAGATTTATGTAGCCTTTGTCGATTTTCAGAAAGCGTTCGACACGGTCAAGAGACATGTACTGTGGAATATTTTACTAAAGATCGGAATCGGTGGTAAAATGCTTTCAGCGCTCCAATCAATGTACAGCTCTGTGAAATTTTGCGTAAGAGATGATCTGGTTTATACCGACTATTTTGAATGCCTTCAAGGACTTAAGCAGGGCTGTTTGGCTTCTCCAATTTTCTTTTCTTTTATTATTAACGAATTAGCTGCTTATATCATCATTAACGGTAAACATGGCTTCCAGCTTAGACCTGACACTACTGAGTTATTTTTGCTAATGTTTGCTGATGATATTGCTTTGTTTTCGTCCAGCCCGTGTGGTCTTCAAACTCAGCTAAACAATTTATTTGTAATATCGGCAGAACTTGGACTGAAAGTGAACCTCAGTAAAACAAAAATAATGGTGTTCAGAAATGGGGGCTACTTATCAAAACATGAAAAATGGAATTATGGAACCCAAGACGTTGAAGTAGTAAACGTTTACAAATACCTCGGCCTCAACTTTACTACTCGCCTGAGCCGCAAATTGTCTGTCGAAGACATCATTACAAAAGCAAAGAAATGTGTTGTAGAGATATTTAGAACCATGTGGAGAATCAGTTGTACTGACCCAAAAATTTTCTTTCAGCTCTTTGATGCCCAGATTGTACCAATACTGCTGTACGCGTCAGAAATTTGGGGTACTGATGAATAGAAGAGATAGAAAAAGTACATTTATTTGCATGTAAACGGTTGCTAAATGTAGCTCTCCGTACACCAAATCTAATGGTGTATGGTGAACTTGGTCGTTTTCCTCTCATTGTTCAAGCTTCAGTACGGTGTATTTCTTATTGGCTTAGACTTTGTGCATTACCTGAAAACAGATTTTCTAACATGGCTTACCAAATGCTTAAAGAAATGGACGATAGAGGAAAGGAAACGTGGGCCACTAAAGTCAGAAGAATGTTGTGTGTAAATGGTTTTGGACATGTATGGTGTTCACAGGGTGTCGGAAACAGAGAAAGTTTCCTGAAGGAATTTAAACAACGATTGATTGATTGTGCTAAACAAAATTGGTCGTCAAAACTCTCTGACAGCAACCGTTACGAACTTTACTGTAGTTTTAAAAGCTTACTGGAGCGTGAACAATATTTCGATGTTATTAATTCACATTACGTTAGAAACATGTTCACTAAATTTCGCTTGGGAATAACGGATCTGAAGTGTAACAGATATAGATACAAACCAGAATATGTCGACGTGTTACAATGTCCTTTTTGTCCAGCCTCTAGAGAAGATGAAACCCATTTTTTGTTCTACTGCCCGATTTATGACGACCTACGTAATAAATATCTGTCAGGTTTCAATTTGTTGTACTACAGAACACAGAAATTAACCATTCTCAATACCACTGTTCCAACATCAACAGTGAATCTGGCTAAGTTTATTTTTTATGCCTTCAAACTCCGCAGTAACATGTTGGATCACCGTCTTTTCACGTGCGACTGTGGAAAATTCATTGTTTGATTTGTTGTCACGTATTGCTTATGGGCTGCTGGCCTACTATTCTTTCATGCATCATTTCCCGTTCACTTGCGTAATTTTTTTTTTATATTTTTTTTTATTTTTATTTTTTATTGTGTACCTGTGTGCTTGCTCGCGTGCGTTTATTTTTGTGTGAGCGCTTGCGCACTCACGTGTTCCATTCCTGTTTACTTGAGAGAGAGAGAGAGAGAGAGAGAGAGAGAGAGAGAGAGAGAGAGAGTTCTAAAGTATTATGTGTGTAACGGCGTAACAGAAAAGCTCCACAATGATAGTCATAATAACTCACTCGATTGTATGGACACAACGTCTGAACAATAAACCATCTGAAGTCTGAAGTCTGAAGTCTCTCTCTCTCTCTCTCTCTCTCTCTCTCTCTCTCTCTCTCTCTCTCTCTCTCTCTCTCTCTCTCTTTCATGTCGTTTGCTTACAGCAGCAAGCTCACTTACTATCTAGAGGCTTTGAATCCCGTGGTCCAATTGGTCTTTTGCACCAACTGATGAAACTGAAAAGTGAATGCGGATCTCAGCCTCGAAGAGATCATTCTATACTCATCGCTGGAGCCTGTTTTCAGATGAAATAACTGTACGTTGAGTTGAGGATGATGGTATGAGCATATTGTCACGAATTGTGGAGATGCGTCCCACATTAGACAATCATTATAATAATTTGTGTGATGGTGAGCTTCCCATTTTTAACCAGATTATATCCATTCATACGATCTGTAATCTCTCACCATATTTTTTTTGAATATTTCTAAGTGTATTTGTTTGCCTTGATAGTGATCTATGCAGGTAAAATTTGACAGGATCAAACGTTGATGACGTAGAAGGGACCTTTTGCTGTTTTGTCTTGTACAACACCACACACACACACACACACACACACCACACACACACACACACCACACTCACCACACACACACGATCGCGCCCAGTGTGCGCGGATACGCACGCACTCTCGCACGCACACAGGACACACACAACAACACCACACACACACAACACCACACACACACACACACACACACACACTAACACAACACACAACACACACACCACACACACACACACACACACACATCACACACACACAAAACTTCCTACACTCACACACACACTCACTCACAACAGAAGCGCCACCGCACGCAGAATACACACCACACACACACTCACACACACACAACACACACACACACACACTCAAAGAGAACAGTATTTTACCAATCCTGGCTCATTGCTTCACCACGAGTTTTTTGGGGCGAAAGTGGCCTAAAAGCCGCCTATTCCTGGGTCTATGACAAGTATACCAAAAATAACGACCATAAAAACAAATTAATGTATAGGGGTTATCCGTTTTCATACTAATTACTAAAGTTTTCAGATTTCAGTTTTTGCTTAATTCCTGTGTTTTTCCTGATCGTTTCAATATCATCATTTTCGCGCAAACATTCTTCAAATGAGTCTTTGTCTTTTTGTGAAATAAATCTTACAGTCTTTGACTGTTCTCTAAAGGTTCTTTTAAAACCGAGTTATATTTCTGGCATAAAATCCCCCCCCACCCAACCTTATCCCAGCAGCCTTCCACAGAAAGATAGTTTTTGACAAAAGTGTTTCTCTTTTTAACTAGGGTCTCTTTCTGCCGAGGCAGTCATCTTTAATAAATAGTGTCTGCGTTCCCTCAACAGTCTATAAAACTGTTCTAAACACTCAATAGTTTTATTGCTGGGATCAACTAATTATATGTCATTCATCAGTCCATATAAACATTCTATTATGATATGCTTTGTTCCATTTAAGTGTTGGACAGAAAACCACAATATGATTAAAATTTTACGATAAAAACTGTTTGTAACAGGTCGAGGAAAATAATTGTTTTTCCACAACCGTCTGACACAAATCAATGAACAATGATGGGTTTTTGTCATAAAGTTTAACTGCTACATAGTTTTATCCTAGAAATTTTAATCTAATCCTGTTATTGATTTTATCTTAGCTCTCTGTCAAAACTTGTTCAGTATAATAAAAAATCCTTATAAGGCCTACTGTGTAGAATTAAATCCAATTCAGTGCTGTTAAGATTGTTTTTATTTAGACTAATATTGATTTTATTGATTGTTGTTAATGACCTTAATATCATCACCATTGTGTAGAATGACAACAGTAACTTTATGACTGTCAACGCTCTAAGTTTTGCCAGCTATAGAATTCCTTTAAAAAGGACGTCACTAACGCCCACACCCATCCCATCTCTTATCTTTTTAAGACGAAATTTCAAATATTATTGTGAACGCGGTCCCCTAATTCATTTGCGGCATGAACTTGTAATTTTGTTAGAGCATCTTTTAAACCGCTTTCTCTTTGTGAGAGATGTACTGTTTTTTCCCATACGGTTTATATCAATCTCTTTCCGACTATTGTCATTCTGGCATAAGACTTACATGTAAAGGGCCCAGAGTTGAATGCTTTTCTGCAAACTTTCTTGGACGGCTAAAATATGTAAATTTGGGCTTATGAATTCATTTTTTATGTCCCATTCTAAATATGGTTCTAAGTGCCATTTGAGCGTGTCAGGTTTTTCGAACCCCCCCCCCCCCCCCCCCCCCCCCCCCACCCCCCCCCTTTTTATTCATACTGACCAACATTATTTGCCTTCTAGGTGACGCAGCTGTTCTGTTTAGGAAACTTTTTGTTGTCGCCAAACCTCTTTGCGTTTATAAATCTCTATCTTTTAGTGTATCAAAACCATACAATGCGCCTATCTCTACCATTTGTTCAAAGTCCGCAACGTCTGCAAGGTCTTTTAATTCTAAAGTTAGACACCTTAAAGAGCGTTTTAATTTAAATCATGGTCCGTCTGGCCCACGCACATTATTTTTTAGTAACGCATTATTTTTATTTCCAAAACAATGTGCAGGTTTTATCCAAACCAATTTTCCCCGCTTTGCTGCAATTTTTATTTTAAAGACCAAACCCCTCCCAAAAACTAATTTTTAAAAAACTGAAAATTTTTGGGAATTGTATAATTTCATAATCCGCAATATGCAGCTTTCCCACGGAAAAAGCTCTTAAAAACATTTTGGGGGCCTTTCCCATCAATAAGTTTTCACGTGCCCTCATCCAAATAATAGGAATGAATGTAAGCAAGATCGAGGGGGTTTTCCCCTCAAAAGTATTTTTGGGGTGTAACTCTAAAATAAAAATTGTTAGCTGAAACCCTAACATTTCGCTACCTTTTTATCAAAATAGAAACCTCCTTCTTCTTCGTTTGAATGTTAACATTTTTTTTTTAGATTTGCATTTTTAATTTGGGAAGAAATGTCAAAGTTACTCTTCTTTTTTTAGTGAGCAAAACCCGTAAAAAAACCACAGGTATTTTTTAAGGGAACTTGGGCCCCTGTTTTGTAAACTTTTGAACCTTATTATTTTTCCTGGTTTCACTTATATTAAACCATACGACTTTGTAAAATTTTTTCATGAAGCGCAACCTTTTTGGGCCCTGAAATTTGTTATCAAACAGTTCTAAAAACAAAGGGACGTTTTGGGTTTTATTGTTCAAACATTTTTTTAAACGAAATAAAAAGAGTGCATTCAAAATACTGGTGAAAAATATTCTTTTTGGGGCCGCACAAACAACTTAAAAAAATAGAAACTGTACTCTTGACATTGCTGTACCCAGACTGCCTCTTTTCATAAAAAGGTGAGTACTCCATTAAGCAGCTATCTTAACCCCCCTATGAAAACGACCACACAAAAAGCGTTTTTTTTGTCACCGATGCAGTTTTCCAAAACCATTTAAAACTTTGCTGTTTTTTTGCGCATCAACTGGAGTGGATGGCGTATGCCGACTTTTTAAATCCCCAACCTTTGGGGTGGGTCATGTACGATTTCATTTTTTTCACCTTAAACGTTTTTTTTGACGAACGCGACCCATTCCCAAAAATGCAAACCATTTAATCCACTCAGCAACATAATGCATAAAGGCTTTTGAAAGGTCTGTAACGAATTAATTTTAACATCAAAAAGGGCTTTAGACAAAAGTTGGATCTAACTGGCCTAGGCGCCCTTTATTTCGGGGCACGCACAAAAGTTAACTTGACTGGCACCCCTTTCAAATCTTTCTTTTTTTGGCAAAACGTTGAGCTCGGGTCCCCCGCAAGGCATAAAACAGCAGGAAACATTTTCTTGACCTTCTAAGGGCCAACAGGGGGGAAATAGAACGAAAAAAACACTCTTTTCGCACTTACGTTTGGTTTTTCTAGGTTCCAAGCCAGGCGAGATCGGCATAAGATCCTTCTAGGGCTTTGACGCGAAAAAAAACATACTTAGCAAATTTAGAGGATCCCATTAAATTCTACAGTTGATTTCCCTTTCAAGTATTGAAAGTACCAAAATTTTACAATACGCAAGATCAAAAGTAGATTTTGCTGTTGCACGGGTTTTTAAACTGGCCTTCTGACCTCGACTCCAATGGGTTTAAAAAAAACAAAAAAAATAAAATTTTTATAGCAGAAATGAACAAAAGGTTGGGAAAAAAGACAAAAAATTCTGAGCCTAATATTAAAAACAAAAAAAGAACACCCAAGATTAAGTCATCCAATCCCCGAAGCCCAAACCCCAAAAGGGCCATTGAAGACCCCAAAAGCTCGGGGACTCTGTTCGCGATGCCCATGAATATAAAAAGACAGCGCTTGTTTTGGGATTAACTGGCATAGGTTACTTGGTCTTTATCTTATAAATAAACCCAACTTTACAAGAAAAAATGCCCATAAGTGCCGGGCCCAAAAAAGCCACTACTTTGCTTGCGAGACAAAAGCCGCTAACAATACCCCCTAAAAAACCTGTAAAGAGTCTTATTTTACTGGCTATTTTTTTTAAAAAACTCGCAGAGATCAATTGTTTTTTTAACCCATTTTTATCAGGGGGAGAGGGGGCGGGGGGCGGGGGGCACGAACTTTGCTCTCCCCACCGCCGAAATAGCCCCCCCAGTGTACTTTTTGCAAATCCTAAGGAGTTAAAACGTTTGCTAATGTGACGCCTTGCTCTCAAAACAGCGTTTTATTCGTTTGCTATTCGTGTTCATATAAATTTTTTCGGTATTTCTCTTTTCTATTCACTTGAGTTCGAATTGGTCCCGGTTAGTAGCGTCACTTTAGTCTTGCTGATCTTTTTTGCAAGATCTTTTAGTTTTTGCTTTTCTTTCTTTAATATCATCCCCAAATTTTGGCGTCATCACCCAACGGTTTTTCTTTTTCTCTTTTTAATTTGTTTTATTTTTCACCTAGTTTTGTAAATTGTTTGTTAATTTTTTCCCCGTCTAATGGTTTTTAAAGCACGAAAAAGGGGCCGCTATTTCTCCTGAGGGGGGGGGGATCGTGTTGTTTTTTAAAAAGCTTTTCTTCTGAAAAACTGGTTTCGCTTCTATTGCATTTATTATTTCATCCGATTGTTTTAATTCTTAAGTTCCTGTTTTTATTTGGTTAGCGTTGGGATTCTTTTTGGGGTTTTTTTGAAGTTTAGAAAGCCTCCCTATCTAATTTTGGCTAGCAATCCCAAAGGCATTTTGATCTTTCAACTGAGTCTTTTATAATTGTACCTTGGGCTAAAAACTTGTGGGCGGGTTTTTTTAAACCCAAAACAGTTTTCCCTTACCCCCCTTAAAAAAAAAAAATACCACTCAAATTTAAAAAACTTTTGGGGTCTATAAATTGGGGAGGTTCTTGACCAAAACTTTGTAAAATGCTCCGCCCGTATTTCTTTTAAATTCACGTCGCATTGAGAGCGCGGCGATGCCGTGTAAAAGGGGATCATTCACCATTTTTCTCCAGGATCAAAAACACATAATCTTTTCGCCTTAAATTCCTCCCAAATTTTTTAAAAAATTAACTTTTAATTTTTTTTAAAAAAAAAATGTCACAAGCAAAATGGCTCGTTCTTGGCCCCTATAAAAGCGAAAAAACCCCCTTTGGCGTGCAGGGAAAAAAACGGAATATTACTGTTCCAAAAAATCCATCTACTATTGATGAATCAAATTCTTACTGTTAGATTTCCAGCCCTGGAGGGGTGATTTGATCGTGCCAGGCTCGCACGGCTTATTTTTAAAATGAACTGCTCAACAAAGACCAAACCAGAACAGTTGTCCAAATTTGGGGACGGGAAATCGTTAAAAAAATTTTCTGTAAAACTGAGGGGCAAGAAGTATTTTTTTTAAACAAGCAGACATTTTTTTAAAACCTTTTCTGACTAGGGCAAACCCCGGAATAAAAAGGGAAAGATTTTGCGTTTCAAGGAATTGGAAAGAAAAAGCACTAAAACTTAGAATAGGCCGAATCCCCTAGGGCAAAAGCAGAAAAAGGCTTTAGCTTTTAAGTTATGGAGGAAATCGTTTTTTCCATTCCCCTAGATTTTGATTTTTAAAAAACGCATCCCCCATACTTCGGGAGCTTTAAAAGACAGTTTGCAATAAACTAACTTTTAATGAATACAAACGTGTTATAAAATAAACAACACCAAACAAATACAGCTTTTCTGATTTTCCTCGTTAGTTTGACGTTGTTAGCAACCCGATTTAGCAAAGCTGATTGGGAATCAATAAAGTCCCAATTACAAAATTTTACGAAAACGTGCGCATCATACAACAACCCAGAAGCGGGGCAACCTATATGGAATTTTATTTTTTGCTTCAGCAAGATCGCTTTAAAGGTATTTTATTGCTGGTAAAGAGAAAGAACCATTAAAAAGAGGAAGTGAAAATTTTTTTTAAATCCAAAATAACAAAGTACAAGTTCATTGAGGGCAGCCCCTAACCAATTATGCTAGGGGACTTGACCTTATCTCTTTTTGACGAATAAGAAAATTTGTTTGGGGTGGGAGGGGAAATCCGACAGTTGACCTTGGTCAAAGATCTACACCTTCCTGAAAGATTGATGATTATTTAACAACAAATACGGTTTTGGATTGACCTAAGTCAACGGAGGTTTAACATTACAGGGAAAGGGGGAGAATGTGAGAGCAATAAACTTTAAAAATTTGATAAAGAAGAAGAAGCCGATAACCCCGCTTAAAGTACATTTGTTTTTAATAATGATGCGCGGCTGATTATTGAAGTAGCAGATTACAAAGGTTTATACTAAATTTTTTTTTTTCATTTTATAAAAAGAAATGTCTGTTCGGTTTTTTACCAATGTGCCTACAGCGCCGCCAAAAAAGAGATAGCGGGCAATTTCTGTTAAGAAAACCCGACAAAAAATCCTTCAGTTTAACAAACATTAACAAATGAACAAAAACAAAGCGGAACCTTAAAATACAGCAAACCAAACAAGGAATTCTGTGCCTTTAATGCTGTTCTTGTCAATACGGGAGCATCGACTAAAAATTCTGCAAAGCAGCAACGAGTGTTGGTTCTTAGCAACAGGGGGGTGCACCCGCAGCTTTCCTCTGGGGGTTTTGTCTTTAGCTTTTGCCTGTTTTTCATTAGTGTAGGTGCTGCTACAAAAAAAAAAAAAAACAAACTCCAAAAGCACCAGCTAGGTTTTAAACAATAAGGGCTAAACTTGCTCGTTAAAATGAATAAAAAAAGGCCTAGCTGATCAAAATCCGGATAAAAAATTTAATCGTTTACAGGCCTTTTTTGATGACAAAAAAACAAAATTTTGATCTTCAAAAAAAGGGAAAAGGACAATTTTTTCCCCTCAACAGCCAGACCCGGGACAGATAAAAAAGGAATGTTTAAAAAAAATAAACGAAACATTAAACTCTTTTAAAAGCTCATTTTAACAATGCCAAAGGGCGTTTATACTTTAGTTTTGAGTCCAAGCAAAAAAAAACCGTTGATATTGGTCTGATTAATATTTTTTTTTTATTTAAATAATATTTTGATTTAGAAAAGACTAAACAGGCTAAGAAAAAATAAGGACAAGACAAATTTTTTGAAGAAATGAAAGAAAAATTTGTCAAACACGATATATTGATTTAGAAGTCATTTATCCAGAAGCGTACGGGCAAGTGCTGGTCTGCATTTCTCAAGTTCCAAGTCAAACAATGACCCCCCCCAGTTAAAGTAATGTTAGCTGTTTTAATTGGCTATTAAAAATAAATTAAAAAAAAAAAAAAAAACTAGAAGTCTGGGGGCCAACTAAACAGCAGACAAAATTTTTTCCTCTAATGACTAAGTCTGGTTGGGCAGACGAACGCTTGCACAGTTTGCGCTGCTGCCCGAGAAGCCAAAATGAAGGCTCTGGTTGGTCAGAGGGGGGAAGTCCTAGAATCAATTAAAACAGCAAAAAATGCCCGTTGTTGGAAGTCCACATTCCCCTACCCCCCCCAATTTTGTCGCAAAAAAAAAGGAGTTTTTAAACAAAAAATAAGACAACAAATTTTTTATGTGGTTGTTCTGCAAGGCTGCATTCGCCCCAAAAACGCAGAGAGAGTGTTAACTATCGCCCTTCATCAATGATCTTAATTTGTGGAAATCCTTTTCCCCTGCGTGGATTCCATTTATCTTTTGAAGAACAAAACAAAACCCTAACTGTTAATGTTACACATGGGATGAGGAACGATTTGGTGCCAAAAAGTGTCAAAAACAGTCCAACGATTTGGGGAGCCCGACAAAAAACATTTGACTTACACAATGTTTTTACCCGGGGGTGACATTCACATTGATACGAACAATGATTTAAAAATAATGCAGCATACTTCAAAAATGGGGGACAAAAAAGAATTTTTGGAAAAAGTTTAAAAAATGCCACTGTTCAACCGCAAACCCCAATAAGAAAAATTGTATCGGGCCCGTTTGACTGTAAACAGAATAATTTTGCCCCCGAAGGCAGTAAAATTAGTTTTAAGAACTGGAAACGGATGCAAAATTCTCCTACTGTTTACGCAGACTTTGAGTCGCTTTTGTTCCTTAGAGGGCCCGCCACAAAAAATTCGAAAAAAAAAGTCTTAATGATAATATCGTTTTTTTCTTTTGCCTTCATTATTGTCAGGGCGGATGGGGCTCATTTAGCACCAGAATTATATAAGACCCCGAAGCTGCAGAAACATTTTTAAAACGCATGCAGCAAGTGGTAATGCGTTTAATAACTGAATTTATCTGAAATCATAATGACTCCGAAGATCAACAGCAGTATGACCAGCCACGCTTGTTTTGGGTTTGCGGGTTTTTCGCTAACGCCCGGTGTAAAAACCCCCCGTAAACCATGATCACTTAGTGGGAAATTTAGAGGGGGCGGGCATAACAAATGCAAACTTCAAAAAAGTTTTAAAACCCAAAAACATGGAAACTGCCCCCTTCTTTCAAACTTGCGAGGTTTCGACTCTCCTCTTTATTGCAAGCATAACCCCGCGCCTTCAGGGGAGCAGCATTCACGTCATCAGAAAAGAAAATTGTTTCACTTTTAAAAAAAATTCTTTCTACGACCTATCAAAAACATGAGGGCTCTTAGAGGCACTGGCATGTCCTTAAAGTCCTCCCAAAAACGGAAAAATTTTGACTCAACTCTTGTTAAAAAAGGGTGTTTACCCTTATGAATCATGAAAAAGTTGGGGAAAGGTTGACGAAGAACACTTCCGCCTAAAGGGGGCGTTCTTTTCTAGTCTTTGAGGAAAGGACACACGTTTTGATTACCCGCATGCTCAAGAGCTTTTCAAAAGTTAATTGTAAAAAAGATGGGGGCTACTGACTCCTATTTTTAAGGCTGATAATGTTTGTTGGCGGACGTCTTTTAAAATTAAGGAAGACCGCATGAAACTTATAGCCCGGATCCCCCGGGATTACATTTTGCCCCGGGGTAGTTGGGGTGCTTTCTTTTAAAATTTACTGGAGTACAAAATTTATTTTTTGTCTACCTACCAATGAACAGATATTGAAAACGGTTGCGTGGAGGAATTTTTTATGGCTCGCTCATTACTGTAAAGCAACAAAAAATACTTGGATCATTTGACCAGTAAAAGGTCAACTTTTTATTATTTAGATGAAAAAAATCTGTATGGTTGGGGAATGGGGGCAATCGCCCCTTTCCTTACGAACTTTAAAATGTACCAGGTACGAAAAAATCAAAAAGGGATTAAAAGTGGGTTTTAACGTTTTCCCCCGATCAACAGCGTGGTTTTTTATTTAGAAATTGACTTAGAATATCCCCATGAACTCCATGACCTCATAAAAGACTATCCTTACAGCAAAAGTCTAAAGATGGATCCAGAGAGCCCCTAAACTTGTGCCTAATCTTGAGGCAAAAAAAATTTGTCTGTCATTACAGACTTTTTTACAATTTTTTTTAAAAAATGGGGTGAAGTTTACGCGTTCATCGCATAATTGCTTTTGTCAAAAACAGTTCATGAAACCAACATCTGAAAAACACTATCTCGAACCAAAAACCCAGACTTTAGAAAAAGACTTTTTCAAGCTGTGACAACACGTTTTGGAAAGACTATGGGAATCCCACAAGCGTAAAAATGTCGATTGGTCACTAAGAGAACGAGAATTAAGCTCTCAAAACCAATTTCAGGACTTAGAAGATTTTGATACCTTTTGGGATAAGATAAAAAAAAAAAAGTCAAATTGGAAAACCCGTTTTTATCGGTTTATGTTTTTTTGAATTACAAAGCTTTTTTAGTTAAAAATTTTTTTTATGCTACTTTAAGCCCTCGATCCCGATCCCGAGACTTTACACAGTACAGATAGTTTTGTTATAGATATTCCCACTGAAGAATCTATAAAGACATGGAAATCGAATGGTAAAAGGGGCGAGGGGGGTACACACGTCCCATACCCCAAAAAATTTGCCCTTTGCATTCAAATTTTAACAAAAGGTTTTGGAAAAGAAGGATGAATTATCTGGAAAGGGATCAAGGAGTAGGGGGGTTTGGGCAAAAATGTACATATTTCACCGGAGAAAATCATTAAGAAACAAGGGAATATCTCGCAGCGTTTTTGCAGTAAACATATCAATGAAACTACAAAGAACTTGTTTGGCAATAAACTTTTCATCATGACAACGTAAAACTGCGATCTTCTACATGAGATCAACAAACAGTTGTAACAAAGAAAATCTTGATGAACAAAAACCAAAAAGGGTGTTTGTTAACCGAGTTTTCAATGCAATCGGGCATGGGAACCGCAAAACAGGGGGGGTTATTTTTTTTCATCAACTTTTGTTAAAGATCAATCATAGCTTTATCCAATTATTTAAAACTTTTCCAGTTTGCTTGACGATTCGAATTTTTTTTTTTATTTCAAGTATTTTTTTCCCAATTTGGGGTTTGGTTGTAGGTGATCTGGGTGATTTAGCATGCATTGATAATCCCCGAAAATGTTTCCTTAATAGCTTACACGCGAAATGATTCCCCTATCATTTTCAAGGTCTCTTCCTTTACCATTCTTTTTTCGTTTGACTTCCCTTTTGACTTTTCCCTTTTTAAACTCAAATATATTTCTAAATTAATTAAGCGGAACTGTGTCTGGCGGAATTATCTGCATTCTTTTTTCACAAAAGACTTTGAGGAGCGGTTGTTTTTTTGTGTCAGTTTCTCGTAAAAAATACACGGGCGGATTATTTTTTCAATTTTTTTTATTTCATAGGGGCAAATCCCCAAAAGGTCGGTTCCCCGAGCGAGTGCCCCTTTTCCCCTTCTCCCCGTAAATAAAGGTACCCTTTTTTCAAACCAAACGGTAATATTTGCGGGTGTACTGGAGTCTTCAGCAAATTTTAATTTTTTTTTTTTTGATTTTTTGTATGGTTTTTGCCCTTTTAAAATTTTCATTATTCATTGCGCGCAAAACTGAGGGGAGGGCTTCAACCCCTTCGTGTTGCGAGAAATTGTCAATAAGTCTCTGTGATAGGTAGGAGAAAGTCTTTCAGCTAACTGTTTTTTTTAAAGTTTAAATAAACCTGTGTCTGTGAACTCCCGGAAAGCCCCTTTTTTAAAGGGAAAATCTATGTTTTAAAAAAATATTTATTCAATTGCCCCCTTTTAAAACTTTTCCATATCGACTTGAATCATGCAGATAAGTTAAAAACCCGTTTGGGATATCATTGTATAGCGACAGAACAGCAGAGGCACCTTTTGTTTAAGGTTCCCCATTTTGTACTTGAAGCTATGTCAAAAGACTGAAGGCTACTTAAATCTTTTTTTCGTCTAATCCCTTTAAAAGGGGAAATTAGAAGACCATTTGATGGGTGTCGTTTGGGGTTGTGTTCACAAAGTGCGGTTCCCCTTTTTCGAAGGGGGAGTAAAAAATTTTCCAAAACGCTTTTTTAAAAACCTTCTTTTGCTGTTTGTTCACTGCTCCACTGCTTGGCTTAGCTTTTGTATTTCTGTATACCCTTCCAAAACCTTTGGGTGTAAAAGATTTTGTTCATTTTTTATTTGCCATATTATCGCAACAAAATACACGACAGTCATACCAAAGACAATAAACCCGATTTCTTTCATTTTGTTTTTCTGATGGTTATAAAAGCACTAAATTTTGGGGGGGGGCAATGTCTGGACTGGTTTGCCCCGTTACTAGATAAAATTTTTTTATTGTTGGTCAACATTTTTTTTTAATGTGTAAACTGCTCCCCTGTTCTTTCAGGGTGCATTAATAAAATCTAACGCCAAGCTTGCCTTTTCATGGCTCTTGGAGCTTAGTTTCTCCATATTTTTTTTAAGTCTTTTTTTTTCGCCGTCATTCCCCCCGTTTACTAAAACAAATTACTTCCGCTAAAAACAACGCATTTACCACAGCGCCGCCTATCATTATTTCGAGTGAAGCCATTTTTTTTTAAAAGTATTTTTTTTTTTTACATATTTATTTTTGTCTGGAATTATTCCTTGCTTAACTAGAAAATCTTTCGTAGCAACCGAAGCGCAATGTAGCAATCACTTTGCTGAATCCCCAAATCTGTTTGCCAAGATCGTGGGTTTAATTTTTAACGCTTTTACCAACATTTAGTATCCTACACTTGGCCTCCAATAAAAGCGAAGGTATACAAGGTTGCAACAGTTTTTTTTTGGTGCCTTTTTTTGAAAATAAAAAATTTTTAATTTTTAAAAAAAAATGAACAGTGATGATCTACCAGTACAGGGGGGCCCCAAACCTTCCCGAACTTATGAATGACCAAGTTAATGATCAAGCTAATTAAAACCCAAAAAGGAACTGTATTCTTTGGCAGCATGTGGGGGGGGAAAAAAAAACATTCCCCGGAATGAAATTTACATTGAAAAAAGTTCAACGATGTCGCCGCAAGACTTTTAAATTCAAACAGGATGAAGCGCGCTGGGGGCGAAATGGAAAAAGTGTGGGGGGAAAAGGCTCTTTGTTTGTACCTAAACAGTCAGTAGATTTGCTCCATTTATCTGAACAAGATCTTCGTATGATTTAACCCCAAAAATCCAGTTTTAACAAAAACATTAGAGTCCTAGGGTGTGATTTATATTAAGATTTGGAACATTTTTACCCATTAAACATAGGGTTTAAATTTCTTTTAACATATAGATTTTATTCCCTTCAAAATGAACGAGCGGGAAAATCAAAAACCAGAATAGGTGGAAAAGTAACCAAGCCAAAAAATCAGCAGAAAAAACTGAACCAGGTGGGGACCAGTGAAAGAATCCTCATCTGGGCGTGTTAAAGCAGGAAAAAAATTAGCAGAGTGGAACAGACAAAAAAATTAATGTACAGAATATGACTCATCATGAAACATAACGCCGCCAGCGCCAGAACAAGTTGGTTCAATGCCGGCTATAAAAACTCCATGCGATACAAGACCTACAGCACCAAAGTCTTCATGGAATATTGAACTTAAAACTGTTGCATTTTTGGCCATTGCTGCTGTTGGGGGCAGTTATTGCGGCTATAAAATATATAACCGATGGCAACAGAAACAAAAGCAATCAAAAAAATCTGAGCCACTAAATGCAGAAAAAGACACCAGCACGCCAAACCGCCAATAACAAAGCATTTATTTTGATCCATTTGAAATGTAATAATATTTTAAGAACTTAATTTTAAATTTTTTAATATAAAAATAGTCATGGCGTATTATAAAATGATGAAGTCAATAAATAAAGACATGGAGTCTATAAAAGACATTTCCATATACCAGAATTGTAATCAATGCGGTTGCTTCGGATGTAAAACCTTCCTTAAGATCTATGCAGAGAACGCTGAGCAAGACATTCTCAACAATGACACGTTTTTTGAGGCGTGTGTGTACTATATTAGACATTTTACTATTTAGATAAAAACATAGATCTTAGGTTAACTTGAGAACAACTTGATTAAAAACTTGCCTAAGACTTGCCTAAGAACTTGTGAATGACTTGAGGATGACTTGTAAATGACTTGTAAATGACTTGTAAATGACTTGAGAATGACTTAAGTAAGAACTTGTGAATGACTTGAGAATGACTTAAGTAAGAACTTGTGAATGACTTAAAGGGATGACTTGTGAATGACTTGAGAATGACTTAAGTAAGAACTTGTGGATGACTTGAGTGTGCATGCGTGGGGTGGGGGTTGTGTGTGCGTGGGGTGGGGGTGGGGGGACGTGCATGCGTGGGGTGGGGTGTTGG
>CM031611.1:19254965-19269965 GCA_018398815.1 Conus ventricosus | reverse complement strand
GTGGCCTAAAAATAGAAGAAAAGACATATTGTCTGAGGCATAACAAGAGCAGCGTAATTCTGACCTGCAGGCCAAGGGGGGTCACGGGTCTCCCGCCTGCGCCATTTGTATGGAAAACCAAACGTTTCACAATGCTTACAAATTGCAGCATTGCTTCTTGCTAGTTGTCTGTGCAGATGTTGTCGGGTTTCCCTCTATGTAATAACCCGAAGGTCATTTTGGAAAGTGCAGCGCGTCATGGGGTAAGTGCACGTGCAACCTTGAAACTTGTGAGCAAGTGTAGATATGTAATGAACTGTCGACCCGTGAGCACGAGAAATTATGTCATGAACTGTCGACTCGTGAGCACGTGGAATTATGTCATGCACTGTCGACTCGTGAGCACGTGAAATTAGGTAATGACCTGTCGACTCGTGAGCACGTGAAATTATGTAATGAACTGTCGATTCGTGAGCACGTGAAATCATGTAGTGCACTGTCGACTCGTGAGCACGTGGAATTATGTAATGAGTTGTCGACTCGTGAGCACGTGAAATTATGTAATGAACTGTCGACTTGTGAGCACGTAAAATTATGTGATGAGCCGGTGGCTTGTGAGCACATGAAAATTTGTAAGTACTGGAAGATGAGTTATGGACTTGTGATTTTTTGAGCACGAAATAACATGCATTGAACTTGAGACTCGTGAGCACTTGAAAATGTATAATAAACTTGTGACTTGTGAGCATTTAAAGATATGTGATAAACTTACGACTTGTGAGCACTCGAAAATGGGTACTAAACTTGTGATTTATGAGCACGTGAAACATGCAGTTCACTTCCGACTTTTGAGCACACACAAATGTGGAGGTTTCGAGAAGCTTTTGAGAAATTTTCAGTACAAGTAAAATATTACGTTTTACTTTTTTGATAATGTTCTACATGTCTTTTTTTTTATGAACGAACATTACAACAACACAAGAGGGATTACGGAAGATATTGTGCAAACCTGAACACTTATGAATACAAAGAGCAACTACACACATGAATCTGAAAATGTTTGAAAAAGTATTGAAATGAATTTTAAAAATACAATAATACACAACTGTGACATTCATTCATAAGCTCGGTCCGTTTTCATTAAGAAAATGACGCAATCGATACATGACGTCTATTCGCTCTGCGCTTGATTAATATTTCTATGTCAAAACGACAAAACTAATTGTTAGTTTTTGCTTTACGGCAGTACCTTTATAATTTCAAGCGTCATGCAGACTTGCATTTGTATTAATAATAAAATAATTTACAATTGTAGGGCATCGAAAACCGTCGTACTGACCAATCGCGACTGTCCAAGTGTCAGTAGTGTCTCTGTCCGCGCATGTGCGGTAGATATACTGTTCAAAAAAAAACGCAAACTGAAATTTTGCCACCTGGGGTGGACCATACAGTTGAGAACACGCCAAAAACCGCCCCTGATGTATGTCTTGAACGTCGACGTGCTAGTATAACATTGATTCAGGTTGTCACTATGTGCACGTGCGTGTTGTGGGCCAGGTGCGACAGTGCAAACATTGGGTTGTGCTTCTGTTGTTTCGCCTGCAAAGCATGCCCAACTCAGTGGTGAACACACACACACCATGGTCATAGTGCAGTATAAAAGCCGGGTCATTTTGGCAACCGGCAGGCACACCGTACCAAAAAACAGCATGCCACGTTTGAGCCCAGCAGAGAGAGAAAACGTCCTGGGTCGTTTGCAAGTTGGTCAGAGTGCAACTGATGTGGCCCATGCTTTGAATGTCTCCCCCAGTTACCATATGCCGACTTTGGACTCGCTTCCAGAGGACAGGGTCATCAGCTGATGCCCCGAGGTCAGGCCGACCTCATATCACAACGCCAGCCCAGGACTGCTTTATACGGCTCAGACATCTCCGCAATCGCTTCCTGCCGGCCTCGTCCACTGTCCAGGCATGCGCTGGTGTCCGTCGCATCTCCGACCAGACTGTCCGGAACAGGCTGCATGCTGCTGGGCTGAGGGCTTACAGGCCCCTACGTGGCAACGTAATGACGGGGCGCCATCGACAGACCAGACTGCAATGGGCTACGCAACACGACACTGGACACTGAGGAACCATTGGCGACACGTCTGGTTCTCGGATGAGTCACAGTTCTCGCTGCAGCGCCATGACAGGAGGCGAAGGGTTTACCGCCGGTTAATGAACGCAACCAGCAGAACTGCGTCGACGAGGCACCTCCGCATGGTGGCGGCAATGTCATGGTATGGGGGGCCATCAGCAACACAGGCAGGAGCCAGCTGGTGCGCGTGGAAGCTCACCTGACAGCCCAGCAGTACGTCCAGGTCATTGTTCAGCCACACGTCCTGCCTCTAATGGCCACTCCCAGGGCCGTGTTCCAGCAGGACAACGCCAGCCCCCACACAGCACGCCTGACCACAGCCTTCTTTACCGCCAACAACATCAACACCCTGGCCTGGCCCTCTCTTTCCCCGGATTTGAATCCTATTGAGCACGTTTGGGATGTTTTGGACAGACGCCTGAGAGTGAGGGCCAACGCCCCAGCGACTCCAAATGAATTGTTCCGGGCATTGCAGGCCGAGTGGGCGGCCATCCCACAGCAGACAATCAGGAACATTATTGCTTCATTGCCCCGCAGATGCCAGGCTACCATTGCAGCCAGAGGGGGTCACACCCGTTACTGACTTTGGAAGCGGCCTGGCGATTTCCCTGAGGGTCTGGGGCTGGTTCTTTTACCACAGCATTACAGGGGAAGACTTCTGTCCCTACTGAGAGACCATGTTGTTGTCATTTTCACATTAAACGTGTTTGTCACAAGAGCTTTCAATAAATTGTGTTTAAATCGCAGCTTGGCAGTTTGCGTTTCTTCTTTTTTTGTACAGTATAGAACCGTTGCAGCGACCTTCTTTGAGCAGCACGACCGTCGGTAGGAATTGGCTCCGAAAAAGGTCTAAATACGAGAGCAAGAAACCTTTTGAAGACATCAGGCCGAGGCCGACTGTAGGGCCACTAATGGGCTTAGGACGACTTCCACAAACTTTCCGGGGAAAGCTGAACGAGTCTCATCGTTCCGTGGCGAGTCCGTAGCTGAAGTCAAGAAGACATCTGTTGAGTAAATAGATTGAAATCCTTTGTCCGGGAGCATCAACAAAATTATTTCACATAATCGTATTAAGGCACATTCACACCGATTCATATATTTTGTCGCGGCGATCGTTTAAAAAAATGGCTCTGAATAAAAATATTTTTCATTTACCATCAACACCGTATGATTGATCGTAGAGCGGTCCAGTTCATCGGGGGGCTCTCATCATATCGTGTGCCATGTACTAACCCTATGATTGTAACTGCGATTTCAGCTCACCGTGGTATGCAACCATTTATTTAGAAGATGTGATTTTGTTGGTGAATGGCAGATTTATATTTAAAGAGGCGGAAACGAGTTCAAGTTACGAACGAAGCAGTTTCGTGGATCTAATGATCTGTATAATATAAAGATGACGCCATTTGATGCAATTTGGTCGAGAATCAAATACAATGGTAAATTCATCAAGCAGTTACCTTGGCCGAAATAAACTCAGTCCAGGCAGGTTGGGAATAATCGTATACATTTCCTTCTTTGTTGAGAGTTTCATCGGAAAGCGGATTTTTGAAGGAAATCAATTGTAAAGGATAGAGCAAGCTAGTGCAATTGTAAAGTTTTTTTAGAACGGTGCTGTGGAATAGTGCTGTCCACCTAGTGCAAGAATCAAAGACACTTGTTATCTGCAGGACTCCACTCATCTGCCCAACCCGTTTTGTTTATTCCTACTCCTGTTTTCGACCACCCTATCATCGTCTCCTGCGCACACCGTCTTTATCCGCTACATCCTTCGTCGGAGAACGTGCTGGTGTGGCCGACCTTACCAGATCTGGAAGAACTGGGAACGTCAGCGGAACTCCGAACGCTACACAATTCCGTGATAGCTGAGTGGCAACACATTAAACACATCTACCTCCGTATCCAAAGCACGCCATAACACACTCAGACATTTTTTTTCAATATTAATCTTGTTGTATGACTATATTTTCGTGTGTAATCCTCCGGAAGATATTTTTGTAGCACGGAGCGACAGTCGCTATCGTGCTACGCAAGAAGCGAAGGGAGAAGACAGAGACTTTCACTCGGTATTAGTATATTTGCATGATTTTATTTCTTTTATATTAACACATCTCATAGGGAACAAACGGACATTCAACATTCAAAGCAACATCCGACATAAATTCACATGCAGATCAACATCAACTTTATTCATAATTAATAAATTCAGTTGTTAGTCTAAATCAAACCTCTTGATTACATCTGTAGCAAAGAAAAGTAAGGGTGACGAAAAGCTGACTTTCCCTTCCTGCTACGGTTCTAATCGTTATTGCGCGAGCAGTCAACCAATCATTATGAGGTGGGTCCTTAGTAAAATACGGTCACAGATTATTTGGGGCCGTCCGGGGATCGTTCGATCTGAAAGCTACCTGGAAGACCCAGTGATGCAGCCAAGATTGGTCGACCGCAAACCTTCACCTTTTTTCTAGTGGGAGGCTTTGGGCCGTGCGCTCGATGATCCTATGATAGGTGTGACCATCTAAACATATGAATTAGAAAAATTTTAATTTCACATCTTTGTTCATAAATCATTTATATTTTATTCGTAGTCCCGGACGCTATTTGTCATTATTCCCTAATCCAGAAAAGGCCCTCAACACAGTACAGAGAAAGTAACGACCTTGCCAATTCACGTCATATTACCACGAACATAATTAGCCTACTTATTAGATCTATTTCACTAGATCTGTTTGTGAAGAAGATTTTTATTCAAGTTGCCAGGTAGAGTGCAATCTTGACTTTACTGCCTCGGATTGTGCAGGGTGTTGGTATTTTGGTCGGATTGGACACAGTGATTAGGTAAAGTATTGATACTCTGAAAGCGGCATTTCTCATCGTAAGCTATTAACAGGGTGCGACTTGGACACGGCTATTTGTTTTGCGCGCCGTATTGTTTTCGTACGTACGATATTGGAGATAATATATTTTCAGGGCCACGTCCGGTTTTCGCAGTTAGTACGTTCGTTTCGTAGCTGTGTGTACAAGCCGTGGGTTGGTTGTTGACGTGTTTGATACACGTGTTTGGGTTTCGAGTGTTGTTAACCCCCCCATTTTACTACCACGGGGTGTGTAGGTGTTTCCCAGTCGTGTTGGGAAAGTTGTTTCTTTGCACTCTGTGTTTTGAAACGGTGTCAATATCAGTTGGCATTAACGCGTGACGGTATTCGGTTTCCTTCCCCGCGTTATTTGAATTGTGTTAAAGTGGGGTTAAATCAACAGACTTGCGTGGTAGGCGACAGCACAAAAAGTCCCGACCGTCCGGGCATCTGCCAGACGAAATGCCGACTCAACTCAAACATTCAGACATTAGTGACGCAATTCTAAAATGAAAGCCGAAGCACTAGAGTTAGGCCTAAAAGGAGCAGAACTCGCTCTTTATACCTCGAAAAAGGAATCGTGATGAAAAGAACTAGAGAAAGGAACGTGAAGGAAAGAATCGAGAAGAAAGAAAGGAGGATACGAGAACGAGAGAACGTGAAAAGGTAAAGAGATCGAGAAGAAAGAGAGGGCCGAGAGACAATACAGCTAGATTAGCTAGAGTTACAGCAGAAGCAGTGGTGGATGCTCAAACCAAGTGCTAGCGCCAATCCATTCTAACAGATGTAGTGTCGTATAAGAGTCAAGTTACCGTACTTAGAAGACAAGGACGACCTTGAGTCATATTGACTCAATTTGAGAAGGTGGCAGTCATCATCGTATTGTAACGAGGAGATGGGGGCCAGTTAGCTCATTACTCAAAGGCAACTAGAGAACGTATGTACAACTACCCGCGGCAAAGTCGGCGGACTATAACTCAGCAAACATGCACTTTGCATAAGTGCAACTTAGTGCTGGTCATTACAGCAGAAGTTTCGTACGCACGCAAAGAAGAGCCCTGACACGTCATTGTTTACTATGGGATCGTTTGTGGGTCCGATGTGGCTAAGTGGTTGGTTGAATGTGGTCCAACCAGAGGACAGAAAAGATTAAAAAGAAATTTTGACCTAGTGAAATTCCTGGAAGCTGCCTTTTGATCAGCAAAGTTTTGTCAGGGGAGAGAGATCCACAGAACCGGAAAGGAACTGTTGCAGCAGCCAGATCTATTTTGAACGACGAGACTTTGTGGAGAGGAATTATCGTATAGCAAACCTACCACGTAGTATGTCAGGAATGGATAACAGAGTGCCACACAAGGAAAACTCCGGAAGGAGGATAAAGCCAAGGGACCTGTACCTGACCCAAGGGAGCATCGACAGAAAATAACGCTTCCAATAAAATGTTTACCGATGTGGAGGACCACATCACCAAGGATTGCACACAAAAGAGAAATGACACAGCGATGTGTACTACGACAGCGGCTGCACTGTCAACTAAAAATGATCAACAGTTTTTTTGTTTCACGAGTTTGTCACGAGGCCTACGACTGTTTGACCCATCTAGGGTGGGCGGAATTACTCATTTATTATTTCGGTTGCTGTGTCGGGTATCCTGTCCCTTAATTGGCTTGTGGTGCGGTGGCACCTTGGGGGTAGTTCCAGCTCAACTTCGGTTTTGCTTTCTCTCTCTCTCTCGCTAATTCCACGCCCGTGCTAATTCATCCTGCAGTTCATGGGTGCTGGTAACCTTTCTCTCGAACTTGCTGTCTATCGCCTCTTCGCCATCTTTTACCTGTCGCACGTCTTCATTTCCTTTTAGTTGAAGTATCTCACCAGTGACCGCAGGCGTGGCAATGTTGCCGCCATCCAGAGGAGGTTACTCTTCACCTTCGAGCGGTAAGATGTTCTCTGGGAGCGCCATGCTCCGGTCTTGGTTTCTTCACCGATCATCGAGGTAAACATCGGTAGCTTCAATTCCGAGCAGTCCGGCCTGTAGGAGAGGGACATCACTTCTTCTTTCCTCCGCATCTGCGCTTCTGTCCTCCTCGACTGGACAGAGGGCAGAGAGAGTTTGTTAGACTCCGCCGCATCCTGGCACTCCACGGGTAGCTGGTAAAGCAGTCATTTCCGTGGTTTGTGTGTTTTGGTTTGTTGTTGTTTAGCCGGCTTATTCTTCTCTTTTGCGCATATGTTCTTTGTTTTTCGAAATTTGGTAAGAGAAAGTTGTGTGAGACCTTATCCTGGATTATTCATCTTAACCTGAGCCATTCTAAATTATATCCAAAATCTTCTCCTGTTTA
The DNA here is from genome assembly GCA_018398815.1 of Conus ventricosus. Lineage (NCBI taxonomy): Eukaryota > Metazoa > Mollusca > Gastropoda > Neogastropoda > Conidae > Conus > Conus ventricosus. The sequence goes on along the minus strand of CM031611.1, from coordinate 19,262,656 downwards.
GGCACCCTTGTTATGGCCGGTAGTCGGGGGGATGGGAGAGAACCTGTGATTCAGTTAAGTACTTGCTTGGTCTCGCTCGGACCCCCGTCACAGTCCGACTCTTATTCGGCGGACACCGTCTGTTTGGGGTGCAAGGAGAACAGTTTTTATTTCACGAGCGGGCGTACGCATGATTTGTCCGTTCGATGCGTGTTGGAGATTGGGTTTATTTTGAAATGTGGCTATAAAATGTGACAATTATGCCCATTGAATTATTCTTTGCAATGTGGTGGCGTTATAAAGCGATGTCGCTGGCGTTGGTTTATTTCCTAAGTAAGGAAATTGTTAAACGTGAGTGAGAGAAGGGGAAGAAGAATTCAATTTTGGTTTTTTTAGCCTGGTGATTTAATGCAGTCCCTCTACCCTGCTCATGGGAAAGACTTTTAACGATTATGATTGTTTAACTGTTTATGCTCAGGTCTTGTTGAGCTGGGGTGGTTGGTTCATTTAGTAGACTTCCCCTCGCCATCATGCGAGTGCTGTTATGAATTTCGCAGCATGGGTCCCTAACTGGGTACGACGGCGGGTTCCAGTAACCCTTCCATCTTCCATCCATCGTTCCTTCCCTCCCTTTCTCTCTCCTCCCAGCTACGGTTCCCCCCCACCTCGGCTTCACCCGACCTGGACTGGTTTGGTGCCACGTGCTGGTTGAGGCCACGCTCTGGCTGGGACCGCGACTGGGAATGTTGCCACGCGCAGGTTGAGGCCCACGCTCTGGTCGGGACCGCGACTGTAGAAAAGCCCGCGGCTTGACTGGCCGCCCTGATCCCCCCGTCCAGGAACCTCCAGAAACAAACTGCCACGTTTCTCGCCCCCCCCCCCCCCCACCCCCCCTTCCCCCTCCGGACGGCGCTCTTCATGCCCTGCTTGTGTGTCCGAGGGTGGTTCCGCTTTGAGCGACTCCCTTCAACAACCAACCCGTCGAGCACCTAGTGCGAACAGGTGCTCCCCATAGAACTTGACGAGGCAGGGGTGTTGAGGCACTCCAGGGGTGGGAAGGATGGATGCTGGAAATTGTTTCTTTTATATTTGTGTATATGTCATATGTTGCTGGAATGCTGTAATTGTGATTGTGTAACGTCGTTGGTGAAATGTTTATGTATAATTGAGCAATGTTGTGTGTGGTTTGGAAGGTCTTGATTGGGTGATTGTATCATGTTGTGTGCGTTGGCAATGCTTGATGGTGATTGTGCATGTGTGTGTGTTGGAATGCTTATTTTAGACTGTGTGTGTCGGGTGTGAATTAAAGGGGTGTTGTTATCGGTAAAATCTTTGCTTTCTCGTGTGGATCTCTTTGCGGGGCGTGTGAGTCATCCACTTCTTCACTCCCAACCTAGACCGATCCGGTCAGGGCAGACCTCCAGGGTCGTCGTGACAATTGTGGGCTCCCCGGGATGTGAAGGGCTCTGACTGTCTCCTCATCGTCGGGGCGGATACCTGTAGAGGTTGTCTGTTTTTGTATATGTTTAGTCATTTTCCGTGTTTGGCGTGGGGAAAGGTTGGCTGGGTTGACTCAGTGTAAAGGAGTCTCTGGGTGGCCGTGAGAACAATCCGGTGTGACTCGGGAGTCGAGTGAGACCAGGGGGGAGTCACCGCGACCAGACCTTCCTCCTTCCGTCCGCTGGTGCCTTAACCAGTTACGAGGCCGTAAGTCTTGCCTTTCTGATGCCGCTCAGATCTTCCACTCCTTTTGTATTTAGCCAGTGTTTTGTTTTTTTTTTTTTTCTCTACCGGGTTTATTGGAGTATAGGGGGTTGTATCGGATGTTTAGTGTCTTTTTTTTTTTTCTACTCTCTCCGGATTCCGTCTGCCCAGTTTGTTTGTTTTTTTTTTTTCCGGCCAGCCCTGGCCCGTGGGGGGGGCCACCGAGGCAACTGTTTGCTCGTGGCTGGTGGAAGCGCTGTGTTTGCCAAGAGTGGGGGCAGCCGGGACAATTAGTTTTGTTTTTTATTTTTTTTTCGGTGACCCCACCGCACTGTTGCTTCTGGCTTTGGAGCGCGGCGTTGCCAGAGTGGAGCAGCCGTAAACTTGTCCGAACACATGCCACACACACATACACCACATATACAAACACACAACTCCCTGAAATATTTGTTTTTCAATTGGAATCGTCGATTCCCTGTATTTTGAAAACCGGAGTATTTTGTTGTCAATGGCAACCCCGGTGCTTGGTATGGCGACGCGGGCGTCGAAGAAGAAGGTATTCAAAATGTTACGGTAGTCCCCTACTATTAGTAATCTAGTACTTCGACTACGGGAACTTCTAACCTTATTCCCAGTGCTGTAGCTAGGTATCCCAGTGGTACTTTTTAACTACCTCCTTCGCTGGGGTCTTCCTGTTCGAACCCCGACTGCACTTCCGCTCGGAAGCGTCAAGAGCATTAGCGAAGCAACTGTGGCTTCTGTGAGAGTCGCAGAAACCGAAAGCCTCTCCTTCTCTCCATGCTTCCCCCTCGTAAGAGTATGCCCAGAGACTTTCCTCATGGAAAGGTCGAGACCCAGGGACGGTCAAACGGGTCCATCCTCCCAGTGGTCGGATGGTGGAACCCCGCCCAGGACATTCACCCCCTCCGTCCTGATGTACTGGAGCGGCAGCGGTAGGGAAGAGACTGCTGCACGTAGGAATAGTTGGATAGGAATGAGCTCTGCGCAGAGAGGAGACTGCCAGACAGGAGGCTCTTCGTAAGGAAGAGGCTGCCAGACAGGAGATCAGCGTAGGAAGAGGCCTGCTCAGCGCGGTAGAGGAGGGCTGCAAGAACAGGAGGGGATCAGCGTAAGGGAAAGAGCTGCCCAGCAGGAAGCCCCCCGTAGGGAAGAAACTAGCCAGATGGAGGCTCTGCGTAAGGGAGAGATGGAACACTTCTTTCGCGGTCCCTCCCGCACTCTGAAAATCAGGGGTTTTAATTCCGACAGGCAAGCGATAGAGTTTGAGGCCCAAATTAAAGCTTCCAAGTTTCAGACCTAGCAGGACATAAGAGGTTCTAAGCATTTTGACAAGGTAGCTACTTCATCATACAATTGTCTGAGGACAAAAGGCCAATGCACCGTTTTTCGTCTGGTTGTCGGGTCCTGCAAGGGAGTGTGTGCTCACTCTAATGAAGGCGCGTCTTTATCAGACATGCGATTTGTCTCTGCGTGAAGCGTGTCCACCTACCCCAGAGACGTACAGAGGATGTCAGGTCCATGAAAAGAATAATGACGAGACCTTCGTAGCAGTTTTGTATAGGCTGCGCAAAACGCTAGGTACTGGGCGGCAGTTTGAGCCTTAAGTGGGAGATGAGATCTGAGCCTCATGGACCTCACCAACAACTGTTTCCCAAGAGTTGAGGATCGATAGCGAGACAGCACCGCCAGGATTCGCGGCGTGCGATTCACACCGCGAGGTTTTTGCTGAAGCTCGCAGGCTTTATGGGCATCGGCCCCAATACGGAGAGATGCCCCGCTCACACGGAGTCTTTTAGTGGCAATAAGGCAGCCAACTGCTAGCGGGGTGGAACAAGGCAGGCAGTTCATCGGGGACCTCAGCAACCCCGTGTTTTGTTTCCTTGTGGTCCGTACTCCGGCCACATATAGGTAAAGATGTGCCCTAAAGCCGCGTGGTAGTCATGTGGCTAGTCCTTTCCAGCATCCTCCGCGCCTCGGCTAACCGTGAGTGCCCCATCCAAGCTTCTGGTGGGACAGAGTGCCAGTGTTTTCCTTTCTGTTGTTGGTTCATCCTTGGTCGAACACCAGCAGGGATTCGGGAGCATCAACCACTCCTTTGTTGATAAGAGTTAGTTGCCCCTAAGCCCGCGGGGCCGCCATTACGATTTGTGCGGGTTGGAGGCTGGGTTTAATTACCTTCACCCGACCTTCAGTACTCTTTTCTATCTCCACCCCCTACTTTCTGTGGCGGAAGTATGGCCATCGCGGTGGGAGCGAACCCACCCGTATTCCCTTATCTAGGGAATACTATCACCTTCGCAGTACTGGAGCACAGGCCACCCGTGTCCTACGGATTGCCGTACAGCGTGTGTGGATCACCACAACCGCCAAAGCTAAGAAAGCAGGAACAGAATTGCGTCCCGTCTTCAGCCCATCTCGACGAGGTTTCTGGCAAGGGTATGCGTCGTGATGGCATGTGGCGGCTAAGCATTTATGCTGGCAGTATGTCTTCAGGCCAGGGGACTGGATGTCCAACCGCCTACGACAACTTGTGATCGTCCACTCAGAATCCCGCCCGACACCCAAGGGAGCTGTAAGCTCCACAAGGGGATGCCGCTTAGGGGTTGTGTCACCATTGCAATCGTGTGGCCAAGCACTGTTCGCGTCCCCAAAGCGTGAGAGAAATCTGTTTTCCGGCAGGCCCATGATTCACCTATGGCAGTCATAGGGCTCAAAGGCGGACTCTCGATCGGTAAGACAAAACTTCTTTTGGCCAGGATGACTCACTAGGGTAGGCAGTACTGGCCGCAGTTGCGATGTCCTGCCAGCGGACAACGCCAAGGTCGCTTGAAGCGTGTTTCCCCTAGGGTCAGTCCACGGGGTTGGGGAGCCATTCACAAGTTGGGGTCGACCTGGTTGGACCCATTAATCCTCCAATCCGATCACGGTCACCGCTACAACTGCGGTATGGTAGAAATCTGCGAGTCATACCCAGAAAGGCTGTCCCCTTAGCATCGATGCCCCTACTGTTGCGGAAATCTCTTCAGGCAGATTTGGACGCCGCACATGGCGTGCCCAAGAAGAAAGTACGGCCAAGTTTGTACTGGAGAGCGATCATCAATCCTCTCCATGGCCTGGACCGATCCGGGCCAGTCATCCGTCGACTCATGAGTTAGGCAGTGGAACTGCAGAGTCTATGCGTTCACATTCCGTTCATATCAAGTGTTCCTGTAATACGGATGCTGACTATCTTAGCCCGAGCTCCGTAGTCAGACCTTTGGAAAATCATTCAGAGGACACCTTCCCCTCAACAGGGTTATATCCCCTTTTGTCTCTGTATCAGGTTGTATGACAGTTTTCACTCCAGTGATGTTAACGGTATGAATCACCACTGGTTTCGGATTGTTTACTTTCAGGGTTTGGGAAGGTTTGCTATAAGTATGTTTGATAAATTAGTATTATGTTTTTCCCTGTAATTTCTTATCGTAGAATGTTGGTATTGGATTCCTCGTACTCTGTCGAGCACAGAGAGGTTTGGGTTCGGTCCCATTGTTGTGATTTTGCACATGCGTCTAGGTTCAAAGGAGCACTGTAGCTCAAGAAACAGATTGCTTTTTAGAAGGGGGTTTGTCACGAGTTTGTCACGAGGCCTACGAACGTTTGACCCTTCTAGGGTCGGCGAATACTCATTTATTTATTGGCGTTGCTGTTGGTCGTGTATCCGTCCCTTAATGTGGCTTGTGGGTGCGGTTGCACCTTGTGTAGTTCATACTCAACTTCGTTTGCTTTCCTCTCTCTCTCTCTCTCTAATTCCACGGCCCTGCTATTCATCCTGCAGTTCATGGGTGGCCTGGGTACCTGTTCTCTCGAATCTTGCTGGCTATCGCCTCTCGCCTGTTCTTGTTTACCTGTCGGCACGTGCTTCATTTCTTTTAGGGGTTTTGAAGTATGCTCACTCTGTGACGCAGCGTGGCATGTTTGGCCGCCATCGCTGAGGGAGTAGCTCTTCACATCGAGCGGAGATGACCGCTGGGAGCGCCTTGCTCCGTCTTTGGTTCTTCACCGTATCATCGAGGGTACAAATCGGTATCTTAATTTCTCTACAGGTCCAGCCTGTAGGAAGGGACATCACTCTCTTTCTTCCCGCATCTGCGCTTCTGTCCCTCTCGACTGGACGAAGGCAGAGAGAGTCCGTTTGACCCGACACTTCTGGGTCACCCACGGGTACTCGTAAGCCACATTTCGTGGTTTGTTTATTTTGGTTTGTTGTTGTTAGCCGCTTATTCTTCTCTTTGCGGCAAGTTTTCTTTGTTTTCGAAATTGTAAGAGAATTATTGTTTGAGACCTTTTCTCTGGTTAATTCAATCTTTAACCTGGCCATTCTAAATTATATCCAAAATTCTTTCTCCTGTTTATGCATCTGGTGATGCGGTAGTCGTGGGATGGGAGAGAACCTGGTGATTCAGGTTGGAACTGCTTGGTCTCGCTCGTCCGCCCCTGTCACATTCGCCGGACTCTATCTTCGGCCACCGCTGTTTGTGTGTGCAAGGAGAACGAGTTTTATGTTCGCGAGTGTGCGTACCATGATTGTCGTTCGGATGCGTGTTGGAGATTTGTGTTATTTTGAAAGTGGCTATAAAATGTGACAATTATGCCATTGAATTATTATTTGCAAATGTGGTGGCAGTTATAAGCGATGGTCGCTGTGTTGGTTTTTCCTAAGAAAGGAAAATGTTAAACGTGAGTGAGAGAAGGGTGAAGATAATTCATATTTGTTTTATAGCCTGTTGATTTAATGCAGTCTTTTACCTGCTTCGTGTGAGAAGACTCTAACGAATATCCCTGACTTGAATTGGTTTACTGTGTTATGCTCAGGTCTGTGTTGAGCTGGGTTGTTGGTGCGTTTGATAGACTATCCCCTCGCCCATCATGCAGTGGCTGTTAAGATTTAGCAGCATGGGTCAGACTGTACTGACGGCGGGGTTCCAGTACCCTTCTTCTTCCTTCTTCTTTTTCTTCCTTCCTTCTTCCTTCCCTCCCTTTCTTCTCTCCTCCCAGCTACGTTTCCCCCCCCCTCCCGGGGCTTCACCCGGAGTCGGACGGGTTTGTGCCACGTGCTGGTTGAGGCCACCGCTCTGGCTGGACCGCGGACTGGATGGTGCCACTGCTGGTTAGCCACGCTCTGGGGGACCGCGGACTGGATGGTGCCACGTGCTGGTTGAGGCCACGCTCTGGCTGGGACCGCGGACTGGATGGTGCCACGCGCTGGTTGAGGCCACGCTCTGGTCGGGACCGCGGACTGGTAGAAAAGCCCGCCGCTTGACTGGCCGGCCCTGATCCCCGTCCAGGACCTCCAGTAACAACGCCACGTTTCCCCCCCCCCCCCCCCCCCCCCCCCCGGGACGCGCTCTTCACTGCCTGCTTGTGTGTCGAGGGTGTCGGCTTTGAGCGACTCCCTTCAAGAACCGACCCGGTTCGGAGCACCTAGTGCGACAGGGTGCTCCCAGTAGACTTGACGGAGGCAGGGGTGTGGAGGCACTCCAGGGTGTGGGAAGGGATGGATGCTGGAAATGTTCTTTATAATTGTGTATATGTCATATGTGCAGGAATGCTAATTGTGATTGTGTACGTCGTATGGTGAAATGTTTATTTATAATTGTGCATGTTGTGTGTGTTGGAGTGCTTGATTGTGATTGTGCATGTTGTGTGCGTTGGAATGCTTGATTGTGATTGTGCATGTTGTGTGTGTTGGAATGCTTATTTATGACTGTGTGTGTTGGTGTGAATAAATGGGGTGTTGTATCGTAATCTTTCTCGTGTGGGCTCTTGCGAGGCGTGTGAGGTCAGCACTCCCTCACTCCCATCTAGACCGATCCTGTCAGGGCAGACCTCCAGGGTCGGTCGTGACAGTGTTATTTTTGTCATACTCAAAATTCATAATGAATCTGATTCATTTGTCTTTCAAATTGATATACAATCGGAACATTCCTTAAACCTTAATGACTTTC
>CM031611.1:19242234-19254648 GCA_018398815.1 Conus ventricosus | reverse complement strand
CCTTTGCGGTCGGTGGGCTATAAGCAACAATTATCTCGTGTTTCATCTCTGAGTGTGGCAAAACCAAAACAATTTCCTTTGTTAATTCAGTGGCTAATAAAGAAGCTTTAATCTTTGAATATTGAGAACTAAAAGAAGTGTGTGTTTAGAACTGAATTTTTTTAATTATGAAAATTGCTATCGTGACAATATTGTAAGTATTAATGAATTATTTTTACTGTGTTTTAAGTACAGCTCACTCTCCTCTTTCTCACTCTTCTCTCTCTCTGTGATTATGGTTTTCATATTACTAAACACAAGTACAGATAAGATTAAAAGCAGTCTATCATTCTTATCTTTTCTATAAGTCACAGCATACATGCACAATCTGCCACACTTATGCACAACACATTTTAACTTTATTCTTGTCATTTTGGCATTCTAAGTTCACACATGCAGACACCACACCTGTACACACAAGCACCAAAAAAACACATCTTTATACTTGTTAATTTTGGCATAAAAATATAAAGAAATTTTGTTTTATAATTTCACTTTTAAGGCTTGAGAGATTGATTCCTCCGCCCAAAGCCTTGGGAAACAAGTCAAGACCATTGCACAGAAATGCAAGGATTACAGAGCTGGCGTGAAGAAGCATCCTGAAAGATAATCAGCCCATACGGAAAAGTCCAATCACGAAGCCGCAGTAAGTATATCCGTGCCCGTATATGAGGGAGAGTACAACTAACGGCGAGGAAGATAAATCATACAGCGATCCAAGCTGTACAGGTGTGTGTGTGTGTGGCTTTGTTTGTTTGTTTTGCTACAAATGATAGCTAATACTGTTGTAATAAAGTATAAAACAAGCACAATAAACTACTTGGAAAAACTGATGTTTTGTAGATTTCTTGTTCTGAAATGTCAAAATGATTATCAGTCTTTTTTAAAGTATAAGTAATGTATTTTCTGACACGCTACTACAGCCCAGCCCCCGGAAGAGCTACTGAAAAGACTGAGTGAGTGGTGCAGGTTGAAATCACTAATCAGCACATTTACTCCTACATTTTTGTTTAGGTTATACTCTTTCCATTTATAGTACACGTTTGGATTTGAAACATTCATTTGACTGAATTGAAGTTTTACAAAAGAAAGTTATTACATCATCATAAACATTTTTTACTTAATGTTTCAAAGTCTGAGGCAGAAAGAAAATCAAAAAGGATTTTCTTATTCTGTCCAAAAGAACGTAGCTGCATGCTTTATTTCAGTTTACAGTATGTTTCCATGCTTATTCAAACGAAAATGTATAGATTAAAAAAACTGATTAGGGGAAGGAAAAAAGATCAGAAAACCTGCAATGATGCCCCAAACCTAAGGTCAAACCAGGCATGCCATTACGGAGCAAGAGAGGCCCATGGGAGACAGCAGAAGAGGTCACAACGGTCAGCGATGGACTGCACAGAAGTGGCGACGCATCGAGAAAAGTGTCGACACGCAATACAGGACAAAAGGGCAGACATTGCCGGGTGAGTCCTTTCATAGTATTCCCCTAAATAAAGTCATACCATGTATTGCCAAAAACAAAGTGGAATGGCACTGACCGCTCAAACGAAATGAATCAGTTCATGCTATTTTATATTTGTTGTTTTGCATGACTAGTATCATATCAATTGTAATTAATGGTTGTGACTTCTTTTGATTTCTTAACTACAGCCAATTATTTGACAGGATTGTGCAAAGTTCTTCATAAGCATGATACCATTGTGCACAAAGTTTACATGATAACATTGTGCACATCAGTCATAAATGAAGATTAAGATTTTATTATTTATTTGGTTAATTTCAATGTTTTCTAATGCTAATCCAAACTGTATACTATCAAAAAAGCTTCATACAGACATTCTAGCTTGCACACACAGAAACACCTGCACACATGTGACACACGCACACGCACACACAAACCACCCACAATATATATATCTATATATATATATTTTTATTCTTTGGTTCTCGTGTTCTAGGTGAAGATCAGAGAAAAAAGCCAGAAAATCTGTGGGGAAGCAGCTTTTCATGAAGGACAGCCATCATCCTCCATGTCGATGCCATCTGATTACCCTCTGCTGGACATTCTTCCTCTAGTCCTACTCCTAGTCTGCTTGTGCTGTCTACCTCACCCTTTTCCGACTGCATTCCTGGTGTTTCAACAGCAACATCATCCAACAATTCAATGCTGTTACAGAACAGTCCTCCTTCCATCAACAGGGATCTTTCTTGTAGCTCTTTTCAAGAATCAACGCAATCAGCAATGAGCATCAGCCAAAAAAATCTCAGAGAACAGGTGTTGTACAGAGCCAGAGTGCTTACAAAACAACTAGATGCCTTCTGTACTTCAAATATTATTCTGAAAGTGTGACAACAAAACCCAGCAAAGTCACCTCCAACAAAATTAGGAAACCATCTGCTGTTTCACCCTCCCGAAGAGTATCAAGTCAGCACTCTACAAAAAATCTAACCAGCTTCAAGACAAAGAAGCAAAAAGTCTTTGTTTGCCGGAGAAAAACTTTTTTGGATGTTTTTTGACTCCAGAAAAAGACTCTGATCTGCAGGAAACAAGAAACATCTACAAAATATAAAAGGAAAAAAATAATACCTGCAACCAAAGCAGCTGTTGATTTCTTGGATGTGTTGCTGATGATATACCAGGAAGCGGTCTGTTTCACGAGGGACTCTTCAGAAAAAGAAGATCCTCCCAAAAAGATGAAAAGGTGACCACAGAGATTTTAGCAGAAGGGAAAAACCCTGAACACAAGTCAAGTCTCAGGACCTTGTACCGCACTTGCAACATACATTCATTCTTCAAAGCAGCAAATTGGCATACAGACAGTGTCTGTGTGAAAACATGCAAAAGTGACTTTTAAAGTTGGTTGCAGGTTAACACCATCATTGAGGTGCCAGTGGATGGGAGCGATGTTGCTTCAAGAAAGCACACTCTGTCCAACACCAACCCTGCATGCATAGAACGGGAAATGCGACCAGTTGTTGGCGGTTGACAAGTTCTCAAATTCAGCTTCATGAAAAAATTGAGGAATGCCATTACCATTAACTGAGCCAGGGTTTGGACAAGCTGGAAATGGTCTGAGATGGAAAGACAAAAAAGAAGAGGAGCAGGTTGAGAAAAAAGGGAATGTAGAAAGAACTCCCCCTCTCAAGAATGATGAACAGAGCTTCAGATGTTTTCAAAACATCTATATGTTCGTGTTCCAGATGGCAATTCTGCAGTTCAGAACCCTACAAACAGATCTCCATCACATGTGCTATTGGCTATTTGTGGATTTGCTGAGAACTTCCTGTGTCAAAAAGCACGATGAGGTCACGTCGGCCTTACATATCACTACAAACAGATCACTGTCCATCAAAACAGGTATCCACTACCAATGTCCCACATGCCTGACATGGTGACAGATATTGGTTTACCTTTCAGATGATTCATCCCTGGATTGCCACATGGTGAAAACCATTCATGATGACACACCAAAATTATCCTGGAGGCATGGATAGGAAACTTTCGAAATGTTTGTGTTTTCTGACTGGCTGCGGGCCAGTACAAGATCAAACTTCAATTTTTTCATCTTGCAAATTCAAGCAACCCCATCAAATGGGAGAGCTACTATTTTGGACTCTCGCCATGGCAAAAGTGCCTTTGTGACCCCTGGTGGTGGAGTGATCCGAAGGCAGTGGATGGGGGACATTCGCACTACACGTGAATGTGTCATTCAGAATGCAGCAACCATGTATTCTCACTGCCAGGTCACTACACTCTGACTCCACCTTCCAAGGATCCAAACAGTTGCTGGCACACAAGGAAGTTCTTTCAGGCTGGTTGAAACAAAGCGACTCAACAGAACCAATTTCCTCCTCCTCATCACAAACTTTAGGCTGGGGGACCCGTCAACTGCATGCAGGTGAGGAAATGGATTGCCAAGTGCTGGAAGTCCGCAAAATGGCTTGTTTTTGTTTCTCCTTGCCTGCAGTACGACCACGGACAAATGCCATTCATACAAAAGGCTAATTGTGCAGCTTGGGCAGATCTGTTCACTCAAAGCTCCAGCTGTATCACATAGATCTGTTTACCGGATCATTTCGGGGGAGGGAAGATACCGGTAATCAACCCCAGTGATGGAACCTGTGGCAAGGAAATATATATTTTGACTACCTTCAAGAAGCCTTTGACCAGTGCCCAACTCATATGAGCAGTTGCGTAGCCCTTGTCCCACACCCCCCAAGCATAGAACTTCCAACAGCATTTACCTCTCGGACATCAGGGATGTTTGCAGGCCCCAGTTGATAAAAAGCTCTGTCATACAAAACCCCCACTGCGTTGGCCAGTCTCTATCCCTTGGTAACAACAGCAGTGGAAACTTGCCTCCCAAGGGCACTAAGGCCTTTGTTATTTGGGACATGTGGCATGCCATACCGAAACTTTCGCTGCGAATTGTGGTGGAAATGGTGAAGAAATTCCTCAGCTTTGTGCATGGGCAAAGAATGGGCGACTCAGAGGAAGAAGGGCAGAAAGTGGCTGCCTTTGCTTGCTGTTGTTAGCAGAAGGTTCTGGAATTATCAGTTGACTCCGTTTATCTTCATGAAATTGAAGGACCATTCTGAGAGTGAAATTCCTTCAGATCAGCAAAAGAACAGGGTCATGGGCATTCTGGCAGCCTGCTGCCTCGTCCAATGTTCTGGCATGCCCGTTTCTTCTGTTTTTTCCCCAGATGGGCTGGGAGAATCATGCAGAAATAAACAACAGAACTTTCAACCCTGATCAGCCAAAATCGGAACTCCAAGTCATATCCTTGGACCAGGCAACAGGACTGATATGCATTCTGAGTCACTGAGACCGCAAATCTCTTTGTCCCCATGCTGCAATGACAGATCCCAACACAGTGGTATCTGTCAGTGAGGGAGGGTGATCTGCCTCAACCTCAGAGTGCCACCCTTTCGAATATGACAGCACGCTGCTCGACGATTTCCCATCACCTCTGATGGGGCGGAGGTCATAGAACCTGGCGAGTTCTATGTCGTCGAGTGGCATGGAACGGAATATGTGGCCAGGTTGAGCACATCTGGGCTGGATCCTGCCACCATACAACATGGTTTTCACCTCAATTTCATGGTTGAAGGACCATGAAAACCGTGGCAGTTATTTCTGGCCTGAAGGAAGACACTTCTTGTGAGCTTCCCACCGCAGTCACAAGAAAGGTATCGCTGGAGTTAGATGTCAGAACAGCAACAGAGGGAAAACAAATATAATCACATCAAATAAACTGCAACAAAATTAGATTGAATGAAAACAAACTAGTGACATGACCTTGCTTTGACTGCATGTAATAGTCTGCATGTTAACAATGAGGCACAATCTGATTTTCATCATTTCAACATTTATCCCACTGTCTGTTAGGACCATAGGGGCACCATAGAAGACCTCGCAATCGGCTCTCTCATTTTTCTATGCCCTCGACCTCTCTCAGGGGTTGTCACTCAGTTTGAGACCCGTCCATTCCTGGATGTTGTCTCCCATCTCTTTCTCTGCCTGCCTCTCCTTATCCTCCTTGTAGTGTGCCTTGCTGGTTTGTCTTGGCAACGCCCTGTTGATCTTAAGAGACGTGCCCATACCACTTCAGAGGGCCCGATGGCATGCCCCATTCTGTTTTCACTTCCTCGTTAGTAAATTGTTGTCTTTGTAAGAGGATGCAAGGAATCTACAAGACAGCTCATCTCTGTGGCCAGTATACTCCTCTCTAGATTGCTGTAAAGGTCCATGATCGCAAGCATACTGGAATACTGAGAGCGCATCAGTCTAATGCGCTCTGATTTGCTTGTTTAAAAAAAACATGGAAATTGTTCGGAAATAAAAACTGCAAAACTGGCCTTGTCAGTCACACTGTAAATTCTATTAAGTGTTGTGCAGTTTTCTTGAGATTCATGAATTCAAATACCAAAAGTATAATAATGTTACTTCAGAGAGGACTCATAATTTCTGCGAATGTATGTGTACTAAGGTGGCTCTGTATGTATGCACCTGTTTCAAGATTTTTTTTTCCACTTAAAATTAAAGTTAGCATGGCATGGGATTATCTGTTTTTCTTATATGAATAACTTTATGAGGTATTTTAGTAGGAATTACTTATATACTGTTGTGCCAAACTGATTTTGCGTTTTTTCTTATGTCCGTCCTGAAAAATGTCACACTGCACTTCTCCTTTTTTAAGAATGGTAAAAGGCAGCAAAAGATATACTGATTGTTTGAGAGTTCATAGTTTATTTCAAAATGCACAGTTTTGTTGTTTTTGTGTTCTTTACAAGCTATAGGAGTGTTTTGCGAAGACATGTCATTATGTGCAATCATGAAGATGGTGTCAGATGTGATGGTGGACATGAACACTGTGTCCCTTTATTCCGTATATAAACTGAGAGAACCACTTGTTTGTACAGTATCTCTCCAAAAGCATAGTGTTTCTTGAAAGTCAGTTTATCAACTCATATTCAGCTATTCACTGTATATTATTGGACATTTTTCATGTCAGCATCACAACTGACTTTTTACAGGGTAAACCTAAACATTTCTCACGTTGTTATCAAATGTATTGTGCAAAGTTATCTTTTCATGTCTCATTTCTGTAGAAAATGATATGACTTTCAAGGAATTATAGAATTTGATGCTTGAATCTGGTTTTTGAAATTTTGTGATGTTTGTCCCATTTTTTGCACGCCCGTTTTGTCATTAGGCTCATATTGGTCTCCAAGATAAAAAGGCAGTCAATAGAAATTGAATAGGTGCAGAGAAAGAAGAGCAACTAAGTTAATTACCGGACATTGCGTGATTATCCATATAAGACAGATTAAGGTACCTAAGGTTACCATCCTCAAAGCTAGAAGGATAGAGGAGTCTGATCCAACTTATAAATTTTTAATTACCGAGATGATAATGATCAAGCATGTTTTTTTGAACCTGCACTAACCAATCTAACCCGTAACAGTTGTGACAAAATACCAAATACAGCAAGTTAATTCTAATAAAAGGAAAACATTTATTCAGAGAGGATAGCACCAATTGGAATAAAACTAACTCCGAACTTCAAACGGCACCAAATATTAACTCTTTTAAAAATCTTATCGATAGGCACGAAATAATACAGAAATCATGTTTCGACTTTGATGGTCGAAAATAAAACCTGGGCTGCTGTCGACCTGACCAATGACAGAGCATATAAAGAAGGGGGCATATAAAGCCGAGAGGCTATGATGAAACAAATATCGCCCCTAAATCTGATCCTGACCTGAACCTGATGTCCCCTGCGGTATTTCAATTGAGTATGGTGATGAACATTAAGCTAGTGGAACTACGCTGTAAGCGTTAAAGGTACCTCCTAGTTCTTCGGAGCTGCTTTGCGGAATGTTTCAGTCATACACAAAAATATATGGCTTGGAAAAGGAAAATCCGACTTTCCCCAAAATAGTATACGACTCATCATGACAAAACTCCTGACGCCACTTTGGGCTGAACTGTCGCGGTTCAAATTTGTTGCTCAGTCAACTGGTTGCCTGGCATCCAGTTTAGGCAAAAACTGACGTCAATTGATGCCACAACCACCATCCGCCCTACTCAGAATGTGTGTGCACGACTTGGCTAACGGCCTTCGTTCATTCGTCTTCGTCCTCTCTCGGGCTCTCGCCCTACTCTAATTTCAAGACCATCGCTTCTGCTTTGGAGTAGACTGGCGGACACAGGTGACGTCATTTTTTGCCTAAACTGGTATGCCAGGCAACCGATTTGACTGAGACAAATTTGACCGAGACAGAAACTCTTGGTTGGTTATGGCAATAGTTACGTCAACACTGATTTGCAAAACATCTGTGCCGAATGTTTGTGTTCGATCGAAGAAAAAAGAATGTCGACGCGGGTTGTCCTGTTATCAAAGACGTTAAAAGTAAATAACGAGAATTTTGATATTTACGGCTACAACTGCAGACCACCGTGTTGTTTTACCTTCGATTTAGCCCTGAAACCACAAGTTTTGCGAAACTTCTGAATTTGATCAGTGTTTACGAAATTCAGTCTTGTCCTGTACTCTGCTTGTCCTGTCCTTGGCGGTCACTAACCCTCTCTTATCTGAATTTTGTGTTCATTTTCCGCCCTCAGTCACTCCGTCTTGAAACAGTGACCGAGTTTTCGCCAGCCTGAGTGAGACGGGAACAGAAAACGTTGGAATGGAACAGTCAGATAGGCCTACAGATTCATAATTAATACATTTGAGTAAAAATATAAAGGGCAAATTATAAAGAAAAGATTTGTCCTATTTTCCCCTTACCCCTCTTCTTGGAAAGCGCTCTGGAAAAACTTTTCAACAGTCTAGTGTGACGTTTTGCCCTACGTTTAAAAAAGCTCTGAAGGGGCACCGTTACGAACAACCAAGCGTTCTTCTAACACAGAAAGCCTCTTTTTTTCCCGTGTCAAGCTTGCCCCAGTCCACTCACTTCTCTTCTCCAATCGCCGCTCCATTCCCTTCCTCCCACCCCCACCCCCTCCACAACACACACACACACACACACACATACACACACACACACCACCACACTATTTCGTGGACACTAGTTGGTTTTTACGTCCTCATAGCAAAAGCTTTTAGGTAGAGCAAGTTGTTTTTTCGCGGTAGTCTTGGATGCCTTGGCTTGTATGTTCATGGTCGGTGTTGTTGTTCGATGGTGGTGGTTGTTAATGTTGTCTTCCTTCGTTGTAGTTGCTGGTGTTCCTTTCGTCTTCCTCTGCGTGGGTTAGAACAGTCGTTGTATGTGACTGTGCCCACGCGGCAGAGAAGTCGGTATGGTTGCGAGGGACCAGTCCACTCATGCAGATGAAGACTGTGTGGACTGTTAGGGTTCCCGCAAATTGCACAGTACCAGTTGGGTGCTGATCCATCCTTCATTGAGTTGGTCGTAAGTGGGAGTGTGGACGCTCTGACTGTGGGCGTGAAACCAATGCCCACAGGTTTCGCACTCAATCCCTCTATCCTCCCACTAAAACAGTAACATCACAGGTACCACACTGCCAACTGGTGGCTGGATCACTGGGAGAGGACCAGGGCTGGGTTCAAGAGCACATGACAGGGAAAGAAGCAGGCCTGCCAAACATGAAGGACGAGTCGTTGCTGGTAAGTTTTAGTCCTTCTCTGACCTGATAGGCCACAAGGAGTCGATGAGGAGGCCACCTTGCACCGATTTCCAGCTGTGTGTTTGTGAAAATGACACTTGTCAATCTTCGAGGCAGCAAAAACAAAAACAAACAACAAACCAACAAACAAAAAAACCCAGCTAGGGAAGGAAGAGATAAATGGAGAGTCCCCCCGTCTCTCTCTCTCTCTCACTCTCTCTTCTCTCTCTCTCTCTCTCTCTCTCTCTTTGAGTGTGTGGTCTACGCAAGCGCGCGCGAACGTGTGTGTGTGTGTGTGTGTGTGTGTGTGTGTGTGTGTGTGTGTGTGTGTGTGTGTGTGTGTGTAGTGTGTGTGTGTGTTGCGTGATCCAAGCGGAAAAGGAAAGGAAATGTCAACATTGAAACGAAGAAAATTCGTATGACTGTAGGCCCTTGAAATAAAGTAAGAACTATCATTTTTTTTTCGGGAAGTGTGGTCGGAAAGGTTTGGGTGGCAAAGTTGTTTGTGCTCTTAACGTTTTGTGGTTTTTCTGCGATTCTACCTATGGTACTCACTAATTTGGTGTGCATGACTCATGAATGTCTCCAGTAACTTCTTTGTGTTGATTTGGTGCAAAACAGTGCGAAAATTAACAAATGCCCGGTCGGAAAGCATATCCCGTCGATCTGACGCAGCGGACCAAGGGGACGAACCCGTAGAACATGGCGCCGGTTCCCAATTGGATCAAGATACGAATATTACGAAGTGATGCTCCTGCATTTGTGTGCCCCACACACTTAAAGCAAAAGATGTCGTCTTCAGTGCGATAGGTGTGTCAGTGGGTGTATGTATCGATGCCTGAAAATTTCTCATGAAGTGAGACGAGCATAACCTGCAAGGTGATGGAAGAAGATCGGTGCGCGATACGTCATGGAACACTGCTGAGACCTCTTGATCGCCTGAAGAACAACCATGGCTTTGTTACTGGACGATCCTGCATTATAACTGATGGAAGTGCTGGAGATCTGGACAACATTGTAGACGATGGCGGCAGCGTGGATGTGGTATCCACCGAACTTCAGAAGGGCATTTGCACAGTACCCCATCGTAGACTCCTGTTTAAAGGTTTGCGGCCCACGGTCGTCTCACGGGGAAAGTGCTGGGTTGGATCAAGGACTTTCTGGGGCCAACAGGAAAGCAGCGGTGTTATTGTTGAATGGCACGCAGTCACGAAGCCAGCGTGAGCAGTGGCATCCCCAGGGGAGTGTGCTTGGGGATCCTTGTTCGGTTATCTCATCAAACATTCTCCAGTCAGGTAACGAGCACTGTGAAAATGTTTTGCGGACGACACCAAAGTGTTCAACAAGTGGACACAGAGACGGGACCAAAAGATCTTCAGGATGACCTTGACCTACTTCCAGCACTGGTCTGACCATGGTGCTCAAGTTCCATCGCAGAAATGCAGCGTAAGGGGGGCAGAGGCACCAGACTTCATGACAGGGCCAAAAAAAATAAAGAGGGCAACAGTACAAGGGTTGACACTGAAAAGAGACGGAAAGCGAAAAGGACCTGGGAGTGTCATTGACGACAATCTGAGTTTTTCAAAGAAGAGCATGTGCACAGTCGACAGCTCTAAAGCAAACAGAATGGTTGGGCGTATAAGGCGATCGTTTGATTTTCTGCGGATACAACGTTCATTCAGCTGTACAAAAGTCGTCCGACCATTACTGGAATATGGCCACTGGTCTGGCGTACCGTTTCACAAAACGTATGCAGTGACATTGAAGCTGTTCAGAGGCGAGCAACAAAACTCTAAGTCACTGAAGAGAAGCCTTACCCTGAGAGACGGGATTGTTGGGGATACAAGTATGGAACACCGGAGGCTGAGAGGGGACATTGGTAGAGGTATTTAAATATCAACGGTCATACGATGTACAGAGGCCAGCATTCAGCCGTCACTAAGTAGTAATCAGAGGGCAACGCCATGAAGCTCCAGTAAAACGCTTTCGACTGGATGTCAGATGGGAACTACTTTTCAATCAGAGTGGTGACACAGTGGAACAGTTCCAGACTCGGTGGTCCTGGCACCATCTGTCAACGCCTTCAGAGCGTTGGTATAAACAATGGAGGACCTACCAGGTCTGCATCCGTCTTGCCAGACAACAAGAAGTTGGTTTACCCGCGCTCGCCACGCAGGCAACCAAGTTAGTAAAGTTTTTTTTTTTAGAACGCGAACAGGCCTCAAGAGAGGCCTAAATCGTGATCCAATCAAGTCAAGTAAGTCAATTCACGTGTACAAACAGATCGTGAGGCCGACTTGCGGTGGTTCTGTGACCACTGCGTGATGAAACAGCACTTCAGTCAGTGAAAAATGACAAGGCCATTGAGGACAGGTGCAAACAGTTCTTGAAGGTGTCGAAACTAGACTTGCCAGTTTGGAAGGAAGACGAGATAGCCAAAAAAGACTTCAGTGCAGGAAAAGAGTTCAAGAGTTGATTGAGCATGTTGATAGGAAGTGCGAAGTCCTAGCGGTGAAATAAAGGAACTAGAGGCAAAAGTAAAACCAACTCAACATAATTCAATTTGCGGTGGACACAAATTAGAACGAAGCCAAAGTGAGGTAACTTTACGGTCATAAAAGATATGCAGAAAAAATCCAAAGAGAAGCGTGTGGCAAATCTATTCTCTTCAAAGTACCGTCAGGTGAGCAGAAGAGCTAAGGTACGTTAGAAGGATGACGAACGTTTTCTTAGGAAAAACTTTGCAAAGGAAGGGATTGGGCTGAAGAGAAAGTCAAAGTTCATAACATTGTGCCGGGTTGGGCAAAAACATGATCCCAGAGGCCTATGAAGGTTGACACTTGAAAGAGCAGAGCAGGTAGATTCTGTGATCAAGAGCGCGAAGAAGCTGAGCGGCCAACAGGACTTCAAGATATACGATTCCAAGGACAGGACCCCTTTTATGAGAGGGCGATCATGCGGGGACTGGTACGCCAAAGAAAGAGAAACAGGCAGAGTCAGATCAGGAACAAAAAAAACAACAAGAGAAAAGCACTATGGGTAGTGAGAGGGACAGAGTTAGTGAACACAACAGAGCCAAACACCTCACGAGTCCCGGCTGGGTAGTGAGAGGAAAAGAGTAGTGAACACAACAGAGCATGACACCTCACGAGTCCACGGCCTGGGTAGTGAGAGGAGAAGAGTTAGTGAACCCACACAGAGCCAAGCCACCTCACAAATCACGGTGGCGT
>CM031611.1:19208888-19241234 GCA_018398815.1 Conus ventricosus | reverse complement strand
GCAAAACAACCCATAACAAGCAATCATAATCAGACATCTCAGAAATTTGCAATGGAAAGACAGCATGTATTTCCTCGAACCCGTCAATTCAGCTTACCGCCAATAGATCATCTCTTACATGGGTAAATGGAGACATAATTTATAACTGTGATTTTTTAATTTTCAAATTGTCATTTACAAACGTGTTTTTTTTTCTAACACTAGTCTACACTACATTATACTATTTCAATTTTTACTAGCAATTACAAAGAATTTACATTTAATAGCTCATTTCCAAAAAGAATTTACAGATTAAACTATTGGGGCACCCAGTAAAAACCATACGCACTGTTCACAATCCCCTGTCCAACAAATCGAGTTACTGCCTTTGAAGGTTGCGGCTGTCAACATCAACTAAACAGAACTTTCTGACAAGAAAACACCGTTCTTTGTGGACAGTTCACAGCTGATCTCTTGAAAAGCTGATACCTGCGTGCATGTGTGTTGTGTGTGTGTGTATGTGTGCGCGCGCACAAATCAATGAACAACAAGAGTAAGAGTTCTGCTCACGTATGTTTGCACTTACCAGTAAAACGGCTTATTTTCAACATACTTATGAAAACTTCGCACTTGCTCTAGTGTGTTCAGTACAACAGCTTGTTTTCAACGTACTTATGTAAACTTCCCACTTACTCCAGCACGTTCATTTCCAATAACAAAGATAGATGAAGCCAAACAACATTAGTGAGACAACATCGCTTATAGTTGTAGCATGGGGCCATACATGGGTTTTTTCACCTCACTGGAGATGACGCTGAATACAGGTATTAATCTGAATATAGGTATTTCAAAAAAGAAAAAGAAAAAAAGAAAATAGAAAAAAAAACCTTCCCTACCAGTTAGCAGACCCATTTACCCTTTGAACTACTGTTGATGTATTATTGATGTGCCATTGATGAAAACCCATTTTGTATGAGAGGGTGTACAAAATTTCAAATTTCCATACATGTGTGGCGGGGCTGGTGGTGGGAGTGGACAGTGGCAGCGTTCGTATATTTTCACCTGTAATCCCACTGCAGAGATTTCTTCCAAGTTCTAACACACGTTCATTTATTTTCACCTGCAATCCCACTGCAGAGATTTCTTCCAAGTTCTAACACGCGTTCCTTTATTTTCACCTGCAATCCCACTGCAGAGATTTCTTCCAAGTTCTAACACGCGTTCCTTTATTTTCACCTGCAATCCCACTGCAGAGATTTCTTTCAAGTTCTAACACGCGTTCCTATATTTTCACCTGCAATCCCACTGCAGAGATTTCTTCCAAGTTCTAACACGCGTTCCTTTATTTTCACCTGCAATCCCACTGCAGAGATTTCTTCCAAGTTCTAACACGCGTTCCTTTATTTTCACCTGCAATCCCACTGCAGAGATTTCTTCCAAGTTCTAACACGCGTTCCTTTATTTTCACCTGCAATCCCACTGCAGAGATTTCTTCCAAGTTCTAACACGCGTTCCTTTATTTTCACCTGCAATCCCACTGCAGAGATTTCTTCCTCCAAGTTCTAACAAGCGTTCCTTTATTTTCACCTGCAATCCCACGGCAGAGATTTCTTCCAATTTCTAACACGCATTCCTTTATTTTCACCTGCAATCCCACCGCAGAGATTTCTTTCAAGTTCTAACACGCGTTCCTTTATTTTCACCTGCAATCCCACCGCAGAGATTTCTTCCAAGTTCTAACACGCGTTCCTTTATTTTCACCTGCAATCCCACTGCAGAGACTTCTTCCAAGTTCTAACACGCGTTTCTTTATTTTCACCTGCAATCCCACCGCAGAGATTTCTTCCAAGTTCTAACACGCGTTCCTTTATTTTCACCTGCAATCCTACTGCAGAGATTTCTTCCAAGTTCTAACACGCGTTCATTTATTTTCACCTGCAATCCTACTGCAGAGATTTCTTCCAAGTTCTAACACGCGTTCATTTATTTTCACCTGCAATCCCACTGCAGAGATTTCTTCCAAGTTCTAACACGCGTTCATTTATTTTCACCTGCAATCCCACTGCAGAGACTTCTTCCAAGTTCTAACACGCGTTCCTTTATTTTCACCTGCAATCCCACTGCAGAGATTTCTTCCAAGTTCTAACACGCGTTCCTTTATTTTCACCTGCAATCCCACTGCAGAGATTTCTGGAGCGTGCCGGTGTTCCCCGGGTTCTATGTTCCCCAGTAGCGCTGTTCCCCGTTGTCACGAGTTTGTCGCGAGGCCTACGACGTTCGACCCACCCAGGGTGGCGGAATTACTTATTTGTTTATTGTCGTTGCTGTTGTCGTGTACCCGTCCCTTAGTGTGGCTTGTGGTGCGGTTGCACCTTGGTATAGTTCAGCTCAACTTCGGTTTGCTTTCTCTCTCTCTCTCTCTCTAATTCCACCGCCCGTGCTATTCATCCTGCAAGTTCACGGGTGGCCGGTACCTTCCTCTCGAACTTTCTGTCTATGGGCCTCTCGCCTGTCTTTTAACCTGTCGCACGTGCTTCGTTTTTTTAGTTTGAATATGCTCACTCTGTGACGCAGCATGGCATGTTGGCCGCCATTGCTGAGGAGTTAGCTTTTCCACTCGAGCGGAAGATGTCTCTGGGCGCCTGCTCCAGTCTCGGTTCCTTAACCGTATCATCGAGAGTACAGTCAGTACTTTCAATCCTGCAGTCGGCCTGTGGGAGAGGGACATCATTTCTTCTGTTTCCGCATCTTCGCCTCTGTCCCTCGACTGGACAGAGGTAGAGAGAGTCCTTTGACCCGCCTCTCGGGGTCACCCAGGGGTAGCTGGTAAGCATCAGTTTCGGGGTCTGTTTTTTTTGATTTGTTGTTGTTACCCGGGCTTAGTCTTCGCTTTTGCGCAATTTTCTTTTGTTTTCGAAATTGTAAGAGAAATTTTGGGTTGAGACCTTTTCTCTGGTTAATTCCAAATCTTTAACCTGGCCATTCTAAATTTTTTCCCAAAATTCTTTCTCCTGTTTATGTATCTGGTGAGGGCGGTAGTCGGTGGGAAGGGAGAGAACCTGGTGATTCAGGGTTGGAACTTGCTTGGTCCGTTTCTCCGCCCCTGTCACATTCGCCGACTTTTTTCCTTTCGGCCACCGTCTGTTTGTGTGTGTAAGGAGAACGAGTTTTTATGTTCGCGAGCGTGGCGTACGAAATTTTGTCGTTCGGATGCGTGTTGGAAATTGTTTTAAATTTTGAAAGGGTGTTTTAAAATGTGACAGTTGTGCCATTGAATTAAATTATTTGCAAATGTGGTGGCAGTTATTAAGCGATGGTCGCTGTGTTGTTTTTATTTCCTAAGGAAGGAAAACGTTAAGCGTGAGTGAGAGAAGGGTGAAGATAATTCATATTTGTTTTATAACCTGTTGATTTAATGCAGTCTTTTACCTGCATCGTGTGAGAAGACTTGATTCAAGGGGTTTTTTCTGTGTGCGTTGAATACACTTCCCCTCCCCCATCATGCGAGTGGCTAAGACTTGTAGCAATGGTCAGAGGGTATTTGACGGCAGGGTTCCAGTACCCTTCTTCCTTCCTCCTTCCTTCTTCTTTCCCTCCTCTCCGGCTCTCCTCCCAGCTACGTCCTCCCCCCTCCCGGGGGCTTCACCTGGAGCACAAACTGGAGGGTGCCACGTGCTGGTCGAGGCCACGTTCTGGCTGAGACCACGGACGGGATGGTGCCAAAGCGCTGGTCGAGGCCACGCCTTGGTCGGGACGAGGACTGCTAGAGGAGCCCGCCGTCTCGACTGGCCGGCCTGGACCCCCGTCCAGGACCTCCAGTAACAGCTACGTGCCCCCCCTCCCCCGGGACAAAGCTCTTCACTGCCCGCTTGGGAAATCGAGGGTGTCGGCTTTGGGCGACTCCCTGCGAGAACCAACCCGGCTCGGAGCACCCCAGTCGACAGGGTGCTCCCTGCGGGTTGACGGGGCAGGGATTGACGCACTCCGTGGTGTGAGAAAGGGTCAAAACTGGAAATATTTCTTTATAATTTTGTACATGCCATATGTTGCGGAATGCTGTAATTGTGATTGTGTACGTCGTAATGGTGAAAAATTTATTTATAATCGTGCATGTTGTGGGGGTTGGGAGTGCTTTATTGCGATTGTGCATGTTGTGTGCGTTGGAGTGCTTGACGTGATTGTGCATGTTGTGTGCGTTGGAGTGCTTGATCGTGATTGTCCATGTTGTGTGCGTTTTGGGGTGCTTTATTGTGATCGTGCATGGTGCGTGTGTTGGAATGTTATTTTGCTGGTGTGAATAAATGGGGTGTTGTATCGAATCTTATTGTGTGGTACTCTTGCGGAGCGTGTGAGGCAGTCACTCCCTTCACTCCCACCTAGACCGATCCTGTCAGGGCGACCACCAGGGGTCGGTCGTGACAATTGTGGGGGGGGTCGTCCGGGGTGTGAAGGGCTCTGGCTGTCTCTCTTCCCCGTTTCGCAGAGTACCTGTTTAGTTTTTTCTGTTTTTTGGGATATGTTTAGTCAGTTTGTCGTGTTTGTTCGTGGGTGGTTGGCTGGGTGACTCTAGCGTGAAGGAGTCTTTTGGTGGCCTGAGGGAACATCCGTGTGACTCGGGAGTCGAGGTGAGACCAAGGGGAGTCGACCGCGCCCAGGCCTCCTTCCGCCGGTACCTCACTCAGGTACGGCCGTAGTCTTTCCCTTCTGTTGCCGCTCAGTCTTCCATTCCTGTTTTGTATTTAGCCAGTTCTTGTTTTTTTTTCCTCTACCGGGTTGTTGAGTACAGGGGTTGTATCGGACGCTAGTGTTTTTTTTTTTCCCCTCTCCGGGTTCCGTCGCTAGTTTTTTTTTTTTTTTTTTTTTTTTCGCCAGCCCCACCGCACTGTTGCTCGTGCTGTAGACGCGTGTTGCCAGAGTGGGGCAGCCGGACATAGTTTTGTTTTGTTTTTTTTCCGGTGAGGCCCCACCGCACTGTTGCTCGTGCTGTAGAGCGCGGTGTTGCCAGAGTGGGAGCAGCCGAACTTGTCCGCACACACGCACACACACACATACACACATATACACACGCCCCTAAAATATTTGTTTTTTTTTTGCTAGTGGAATTGTCTTTCCCCTGTATTTGAAAACCGTGGGATAGTGTTGTCATGGCGACGTCCGGCGCTGGTGGTATGGCGACGCGTGCGTCGAAGAAGAAGGGTATTCAAAATGTTACTGTAGTCCCTACTATTAGTACCAGTACTTCGACTACGGTAACTTCTACCTATTCCAGTGCTATAGCAGGTAGTCCAGCGAGTACTTTCACTTCTTTCTTCGCTAGGGATCTTCCTGTCGAGACCCCGACTGGCACTTCCGCTCGGAAGCGTCAGAGTATAGCGAAGCAATTGTGGGCTTCTGTTGAGTCGCAGAGACCGAAACCTTCTCCTCTCCAGGCTTCCCCTCGTAAGGAGTATGCCCCGGGAGACTTTCCTCATGGTAAAGTCGAGACCCAAGGACGGGTCAGAGGGGTCATCCTCCCGTGTCGGGAGTGGTGAACCCCGCCCAGGACATCACCTCCGTCCTGATGTTTCTGGAGCGGCAGCGTAGTGAAGAGGCTGCTAGGCAGGAAGCTCTGCGTAGGGAAGAGGAAAGGGCTCCGTAGGGAAGAGCTAGACAGGATGGAGGCTCTGCGCAGAGAGGAGACTGACAGACAGGAAATTCTGCATAGGGAAGAGGCTATTCTGCGCAGAGAGGAGGCTACTAGGCAGAAGCTCTGCGTAGGGAAGAGCGCAGAGAGGAGGCTGCTAGACAGGAAGCACAGCGTAGGGAAGAGGCTGCTCAGCGTAGAGAGGAGGCTGCCAGACAGGAGGATCAGCGTAGAGAGGAGGCTGCCAGACAGGAGGATCAGCGTAGGGAAGAAGCTGCCCTCCGTAGGGAAGAACTAGACAGGATGGAGGCTCTGCGTAGGGAGGAGATGGAACAACTTCTTTCGCGGCCTCCCGCTTCTGTAAACCAGGGGGTTAATCACCAGGCAGGTGATAGAGTTTAGAGGCCCAAAGTTAAAGCTTCCAGAGTTCAGACCTAGTGAGGACATTGATATGTTCTTAGAGCATTTCGACAAGGTTGCTTGTTCATACCAATTGTCTGAGGAACAAAAGGCTATGCACCTTTTTTCTGGATTATCTGGTGCTGCAAGGGAGTGTGTGCTCTCTCTAAATGAAGGTGCGTCTTATGCAGACATGCAGTTGGCTCTGCGTAAGCGTTTCCCCCTTTACCCCAGAGACCTACAGGAGGAAGTTCAGGTCCATGAAGAAAAATAATGACGAGACCTTCGTGCAGTTTGGTGATAGGCTGCGCAAAACGCTAGGGTACTGGCGTCAGTTAGCTAAGTTGGAGCTGGAGGATCTGATCCTCATTGAACAGCTCACCAACACTGTGTCCCCAGAGTTGAGGATCCGGATAGGCGAGACAGCACCTCAGGATTTCGCGGCTGCGATTCACACAGCTGAGGTGTTTGCTGAAGCTCGCAGGGCTTATGGGCATCGCCCAGATACGGAGGGGAAGCCCTCCACAGGATTTAGTAGCAATAAGGCGCCGACAACTGCTAGCGGGGTGAACAAGGCAGGCAGTTCATCGGGGATTTCAGCGCCCCGACTGTGTTTTCTTTGTGGTCGTCCTGGCCACATTAAGAAAGATTGCCCTAAAGCCGCTGGTAGTCATGAGGCTAGTCCTTTCCATCGTCCTCGTGCCTCGGCTAACGTGGGTTCCGTCCCAGCTTCTAGTGGTACAGAGTGCCCAGTGTTTCTCTCTGTTGTTGGTTCCTCCTTGGTCGACACCATCAGGGATTCGGGAGCATCAACACTCTTTGTGGATAAGAATTTGGTTTCCCCTGAGGCCCGGCGGGGCGCCAGTTATGATGTGTGCGGGTTGGAGGCTGGTTTTTACCTCCACCCGTCCTTCTGTACTTATTCCTATCTCCACCCCCTATTTCCCTGTGGCGAAGTATGGGCCATTGCGGTGGAGCGACCTATGTATTCCCTTCTCATAGGGAATACTGTCACCTTTGCTGACGGACGCAGTCAGTCCGTGTCTACGGATCTGCCCGTACAGGCGTGTGTGGGAGTCACCACACGCGCCAAAGCTAAGAAGCAGAACAGGAATTGCGTCCGTTCTCCAGCCGATCTCTGACGAGGTTCTGGCCAGGGCCGATCCTGCTACCATGGTCCGTCTTCAGGCCAGGGACTTGGATGTCCAACGCCTGCGACAACTGGTAGGTCGTCCTGCTCAGTCTGCCCGACACGCCAAGGTGAGCTTCAAGCTCCACAAGGGGATCCTTTTTAGGGTTTTTTACCCAGGCAGATCGTGTGGCCAAGCAGCTCGTGGTTCCCCAAAGCCTGAGAGAGTCTGTCCTCCGGCAGGCCCACGATTCCCCCATGGCAGGTCATATGGGCTCCAAGCGGACTCTCGAGCGAGTTGGGGCAGGATTTCTTCTGGCCAGGGATGAACTCACAGGTTAGGCAGTACTGCCGCAGTTGCGATACCTGCCAAGGGACAACGCCTAAGGGGCGCTTGAGGCGTGTTCCCCTGGGATCGGTGCCACTGGTTGGGGAACCATTCAGCAAGGTTGGGGTCGACCTGGTGGGGCCCATTAAGCCACCATCCGATCGCGGTCACCGCTACATCTTGGTAGTGGTGGACTACGCGACTCGGTATCCAGAGGCCGTCCCACTTAGGACTATCGATGCCCTACAGCTGCTGAATCTCTCAGGCAGATTTGGACGCGCACTGGCGTGCCCAAGAAGAAGTACGGCCGGAAGTTGTACTGGAGAGCGATCATCATCCTCTCCAGTGCCTGGACCGGATCCGGCCAGTCAGTCATCGACTCATGAGTTAGGCAGTGGAGCTGCAGAGTCATGCGTTCAC
Organism: Conus ventricosus; assembly: GCA_018398815.1. NCBI lineage: Eukaryota > Metazoa > Mollusca > Gastropoda > Neogastropoda > Conidae > Conus > Conus ventricosus. The sequence goes on along the minus strand of CM031611.1, from coordinate 19,233,356 downwards.
TTTCCGTCATATCAAGGGTTCCTGTAATACGGATGCTGACTATCTTAGCCGAGCTCCGTAGTCAGCACGTTGGAAAGTCAGTCAGAGGGACACTCCCCTCAACCTGGGTTATATCCCCGTTTGGTCTCTGTATCAGGTGTAGTGACAGTTTTTCACTTCAGTGATGTTAACGGTAGTGAATCATCAATGGTTCGGATTGTTACTTTCATGGTTGGAAGGTTTGCTTAGTTGTTTGATAAATGTAGTATTATGTATTTCCCTGTGTGATTCTATCGTGGAATGTTTGTATTGGATTCATCGTACTCTGTCGATCACAGAGAGTTGGGTTCGGTCCCATTGTTGGGAAGTTGCACATGCGACAAGGTTCAAAGGAGCACTGTATCTCAGAGAAACAGATGCTTTTTGAAGGGGGGTTTGTCACGAGTTTGTCGCGAGGGCCTACGACGTTCGACCCACCCAGGTGGCGGAATTACTTATTTGTTTATTGTCGTTGCTGTTGTCGTGTACCCGTCCCTTAGTGTGGCTTGTGGTGCGTTGCACCTTGGTATAGTTCAGCTCAACTTCGGTTTGCTTTCTCTCTCTCTCTCTCTCTAATTCCACCGCCCTGCTATTCATCCTGCAAGTTCACGGTGGGCCCGGGACCTTCCTCTCGAACTTTCTGTCTATCGCCTCTCGCCTGTCTTTTTACCTGTCGCACGTGCTTCGTTTTTTTTAGTTTTGAAGTATGCTCACTCTGTGACGCAGCATGGCATGTTGGCCGCCATTGCTGAGGAGGTTAGCTCTTCACTCGAGCGGAAGATGTCTCTGGAGCGCCTGCTCCAGTCTCGGGTTCCCTTACCGTATCATCGAGAGTACAGTCAGTACTTTCAATTCCTGCAGTCGGCCTGTAGGAGAGGGACATCATTTCTTCTGTTTCCGCATCTTCGCCTCTGTCCTCTCGACTGGACAGAGGGTAGAGAGAGTCCTTTGACCCGCCTCTTCGGGGGCACCCACGGTAGCTGGTAAGCATCAGTTTCGTGGTCTGTTTGTTTTGATTTGTTGTTGTTAGCCGGCTTAGTCTTCGCTTTTGCGCAATTTCTTTTGTTTTCGAAATTGTAAGAGAAATATTGTGTGAGACCTTTTCTCTGGTTAATTCCATCTTTAACCTGGCCATTCTAAATTATTTCCAAAATTCTTTCTCCTGTTTATGTATCTGGTGATGCGGTAGTCGGTGGGGAAGGGAGAGAACCTGGTGATTCAGGGTTGGAACTTGCTTGGTCTCGCTCGTCCGCCCCTGTCACATTCGCCGGACTTTTATCCTTCGGCCACCGTCTGTTTGTGTGTGTAAGGAGAAAAGAGTTTTATGTTCGCGAGCGTGCGTACGCATGATTTGTCGTTCGGATGCGTGGTTGGAAATTTGTGTTATTTTGAAATGTGTTTATAAAATGTGACAGTTGTGCCATTGAATTATTATTTGCAAATGTGGTGGCAGTTATTAAGCGATGGTCGCTGTGTTGATTTATTTCCTAAGGAAGGAAAACGTTAAGCGTGAGTGAGAGAAGGGTGAAGATAATTCATATTTGTTTTATAACCTGTTGATTTAATGCAGTCTTTTACCTGCATCGTGTGAGAAGACTTGATTCAATGGGTTTTCTGTGTGCGTTGAATACACTTCCCCTCGCCCATCATGCGAGTGGCTAAGACTTGATAGCAATGGTCAGACGGTACTGACGGCAGGGTTCCAGTACCCTTCTTCCTTCCTCCTTCCTTCTTCTTTCCCCTCCTCTCCGGGTCTCCTCCCAGCTACGTCCTCCCCCCCCCCGGGGGGTTCACCTGGAGCACGAACTGGATGGTGCCACGTGCTGGTCGAGGCCACGTTCTGGCTGAGACCACGGACGGGATGGTGCCACGCGCTGGTCGAGGCCACGCCTTGGTCGGGACCGAGGGCTGCTAGAGGAGCCCGCCGTCTCGACTGGCCGGGCCCGGACCCCCGTCCAGGACCTCCAGTAACAGCTACGTCCCCCCCCCCCCCCCCCCGGGACACGCTCTTCACTGCCCGCTTGGAAGTCGAGGGCGTCGGCTTTGGGCGACTCCCTGCGAGAACCAACCCGGCTCGGAGCACCTAGTGCGACAGGGTGCTCCCTGCGGACTTGACAGGGGCAGGGATGTGGACGCACCTCCGTGGTGTGAGAAAGGGTCAATACTGGAAATATTTCTTTATAATTGTGTACATGCCATATGTGCTGGAATGCTGTAATTGTGATTGTGTACGTCGTATGGTGAAATATTTATTTATAATCGTGCATGTTGTGGGTGTGGGAGTGCTTGATTGCGATTGTGCATGTTGTGTGCGTTGGAGTGCTTGATCGTGATTGTGCATGTTGTGTGCGTTGGAGTGCTTGATCGTGATTGTCCATGTTGTGTGCGTTGGAGTGCTTTATTGTGATCGTGCATGGGGGCGTGTGTTGGAATGTTTATTTTGCTGTGTGAATAAATGGGGTGTTGTATCGTAATCTTTATTGTGTGGTCTCTTGCGGAGCGTGTGAGGTCAGTCCCCTCCCTTCACTCCCACCTAGACCGATCCTGTCAGGGCAGACCTCCAGGGTCGGTCGTGACACCCGTGTCTCTGTTCCCCAGTGTCGATGGGTTCCCCGACCGAAAAAGCGTGCCGCTGTTCCAGTACCGGTGTTCCCCAGGTTCTCTGTTCCCCAGTAGCGCTGTTCCCCAAACAGATTTCAATGCACGTTAGCGCCAGTACGGGCCCTACTGTACAAGGAGAGGTTGCGCCCCGCTTTCCCCCCCCAATACCCCGACCCTCCCCCCCACCTCCTTCCTCCTTCCCCCCCCCCGCCCTCCCACTGCCTCGCCTATAGCAATGAAAACAACAGTAACAACGTTTAAGTCAGCAAAACCCACCACACCACCAACGGCAAAAAATTGGGGAACTGCGGCCTGGGAACACCGGGACTGGGGAACACCGGGACCGGGGGTTTGCGGGAATGGGGAACAGCGGGATTGCCACAGGTGGGGAACAACGAAACTGGGAACTCAGGGACTGAATTTCGATTTTTTTTTTTTGAGGGGAACACCGGAACTGGGGAATATAGAGACTGGGGAACAAAGAACCTGGGGGAACAGCGCAGGACCCCAGATTTCTTCCAAGTTCTAACACGCGTTCCTTTATTTTCACCTGCAATCACACTGCAGAGATTTCTTCCAAGTTCTAACACGTGTTCATTTATTTTCACCTGCAATCACACTGCAGAGATTTCTTCCAAGTTCTAACACACGTTCCTTTATTTTCACCTGCAATCACACTGCAGAGATTTCTTTCAAGTTCTAACGCGCGTTCATTTATTTTCACCTGCAATCCCACTGCAGAGATTTCTTCCAAGTTCTAACACGCGTTCCTTTCAAACCCGATTCATTGAAACACTTTGCCACAAACTCCTGCTCTCTTGCAGACGCCCTGATGTGATTTCTTCCAAGTTCTAACACGCGTTCCTTTCAAACCCGATTCATTGAAACACTTTGCCACAAACTCCTGCTCTCTTGTAGACGCCCTGATGTGATTTCACACACAGAAGTTGGCAAGAGTCGTCATTCTTTGGTCAACACTCCACTATGGTGATTTCCACACATGCAGTTACTGCTCAAAAACAACCAGAATTTTTTTTTCTCATGTTTGGTTCTTTTTAGTTTGTCGTATCCATCACATTTCTTTGCCAAACATGTACAGACATGTTTACCCAAAAATTCGACAAGAGTACTCCAAATCCAAAACGAGTTTTCTACAAAATAGGAATACTCCAGCGAGAAAGTTTAAAACCACACTGTGGAAAGCATGCACTGTTTGTATCATGGCAGCAGTGGAATTCTACATTAGTAAGCCTTGTAACTATCAGACTGTTCACCCTCACACTGCTATTGGTGTACTTCTCAACAAAAATGAGCATATGTTCTACAGTGCATACAAAACTATTTCTGTAAAAGCGGTTGGTGTAGAGGGGGTGGGGTGGGGTGGGGTGGGGGATTACCTGCCATCACACCGGACAGCCATCTTCCCAGCTGTTTGAAGCAACAGATACTGCCTAACCTTTATTTCGCGCATGGAAGTTAGCAGGAGTTGCTCTTTGTTGAAAGCCTTCGACATGGTTTGACTCTGCAAGCGCAATTACCCCTCAAGGACTTTGTCTCCAGAATTTTTCTGAACATATTCCTTTTTAGTTTGTTGTATTCATCGCACTTCTAAACATGCGTACAAAATATGACAAAACTGTATGGGTAAACAAGTCTGCATGAATACAAAATACAGAAAAACCATAAAAGAAACAGGTTTGTTTAAGTGGTTTGTCTTGGAGGCATTCCTGATCAATGGGTATATCCCTTTAAATTTCCAATCGTAAATGTGTTGTTCTTCCTCCTGTTCCTTTCAGACATGTGTGATTAACAAATGCACCAAGTCTGGTTAATGTCCCCCCCCCCTCCCCCCCCACACACACACACACACACCCTACAGTGGACATGTTCCCCCACTCATCCCACAGCCAGCCACATCCAGGTGGTTCTGTCAGTCCTGGCTGTTCACCTTCCCCAGGTGGTTCTGTCACAGTCCTGGCTGTTCACCTTCCCCAGGTAGTTCTGTCACAGTCCTAGCTGTTCACTTCACCTTCCCCAGGTGGTTCTGTCACAGTCCTGGCTGTTCACTTCATCTTCCCCAGGTGGTTCTGTCACAGTCCTGGCTGTTCACTTCACCTTCCCCAGGTGGTTCTGTCACAGTCCTGACTGTTCACTTCACCTTCCCCAGGTGGTTCTGTCACAGTCCTGGCTGTTCACTTCACCTTCCCCAGGTGGTTCTGTCAGTCCTGGCTGTTCACCTTCCCCAGGTGGTTCTGTCACAGTCCTGGCTGTTCACCTTCCCCAGGTGGTTCTGTCACAGTCCTGGCTGTTCACCTTCCCCAGGTGGTTCTGTCATAGTCCTGGCTGTTCACTTCACCTTCCCCTGGTGGTTCTGTCACAGTCCTGGCTGTTCCCTTCATCTTCCCCAGGTGGTTCTGTCACAGTCCTGGCTGTTCACCTTCCCCAGGTGGTTCTGTCACAGTCCTGACTGTTCACTTCACCTTCCCCAGGTGGTTCTGTCACAGTCCTGGCTGTTCACTTCACCTTCCCCAGGTGGTTCTGTCAGTCCTGGCTGTTCACCTTCCCCAGGTGGTTCTGTCACAGTCCTGGCTGTTCACCTTCCCAGGTGGTTCTGTCACAGTCCTGGCTGTTCACCTTCCCAGGTGGTTCTGTCACAGTCCTGGCTGTTCACCTTCCCCAGGTAGTTCTGTCATAGTCCTAGCTGTTCACGTCACCTTCCCCAGGTGGTTCTGTCATAGTCCTGGCTGTTCACTTCACCTTCCCCAGGTGGTTCTGTCACAGTCCTGGCTGTTCACTTCACCTTCCCCAGGTGGTTCTGTCACAGTCCTGGCTGTTCACTTCACCTTCCCCAGGTGGTTCTGTCACAGTCCTGGCTGTTCACCTTCCCCAGGTGGTTCTGTCACAGTCCTGGCTGTTCACTTCACCTTCCCCAGGTGGTTCTGTCAGTCCTGGCTGTTCACTTCACCTTCCCCTGGTGGTTCTGTCACAGTCCTGGCTGTTCACCTTCCCCTGGTGGTTCTGTCACAGTCCTGGCTGTTCACCTTCCCCAAGTGGTTCTCAGTCCTGGCTGTTCACTTCACCTTCCCCAGGTGGTTCTGTCATAGTCCTGGCTGTTCACTTCATTTTCCCCAGGTGGTTTTGTCACAGTCCTGGCTGTTCACTTCCCCTTCCCCAGGTGGTTCTGTCACAGTCCTGGCTGTTCACTTCACCTTCCCCAGGTGGTTCTGTCATAGTCCTGGCTGTTCACTTCACCTTCCCCAGGTGGTTCTGTCATAGTCCTGACTGTTCACTTCATCTTCCCCAGGTGGTTCTGTCATAGTCCTGGCTGTTCACTTCACCTTCCCCAGGTGGTTCTGTCATAGTCCTGGCTGTTCACTTCACCTTCCCCAGGTGGTTCTGTCACAGTCCTGGCTGTTCACTTCACCTTCCCCAGGTGGTTCTGTCATAGTCCTGGCTGTTCACTTCACCTTCCCCAAGTGGTTCTGTCACAGTCCTGGCTGTTCACTTCCCCTTCCCCAGGTGGTTCTGTTATAGTCCTGACTGTTCACTTCACCTTCCCCAGGTGGTTCTGTCATAGTCCTGACTGTTCACTTCATCTTCCCCAGGTGGTTCTGTTATAGTCCTGGCTGTTCACTTCACCTTCCCCAGGTGGTTCTGTCAGTCCTGGCTGTTCACTTCACCTTCCCCAGGTGGTTCTGTCAGCCCTGGCTGTTCACTTCACCTTCCCCAGGTGGTTCTGTTAGTCCTGGCTGTTCACTTCACCTTCCCAGGTGGTTCTGTCACAGTCCTGGCTGTTCACTTCATCTTCCCCAGGTGGTTCTGTCATAGTCCTGACTGTTCACTTCATCTTCCCCAGGTGGTTCTGTCACAGTCCTGGCTGTTCACTTCACCTTCCCCAGGTGGTTCTGTCATAGTCCTGGCTGTTCACTTCACCTTCCCCAAGTGGTTCTGTCACAGTCCTGGCTGTTCACTTCACCTTCCCCAGGTGGTTCTGTTATAGTCCTGACTGTTCACTTCACCTTCCCCAGGTGGTTCTGTCATAGTCCTGGCTGTTCACTTCATCTTCCCCAGGTGGTTCTGTTATAGTCCTGGCTGTTCACTTCATCTTCCCCAGGTGGTTCTGTTATAGTCCTGGCTGTTCACTTCACCTTCCCCAGGTGGTTCTGTTAGTCCTGGCTGTTCACTTCATCTTCCCCAGGTGGTTCTGTCAGTCCTGGCTGTTCACTTCACCTTCCCCAGGTGGTTCTGTTAGTCCTGGCTGTTCACTTCATCTTCCCTCTATTTGGCCACACTTGTGCACTCCTAGTCGCAGTTCCAGGACCGCTTCAAAGGCAGTCATCAATATCCAGTCATAAGGCCACTCACTTGAGGAGAGGCATTACAGTCTACATGGGGCAATCAATATCCAGTCAGTCTACATGGGGCAATCAATATCCAGTCAAAGTCTACATGGGGCAATCAATATCCAGTCACAGTCTACATGGGGCAATCCATATCCAGTCACAGTCTACACAGGACAATCCATATCCAGTCACAGTCTACATGGGACAATCTATATCCAGTCACAGTCTACATGGGGCAATCAATATCCAGTCACAGTCTACATGAGGCAATCAATATCCAGTCACAGTCTACATGGGACAATCTATATCCAGTCACAGTCTACATGAGCTAATCAATATCCAGTCACAGTCTACATGGGGCAATCAATATCCAGTCACAGTCTACATGGGGCAATCAATATCCAGTCACAGTCTACATGGGGCAATCAATATCCAGTCACAGTCTACAAGGGGCAATCAATATCCAGTCACAGTCTACATGGGGCAATCCATATCCAGTCACAGTCTACATGAGGCAATCAATATCCAGTCACAGTCTACATGGGGCAATCAATATCCAGTCATAGTCTACATGGGGCAATCAATATCCAGTGACAGTCTACAAGGGGCAATCTCCAGTCACAGTCTACATGAGGCAATCAATATCCAGTCACAGTCTACATGGGGCAATCTATATCCAGTCACAGTCTACATGAGCTAATCAATATCCAGTAACAGTCTACATGGGGCAATCAATATCCAGTCACAATCTACATGGGGCAATCAATATCCAGTCACAGTCTACATGAAGCAATCAATATCCAGTCACAGACTACATGGGGCAATCAATATCCAGTCACAGTCTACAAGGGGCAATCAATATCCAGTCACAGTCTACATGGGGCAATCAATATCCAGTCAGTCTACATGGGGCAATCAATATCCAGTCACAGTCTACATGGGGCAATCAATATCCAGTCACAGTCTACATGGGGCAATCAATATCCAGTCATAAAGCCACCCACCAGGAGACTACACCAGGCCATGGAGCCATCCATAGCATGTCATGCTAACTCACTAGTGACTACATGTGTACTACAATCCACAATGAGCCATCAAGATCCAAAGTAACCCCACCATGGAAGACACCACACAATCCACAATGAGCCATCAAGATCCAAAGTAACCCCACCATGGAAGACACCACACAATCCACAGCCAGCCATCAAGATCCAAAGTAACCCCACCATGGAAGACACCACACAATCCACAGCCAGCCATCAAGATCCAAAGTAACCCCACCATGGAAGACACCACACAATCCACAGCCAGCCATCAAGATCCAGTCATAGACCAAATCACCAGAGAACACTACATCTTCAGGGAGCCATTAATTTCAAATCACAGACCAAACCACAAGAGAACACTACATCCTCAGGGAGCCATTAATTTCAAATCAAAGACCAAACCACAAGAGAACACTACATCTTCAGGGAGCCATTAATTTCAAATCACAGACCAACTTACCAGAGGACACTACATCCTCAGGAAGCCATTAATTTCAAATCATAGACCAACACACCAGAGAACACTACATCCTCAGGGAGCCATTAATTTCAAATCATAGACCAAACCACCTACATCCTCAGGGAGCCATTAATTTCAAATCATAGACCAAACCACAAGAGAACACTATGCTGTCCTCAGGGAGCCATTAATATCCTGTCTTAAAGCAACCCACTAGGAGACACCGTCCCAGTTTCAGTTGAAAAGCAACCCACTGCAGCAGACACTACACCACAGTTTACAGGAACCCATCAATATCCCGTCACAGCAACCCGTCAGAGACACTACATATACCACAACACACACAGAACCCTTAATATCCAGTCATAATGCAACCAACTTGAAGACACAACACCTAACCCATACAGAACATCACTATCTAGTCCGAGCAACCCACCAGAAGGCACTATACCACAATCCACAGTGAGTCAGTGATATCCAGTACCAACCACTGGTATTGCTAGGACACTGTGCTAGTGAGTACTAGTACTGAGCAACTTCAGTGATGTTCAGCAGAGCCTGTTCTGATAATATGCACTGAACACTGCCTGCTAGCCATAACCCATGGTTGCAAAATCCTTGAGAATTTTCTTTCATAAATAAAGCAAAAAAATGTCTACAAGGAAGACGAAAACTGCAATTATCACATTGAGCACATGTGGGAAGTGCTTTTGTAGTACCTTTTGAGAGCAATATTTTTCATCCAGAAAGAGTAACCTTTCAAATATAAAGTGTTGCATCGATTTTTTCTTCTTTCGTTTTGTCTTTTCCATGTACTGTACATGAATTATGAATAGCTTACACCAATAAACACTGTGTCATTTCTAGAACTAGTGAATGCACTAAACAACAGCAGCCCACTGCTAAGATTGCTTTCCTCTGCTACCTTCACATATCAGAATCCCAAACTATTGTGTCTAAATATCAGTTTTTGTTCTGAAATTTAATGTGTATTAATTTCAATGATGTGTAAAAAAATTTCCAAGAAGTCAGCATTTTAGCCGATTTACAAGCATTCAGATGAATAGCCTCCTGTGCATTATATAAAGCCACATTTGCACTGGGGGCATCGCTATTGTCATTCAACGACAGGCCACCCGTTTACGCTAGCATGAATGACAGACATACTCATCACTGACATTAACGCAGAGAACAGATTCCAAACCCTGAGAACAGGGCCACCGGCTTTTTTATGATTGTAAAGGGAGATGATTTGAAGAAGGGGACTTTCATTCTGGTCTGAGACTTTCATGGCATGGCAGTACTCTTCACTTCTTTTCATTAATATATATCCCAGCATCAACTAGGAGGACAAAGCAACACAAGCAGAAAAGCAGCACAATTCAGCAAATGTCACAACTTTTTGACTGCACAATTGATTTTCCCATTCACTTTGTGACATCTTCTATGAACTCTCTTCTGCTGTGGTTTATTTTTGACAGGTGAATTCAGATTTTTTTTTTCCTTCTAAATATGTGCGTCTTCTCTGTACTTTCTTCTGCTGTAGTAATTCATTGCAATATCTAGCAGCACTGGGGAAAGTGCAATGCAGAGTGGCACATTATGTCTTTGACAACTACACAGATCATACCCTGGGCTGTGTCAGCACTACTAAACTTAATGAACTGAGAACCCTGGAGGAAAGACAATACAATGACCACCTCACATTATTGTTCAAGATCAACTCTAACGCTATGGACTTCAACAACCTGAACATATTCGAGTTCTACACCAAACTAACACTATGGGCTTCAACAACCTCAGTATATCCAAGTTCTACACCAAACTAACACTATGGACTTCAACCTCAACATATCCAAGTTCTACACCCAACTAACACTATGGACTTCAACAACCTGAACATGTGCAAGTTCTACACCGAACACTATGGACTTCAATAACCTGAACATGTGCAAGTTCTACACCAAACTAACACTATGGGCTTCAACAACCTCAGCATATCGCAAGTTCTACACCCAACTAACACTATCGACTTCAACAACCTGAACATGTATATCTAAGTTCTACACCCAACTAACACTATGGACTTCAACAACCTCAACATATCCAAGTTCTACACCCAACTAACTCTATGGACTTCAACAACCTCAACATATCCAAGTTCTACACCCAACTAACTCTACGGACTTCAACAACCTCAACATATCCAAGTTCTACACCCAACTAACTCTACGGACTTCAACAACCTCAACATATCCAAGTTCTACACCCAACACACACTATGGACTTCAACAACCTCAACATATCCAAGTTCTACACCCAACAAGACAGAAGAGCTAGAGGGGCCAAGAGACTCCACCAGGAGCACATCAAACATCCAGTCCTGCTGCCATTTGAGCTCACCTATTCTCTTGAAATGGTACACTGGTTCAGTTCTTCACCAATACATCCTGAGGAATCCAGGACTGTGCGACTCAAATTCTCAGAGTATCTTCCTGAGCATTCTGGACACCCACCACTGAAATCCAAACAGTTTAGGACTCCAGATGCTGGATTACAACATTCATTAGAACACAGTCCATGCACAGGAACCATGAGTTAACGTACTGATTTCCTTTGTGTCATCTTCTAGGTTATATGGACTCTCCAGCATCTAACAATTTTCAACCTCTCCAACAGAATTTTCACAGCTTCATGCATTTTCGAAAGTACAACTTGGAGAGAACTCATCTTCACAACAGAGGAATCATTTTCATCATTCACAGTTGGAGTTAGCATTGCATGTACTGAAAGGTTAGTTATACTTTGTGATGTTGTTGGCTACATTTTGTATTTGCAAGTTCTGTCAACTGCAAAGTTCAAACTCCACACCTCCTTAATTTTTCCAAGTTATAATATTCAGAGCAACTGTCAACTATCACAGCTAATTTAAACCTATTTGACTAGACATGCAAGCCATTTTTAACTCTCATTATATGAGAATGAAAAATTCAGTGCCGGGGAAACATGGCTATTCACATATTATATTTTTATAACTTGTTCAAGTTGCATGATGTTGCCATTCTCATCTCTGAGAAACAAATGGCCAATTTTCTTCCTCGTTGTACATTTAATACTTTTTGTGCATCACTGCCACTTCTTATATTATGTCCACCAATATGTGATGTGCATCTTTTCTGTAAGCCAAAAGCACATTTCAAAAAATCCTTGAATGCAAAACAGCTATAGTCCATAGTAGCAACAGTATGGTTTCCCCATCTGTGTGTTCACATTGTACACAAGAGCGGTAGAAAATGCCGCAGTTGATACCCCTAATATATGCAATCAAGCAATGATATGAACAGGGAAAAGCAGAACCATGCAAGTGACACACATGCAGTTAATTTTGGATATATTAAAACCCAACAAAGATGGAGCTTTTCCCAGCTGTTAAATCTATGTATGCCACAACTCATCAGAAAAGAGAAAAGCTATTGAGATGATGTCATCTGAACGGCAACGGAGCTCTATCCCTAGAATCCTTTCCAGAAAAGATGCTAGGAATTGATGATCACGGCACTCATGAATGACAACACTGTAGTTACATCATTACAAGATTACATTCAGATCCAAAGCCAAGCCAAGCTGACAGTACTACTCTACATTCAAACACAATGACCTGAAGTACAGACATGGTGCCTGTAACATTATACTAGGCACCAATCTTCCATCGACACCAGATGTTTATGATGAAACATGAGATTCACTCACCAAGCCACTACAGACATGGTGCCTGTAACAATACTAGGCACCAATCTTCCATCGACACCAGATGTTTATGATGAAACATGAGATTCACTCACCAAGCAGCTAAGACCTTAACCCATTTACCTCTCACAAAACCTGAAAGAAAAGAAAAATGAACTCCTGCTTTTTATGATACTTGTTCGACTTCCCCCCACACAATCATGACATTTGCATTCCCGCCAAATTTGCACGTCTTTCCTGCTGGTTCGAAGAAAGATCTCAGACCACAAAAAATGCAGTAACAGCCAACTCCAGTGCTCTATTATAAGAGAATGAAGAGCTGGCGTCTTTGAACTGGTGTCGGAACCAAAAGAAAGCCACTATACACAAATTACAGATTTAATCATGATGCACTTGCTTCTTTTCAAACCAATGTATTGGACCAGCAGCTAAAAAAATAAACCGGCATAGTACTTTTGCAAACATTTTACCGGCAATTACATGCTGATTTGATAACTGAATGTTCTCTGAACATTTTGCAAATCTGATCAGCTTTCATCTCCTCCAGTTTTGTTCAACCTCGTGTCAAGCTGATTATACATAATATAAACTGACACCGTACACATTTCAAACACACACTGCTACTAAGCAAAACTGATGACATGTTACACTATTTGTCAGCATGGCATAATCTAGGTCTAACAACTTTTCAAAAAATAACTTCTTTTTTTTCAATAATTAATTCACCTTAATTCCTGTCCATAGGGAAAGACTGATTCCGATTTACAGCTTAAAAATCAATGACACATCCCACTATTTGTCAGCATGGTACATTCTTATTCTAGGCTTTTAACACCTGTTCAGTAATGTTGGCCATGGTTTTTTTTTAATCCTTTTTCTTTAAATTCCTCTGTTCTCATGCTGGCTTACCTGCCTTGATCTGTTTTGAAAAGTGTGCATGACACAGGTTCATACAAGGTGAGGAACTGCAGGCAGGTAATGAAAGCAATTCCCACAGTTCCATGTGCACACTAGCACCCAGTGTGTCCGCATGTACATGTGCCTAAGAACAGCCAAGGGGAGAAGGGGGAAGGAAGTGCACACATGTGCATGCACTACAAATTCCTGCAGTCGCGAGTCTGCTCTTACGCACAAATTCCTTTACAGAACAATCCAAAAGGGGTGATGTGCATCTGCACAAATATGTATGCACGTGCATGCATATACATACACATACACACACACACACACACACACACACACACACACACACACACACAAGATGGAGAGAGGGCACAGAAGAAGAGTGTAGGATGTCTCGACATCTAAGCCAAGGCCATCCAGAAATCACACCTATGGTTTTGGTTTGTTGTTCTTTACAACTGTACCAGACCATAGTGGTTTTGAAAGCCTAGAAGAAATGCAGTCAGACAGCATGTCTAGGAAACAATTCCACAGGCAAAACAGAGCGCACCCAGTCAGCTGACAGTAACTGCTGAAATCATGCAGATGTTTTGCTAAAGGATGCTTTGTGCAAGATTTTCCAAAATTTGCAGGCAGCGTCCTCTGTGCTAAGCAATAAGCAAAGTAGCTGTGTGAAGCAGTTCTGATACGTTGTGTTGGTGTGTGTGCATGCAAGTATGCGGGTGCACGCATCAGCAACCGACAGAACTCGTGTGTGTGTGTGTGTGTGTGTGTGTGTGTGTGTGTGTGTGTGTGTGTGTGCGTGCGCATGTCTCATGTCTGCGTGTGTGTGTGTGTGCGCATGTCTCATGTGTGTGTGAGTGTGTGTGTGTGTGTGTGAGTGTGTGTGTGTGAGTGTGAGTGTGTGTGTGAGTGTGTGTGTGAGTGTGAGTGTGTTTGTGTGTGTGTGTGTGTGTGTGTGTGTGTGTGTGTGTGTGTGTGTGTGCATGTCTCTATGTGAGAGAATCGTCACTTGAGCTCTCCTCACCTCTGTGGTCTGGGGAACACTAAGGAACAAGCAGTGAATGTTTCAAGAAGTTAACTACTACAGACATTTCATGCGCAATTAATTTTCTAACATATATTCAACTCTACAGTTGATTTTGAGCCAGTGTAACCCACTTCATGTGATCTGACGAATGTTTAGTGCCTAGCAGATAAAGCAGGTGGCTGAACTGTACAAAATGTTTGGAGTAAGGCTGCTGCTGCAACTGAAATTTCATTACAATAATCTTGACAGGAAGACAATATTTTCAGTCATTTCCTTCAGGAAACCAGCAACCAAGGAAAGGTCTGACAGAGCATCACTGAAGTGACTGGCAACAGTACAGTGTCTCCACTGGCAAGTGCCTCAAGACGGTACACCCCTCTGGAGCTCATGGCACAGGTCTCCAATGCAACAGAACCAACAAGGTTGTGGCTGTGTTCTGGATAGCCAAAATGCAGTATGGCAAATGAAGCCAGCACGGGTGTGACTGTATTAGTTAAGAATGAGGTCCAGGCAAACGAAGCCAGCAAGGGTGTGACTGTATTAGTTAAGAATGAGGTCCAGGCAAACGAAGCCAGTACTGGGTGACTGTATTAGTTAACAAGAATGAGGTCCAGGCAAACGAAGCCAGCAAGGGTGTGACTGTATTAGTTAAGAATGAGGTCCAGGCAAATGAAGGCAGTGAAGGTGTGACTGTATTAGTTAACAAGAATGAGGTCCAGGCAACGAAGCCAGCAAGGGTGTGACCGCACTAGTTAAGAATGAGGTCCAGGCAAATGAAGCCAGTACTGGGTGACTGTATTAGTTAACAAGAATGAGGTCCAGGCAAATGAAGGCAGTGAAGGTGTGACTGTATTAGTTAACAAGAATGAGGTCCAGGCAAATGAAGGCAGTGAGGTGTTGCCATGCCCTAGTCAGCCGGAACAAGGCGAGGTCAATGAAAAGCAGAGGTGGCCATCGTACAGGATAGCCAAAATGAGACAGCAAAGCCAACTAAGCCACTGGGCTGTAGCTGCTTCAAGGGTAGTTGGAATGAGGCAGTAATTAAAAGAAAATAAAAAAATAATAATAAAAAAGTGAAAGTGGGGGGGGGGGGGGGTGCAATGAGGCCAATCAGGGACCATCGGATTCACAGGTTCCATGATGTATCCAAGATATTCAGGACAGCCATAGGCTGGCATTTGTGGGGGGTATTTACTGACAAAACATTCACTTTGTCTTGCTGAGCCATTTGCGACTGCACAACTAGAAGGCAAGAAACATCTTCTCCTTAATGAAATACCAGAAAGGGAGTTGACTTCCGCTCACTAGCAGGGGACGGACATGCTTTGGCAGAGCTCCGCGGCAACACCTTTACTACAGTAGGACAGTGTAGGCTAACAAAAAACAACACACCCACTTTGTAGAAGTAAACAAGATGCGAAGCATATAAACGTACTCCCAGTTTTCCAAACCGCTTATAAATCGGCCAAGTGCTTTGTGAGATAAGAAATAAAGGCAAAATAACGGTTTTAATGGTTATTTAACCGATGTACACTTTTGAAACTGGTATTTTAGTCCTCACTGGGCTAAAGCCTGTGTACATACCAAATTTCATCCAAATCGGACAATATGTGAAGAATAACGGTTTTTAACGGGCAGATTTGAAACGGGAGCGTATCGTTGTGCCGCCGTCCCGCTGTGCCGCCGTCCCGCTGTGCCGCCGCAGGGGACCATCTCATTACTCCCCGGCTCGTTACTCCCCCGGCTCGTTACTGCGCGTCTAACCCTAACCCTATCCCTAACCCTATTGCGTCTAACCCTAACCCTATCCCTAACCCTATCCCTAACCCTAACCCTATCCCTAACCCTAACCCTATGATTTGGTTTGCATTTGCACGAGCCCGCCTCTAAAGCGGCATAGCGGGTCGGCGGCACAGCGGGACGGCGGCACAGCGGGTACCTCCCTTTTGAAACACTGCATGGAAGTGCCATTTGTGTGTGATGACCTTTCTATATACCAAATTGCATCAAAATCCACCAATATATAAAAAATAACGGCAAAATAACGGTTTATCGGTTATATAACCGATATACACTTTTGAAACCGGTATTTTAGTCCTCACTGGGCTAAAGCCTGTGTACATACCAAATTTCATCCAAATCGGACAATATGTCAAGAATAACGGTTTTTAACGGTCAGATTTTGAAACACTGCATGGAAGTGCCATTTGTGTGTGATACGCTTTCTATATACAAAATTTCATTAAAACCCACCAATATATGAGTGTTTTTCAAAATGTGTGAAAAATCTGTCTTTTGACTTAAATTTAAAAAAAGCACCAAAGCGGTGAACTCTTTTTGCCTAGAAATCGGCATGTACCTTTAAAGGCATATCCAATGTCAATCAATAACAAAGTAACACCGATTCCTTTTTTGGTTTGTGAAATATTAAATAAATAATGGGTGCAGGGGTGGCAAAACTCTTGTCTTTGCGAAAACACACAAAACTTTGAATGCATATCATGAAAAAAAAAAAATTACGAACCAGAAAAAAAATTGATAAAAATCGTCTTTATTGTTATCTTTAGAGGTTTTACGTCATTTTGAACTTTGCATGTCATGTTACATCAGTAAACACAAATTGGTGTTTGAAATCTGCTGTCCGTATTTTTTTTTCCAGTCGTGTTACCCCAGTGCTTTTCCGCATACAGTTAACAGCTGCTCTCTTCCAGCCTGACAATTTTTACTTCCGACTGACGTCCCTTCTTTCTTCAGGGGTACTGGCGGGAGCACAAATACGACGAGCGTCGATTTTGTTGTTTTCATATCTGCCAAAGTTTCAGAGGTAAGGGATATTTTGTTTACGGACTCAGTGGTGTAACTTGATGTTTGTGGCTTAAAATGGCAAAATGTTTCGTCTGACAGCTTCTGAGAGACGATGTATAGGACTAATTCAAGTCTGACTGAAAGTCTAGACCTGTTTACCCCCTCGAAACCAATGTGTAGTCAGATGACCAAAATGTGTAGTCAGCCATGTCAAATGTGTAGTCTACTTTTTCGCACAAGATAATATTAAAAAAAAACACCAACATGCACATTAATCTAAATAAAGTTGCTAATTAATGTGTGTGTGTGTGTGTGTGTGTGTGTGTGTGTGTGTGTGTGTGTGTGTGTGTTTGACGTGGTTGGATCAAAAAGAAATAAAATAAGCTCACCTATTAGCTGTTAGATGTCCAAGCCTTGACTATCTTCTGATTAATGTAACATTACCAGTTCATGTCCTCTCTACACCTACTTTCACTTATTCCAGTTAGGATAAATTGTCAAGAACCACAATATATACACTATTAACACGTGACATTTCCCATGCTAGTTGAAAGATACTGGCTGAGTTTTTTGCAGTAAACACTTTTCAGTGCAGCAAGATCCTCTGGAGTCATGTTCTTCACAGCATCTTGAGGCTCATGGGGCACAGACTTGAGGACCAGCAGGCTCTCCATGGTGCTGTCTGCCAAGCTGGCTCTCTGGTCTGTGCGGTTCTTCCTCACGCAGGAGAAGATGCGCTCACAGTGGGCACTGCTGTGAGGGATGGTGACAATGCCGCTCATCGCCAGAGACAGCTCCTTGAACTGCCCATCTTCCAGCTCCCCAATGGCCTTCCAAGTTTCATCAATTCTGTCCTTGCGACAGCTCCTGACATCAGTGGCTTGGTAGAGGGAGAACTGTTCTGTGACAGTGTTTGAAGTGCAGGTGGGAGGGATCAAGCAGGGAAACCTTTCCAGGAAAAACCTGATGTCTGCCACAGAGGAAGAACACTGGTTTTCGATGTCCACTACTTCAGCATGCTGCAGAACTGGATCATCATCGAGAGACATCTGCTTTGCTGCTTTACTTTCAAAGTCCAATGTGAGTCTGGTTCTCGATATGCCGTTTGCAGTCAAACATGCCGGCATGTTTGATAGAGAAATCATTCTTGCACAAAGTGCAATGAGCGTAATGCTCCCCTCTCCTGGATGACACAAGGCACGGGTAGCGTTGATGGTACGATGACAGAAAGGTTTGATCAGCAACTTTTTTCTTCTTTTTGCTGGGAGCAAAGTCGAAAGAATCAACTTGGCGCTTTGACGAGTCAGCCATTTTGATGGATACAGTATACTGAAAAGCGCGCGAAACGCGTTCAGCGAGCTCTTCGGACATGCAACCTTAGCGGGCAGTAAAGGGAAATAACCCTTACAGCAAGGGTACTAGGGTCCACCTAGGTTCTAGGTAGCCCCAGCCTGGACAAGCTGGATCTAGCCAGAACCTAGGTGGGCCCCAGGTGGGCACTAGGACCCTTGCTGTCTGGGAAGTGACTAACAGTAGCGGGCGGGCAGCCCTGCTGAACGTAGCAGCATGTCAGGCTGTTTGTATGGCCCATCAAGTTTGTCAAAAGACGGCAACACGCAAAATAGCTTGTGTTTCGAAATCGCGTACCGGCGAAATGCTGAAATGCGTACCGAGGTTCCAAAATGCGTATTTGCGTATTTGGGGTCAAAATGCGTAGAATTCTACGCCAAATGCGTAGACTAAACAGGTAGTGACCATTATTTTTTAATGTGACTTTTTTCAGTCGTGTTACCATCAGTGGTGTTACTGTCAAAACAGTAACACGACTGACAGAGTAAGTAACACGACTGACAGTTGTTTGATTCAGGTGTTAATTCCAAGATGCAGTGTTATTAGCTTCAGATTAATGTCCTCAAAACGTGATGATGATCAGTTATGATGACATACGTAGTAATAAACATGTACCAGCTGTGAGAATGAGCCATTGGCATCTCACTAAGTGCAGTCCTTGAATTACTTATGTTGCAGATGGCCTTGTCAGCAGTGGAGAAACAGCGAAGGTACCCGCGCTAAACGGGATGCAGATCCTGCTCAGATGGAAAAGTGGTTGGCATATCAACGTAAAAAGTATGAGAAAGATAAGGAGCAAGGGAAAAGAAAGTTGGTCAAAGACATGACACCAAGAGAACATAGGCAAGCCAAAAAATCATACCAAAAGATCAAAGACTGCAAATAGCTCTGCTTGTTCTGCAGTGCACGTGCAAGAGAAAAACAGTTTGGAAACCACCTGAAAATGCCTGCAAACTGCACAGACGTTCTGTGAATTACAGAAGTTTGTAGGGACTTTGATCTGGTTGCAGTATCACTGGTAGTCATAGGTACATTGAGAAAGACAGATTATTGGTTGATTATCAGGACTGGTGCTGTTCCCAACAGACATACCTGGCCAGAAAACATACCCTGTCACTGTTCGGTAGATGGAAACTGCTTGCCAGGGTGTGACAGTGTCTTTGCCTTTGGGGACGATCAGCGACCAGCAGAATTAAGAGCTCGCATTGTTCATGAACTTGCTCTAAATCCCGATTACTATCTAGATGAAGACAGCATGAGAAAGGTCTTGGTGAAAAAGGTAAAAGGAGATCAGTCCATAAATCATTTGCAATGTATTCAGAGGAGTTGTTGCCAGGGATATGCCTAACCAAGAAATCATCAGGTCAATATATGAAAGGGAGGCCATGAAGGTCTGCAAACCGGGCACTTACATGGGTATGTGGCAAGTAGCGGCACTGTCTAGTGTGCTGTAAATGCCACTTTTCTCGGCCTATCCTTTGCTGAAAACCCAGTAGTTCGTACCGATCTACATAGATTTGTGCTGCCTAGGCTGGGAAGTCACATGACCAACAGTGTGTCAGATGAAAATCCACTGGTGGTCATGTGGTCGTCCACACGACATGATATGATGCATGAACACTGGGTCCCAAATCACTTTATGCCTGCAGTTCCAAACACCACCCCACTCCATTCTTGAACAGATCCACTCTGGAGCCACTCCTGAGCAAGTCCCCCTGGACTCTAACTCCCGAGCAAGTTCCCCCTGGTGCCCACTCCTGAGCAAGTTCTCCTCAATGCATCCCAACCACGTTCCCCCTGGTGCCACTTCTGATCAAGTTCCCCTCAACACTATTCCCAAGCGAGTTCACCCTGGTGCCACTCCTGAGCAAGTTCCCCTCAGCGCTATTCCCAAGTAAATCCCTCCTGATGGTGCCACTCCTGAACAAGCTGTCGCAGATAAAATTCTTCATTCAATCCCCCCTTATGCCATTCCCCAGCAAGTCCCCGCTGATGTCCTCCACCAGAGAGTGCTTGGGACAATGGGTGATTGTCGAATATGACAAAAAACCGTATCCTGGGTTTGTTGAGGATGTTGATGCTGGGGACCTTTATGTCAACTGCATGCACTCATTGGGAAGGGCTTAAATAATTGCTTTTTTTTTGGCCAAAGCAGTTCAAAGACATCTGCTGTATGAACATAGTAAAATCATGTCTTTGATTCCTCAGCCAGTCAAGGTTGATACTTCACAGCATTACACAGTGACCCTGCCATCTGGGATATGGTTGTAGAGAGTTTAAACACTTGTCATCTTCTTACCTGAGGAAGTAATGCACAAATATAATCAGTGCAAAGTGGTCCTTAAACGGATCATCATTTTGATAAGCTTGTTCATTTGTGGCTTTGTTTTGAAATGATTCATGTTTTTTGTTTGAATAGAGGTATCCTCCAGAATGTTTTTTTGCAGTCTTTAGTTTCAATACTAGTTGCAAAGAGCTAGAACTTAATTTGTGTATTTGCAAAGGACATTTGCATGCTTTTTCATTACAATGCCCAGGCTCATAAAAGTCCACGCATAAACCTTGGAAGGATTCATCCATGGTCAGCCATGATCGAAGGAGGCTTACTACAAAGATTAAGTTAAATAAATATTCTTTCTCATTTGAGTTACATTTGTTACTGACTCATTTGCTGGGCTGTAAGGTGGCTTTGCTCACAAACCGCTCATTCCGAGTCCCAACACACAGTCACATCCCAGCTTGTTCAAGTTATAGAATCCAACACCAGCTGCCCAAGTGGAGCAAATCTTTGTTCGATGATCAGGAGGCCACCAACCGTGAAGAAACTGTACTGTTGCTGAAACAAATTTGTGGATTCCAGCGGAGTCTAGGACACCACCTACTAATCCCCCTACTGACGACAACAATCGCCATGACCATCCAACAACAGCTCCCAAGAACACACTGATCACCATGACTTTGACCTGAATACACAAAGGGTATTAACTGGATTGGTAATTGAAACTGAAGTCACCAAGAGCAGGGCATGCAAGGCCGTAAAATTTGAGCCTGTTTCTTATTTTTTATGATTGATGGGTATGAGATCGAAGATAATGATTGGTGGTAATGATTATGCTGTGTAATTCTATTTTCGGTCTGAGACTACAGGACAGGTTTCTATTTTACACTTCCTTTCAAATAGCCCGGCATTAATTAGGTGTTATCCTGGCATTAACCAGGCCCGAGAACTACAGATATCTACAGTGTTGGTCATGGAATTAAAGCAACACTCTCAGAGTCCCATCCCTTAAGTAGATGAAGCTCGATTTGTTGGTTTTAGTCTTCCCAATTGAGCTCATAGCCACCCACTCTGGGCAGGGTTGGTCCAAGACAAAAAAAATCCCTTGACCATGATGGGATTCAAACTGTAGACCGCACTCTCTGTAATCTGAGATGCTGACCACTGCACTAAGAAGGATGGTCAAAGGAATAATAAATGCATGTACAGTTTGTTTAAAATCGGTATAAAGGTGTTTTTGTTTTCAGTTCTGATGGAGGTCAGTGTGAAGCTGGGGATAACTTGGCGAAGGATGATGAGGGAGTCATGGAAGCTGGTCCTGGACTCTGCAGCAATGCTACCCCGATGCCAGACCAGCCTCAACCAGCAGACCCCTTCTCTTCCACCGAGGAGAGGTATGAAAATGAAGTATACAGTAAACTGTCCTCAGACATCTTTATTGACTCAAAATCCACTAGGGCACCAGGAGAAACTGATTATGAATCACAAGCCAGGGTACAAGCAGAAAAATTGGTTGGTTGCTTTCAGTGATGCATGAGTGTTTGTACCACTGGGCTTGCATTCGTTTGAAATGTGGAAAAGTTGATATCCAGGAGGGTGTGGGTTCTTCAGATTGTGTTAAAAGAATTAAGATTTTAATATTTTTTTGTTTTTGTAAGATGGGTAAATAAAAGTGGAATATAGAGCACGTGGGCCTTTATTGAAGGCTATGTCACACATACTGAAATAGGCTAGAGCAGTAAAGCTTTATATATGAGCCAATGACAAAACGTCATGATTTTATACCCTTGTGTGTTTCATCTGAAAAATAAACTATCCGGAAACATTTTTATTTGTTTGGCTGTTTTTCATCTGAAAGCATGCATTACAAACAGACAAATGGCATATTATCAGGAAGATATGTTGAAATGAATCGTTGAAATATATCTTTTATTATATAAAAGTGTCATAATCAGCATGCCGAAAATGGGACACCCACTGACATGCGACAAACATCATGCGTGTACAGCCGTTTCGAAGTCGTAACGAAAACAGAAACATGTGAAACATTTAACGATATGTTTGCCAACATGTTTGCCCCCAGAGCATGAGTTTAACTTTATTAGTGAAATTTTAATTGAATCAGAAAATGAACGGTGTCAGATGTTGCTGGCCATGTCCGGGAGACGTACCGTTTACTTCATCACCACTGCTGTCTGCTTTGTCGGAAACAAGCCAACGTTCTCAATTCACGAAATCAAAATATGTCAACGACACAATGGAACTATTTAATAAGAAATTAGTTATTATATGTTTGAAACATGGAACAAATCCTCAGCACCCTTTGTTCATGTCCGATCATCACAAACGACCTTTCGAGGGCAGAAACTTATCTCGCGGCCTGTATCAGCCATTTGCAGTTTGTATCACTCCGCTGGGTCACGTGTTCTTCCTCAGAAGTGAAACATGGAGCAGACCATGTCTGAGAGGAGAAAATTTGGTAAGTATTTTACTCATGTCCGCATTTGTATAGATCATCACAACTGACTCTTGTAAACGTGTCTTACTAAAATGTACTGAAAAAGGCTTTTGGTTAACACTATGGCGAAGATTAATTGCATTGGAATGTTGTGGAAGAGACTGCTGAATGCACAGCGCCGATCGTCACGTGGCATTTGCAGAGAAGGCGGTACGGCTCTGTTTCTACCACGCATGTGGAATTTTCTTCGAGTCCGCCGTCACCACTGACTCTTCAGAAGAAATGTCCGAAATCACTTCCGACTCTTAGTTTACATGATGCAATAAAAAGATGAAATATAGTCCCAACCGTTTTACTTTGCTTCGCGACGTTGTCTGCCGTGATAGAGGGGCGTCTCCAAAGTCGTTTATTTTGAGAACTGTCAACAGCGGTCATTTGTGATGTTTTTGCACTGGACATGAACGTGTTCTTGTTATTTGTGTCCAAAATCACAACTGACCCACATTTTAAATACTCAGCAGCAATAAAAAATACTGATGCAGACAAACTGAGTATATTTACTTAAATTTTGAAAGTAGATACTAGTGTGAGTGTGGAAAAGAATGTCACAAACTTCATTGTCTCAAAGGACAATCAAGAGTCAGTTGTGATTATTTTGAGAATGGACATCGCAATGGCTCTTGAAGTTAATGTCCAAAATCACAACTGACATATATTTTCAATTTCAAGCAATAAAATAAACATTACAGTAAAATTAACTGAACATTATTTGTATTTGTATTGAACTAATTTTGATAATTTGGAATTAAAATTATCCAGAAATCTAAACTCACTGTAACAGCAGAATCAGAGTCAGTTGTGATGATCTTCTGCAGACATTAATGTGGATTATGTCCATCATCACAAGGGTAATATTTTGTTTCAACATAACCATGAAAATGATGTAACAAATGATTTTATTATATGCTCATTCCTTTGCTAATTTTTTTAAACAACTTACTAAATGTTGATGGATAATTAAAGGAAAGGAATGTGCTTACTATGTGCTTTGTGGGGGTGTGTTCATCTCTGAGTGTGCGCAAAACCAAAAAAATTTTCCCTTTGTTAATTCATTGGCTAATAAAGAATCTTGAATCTTGAATCTAACTAGTACTTTCCATTGCTATGAGCAGAAATATTGAGAACTAAAAGAAGTTTGTGTTTAGAACTGAACTTTTTTTAAATTATGAAAAATTGCTATGTGACATATTGTAAGTAATAATAAAATTTTTTACTGTGTTTTAGTACAACTCACTCTCTCTTTCTCTCTTTCTCTCTCTCTGTGTGATTTATGGTTTTCATATTATAAACACAAGTACAGATAAGATTAAAAGCAGTCTATCATTCTATCTTTTCTATAGTCACACGCATACATGCACACATCTGCACA
>CM031611.1:19150571-19208788 GCA_018398815.1 Conus ventricosus | reverse complement strand
GTCATTCTACTCTCTCTCTCCCTCTCTCTACACTTCTACTCTCTTCTCTCTCTCTCTCTCTCTCTCTCTTTTTTTGACAAGAGTAGATAAAGAAATTTCTTTCTTATCTGTCACCCATGGGAATAACGATTATGATCAATCATCAATCACTCTCTATCTGTCTGTCTCTCTGTCTCTCCCTTCCTCCCCCCCCCCCTCTCTCTCTCTCTCTCTCTCTCTCTCTCTCTCTCTCTCTCTCTCTCTCTCTTTGTCTCCCTCCGCATTCGACAACATTATCTGATTTTCCTCACTGCTTTGAAAACCAGTCTTGCTTTATGAATTAGAACGTTGAATATATATTTATATACGCTGATGTCTAGAACACGATTGCCTCGTGAATCACTGTTCATTTTTCCTCAGGCTGATGATACTATTTTGCTGACTGATGTTTCTTATACAGTCTTTCCACGTATCAACATCATATACTCTGTGTGTGTGTGTGTGGTGTGTGTGTGTGTGTGTGTGTGTGTGTGTGTGTGTGTACATTGTGATACTACAATAAATAATTTGATGAAGAAAATCGCTCCTAAAACAGTAAAAGACATGTCTGGGGACAACTCCCTCAGAAACAAAACAATCAAAGAAAGAGAAAACTTTTTCAACAAACCGTGGATCAACACAGTGTAATTTTCATACTATATGACTGTGTTGATGAGAAGCCTGTTGAAAAAAGTCTCAGTCCCCGCGTCTCTTCTGGGAGTCTAGAGAACGTAATAATGCCGGAATTAGCTCAACCACACCTCAACAAAGTTTCGGGCGGTTGACCCTAATTCCGGCATTATTACGTTCTCTCTCAACAAAGTTTCGGGCGGTTGCCCTAGGCTAGGTATTTATTAGTTCTCTTCTGTCTGTCTGTCTGTCTGTCTGTCTGTGTGTGTGTGTATTCTACACGTGTGCGTAAATCTGTCTAAGTGCGCTCGCTTGCGTGCGTGCGTGCGTGTGCATGTGTGCGTCTGTGTGTGTGTGTGTGTGTGGACAGAGAGAGAGAGAGAAGAGATAGGGAAAAGGGGGGTTCTGAATATTTGACAAAAAAAATTGTGCACCCCAGTACCCCCCTCAAGAAAGGGGGAGAAGAAAAGGGTGAATAGCTTTAGCCGGGGATCCGGTTTCGCACAACGCTGAGGAGTGGTGAATAGCGTGCAATGACTTTCAAAAGCCTATTGAAATTCCACTGTCGGTAAGCACAATCAGCCAAAACAGATCGAGACATGTTTCCCGCGTGTAAACCTCTTATCAAATGAAGTGTCAGGCTTAAATCATGTGACTTTTGTTTTGTTAGCAACCAGTGTCACGAGTTTGTTACGAGGCCTATGACGATTGGCCCACCTAGGCTAGTAGAATTATTCATTTATTTATTGTCGTCGTTGTTGTCGTATATCCGTCCCTTAATGTGGCTTGTGGTGTGGTTGCACCTTTGGTGTGGTTTA
This sequence comes from Conus ventricosus, assembly GCA_018398815.1. Classification (NCBI taxonomy): domain Eukaryota; kingdom Metazoa; phylum Mollusca; class Gastropoda; order Neogastropoda; family Conidae; genus Conus; species Conus ventricosus. The sequence continues at coordinate 19,207,322 of CM031611.1, read as the reverse complement.
GCTCAGGTTAGGTTTACTTTCTCTCTCTCTCTCTCTCTAATTCCACTGCCCGTGCAATTCATCCTGCAGGTTCACGGGTGGTGGGTATCTTTTTCTTGTACTGGCTGTCTCTATCGGCCTCTCACCTGTCTTTTCACCTGCCGCACGTGCAAGGTTCCTCTTAGGCTTGAGGTATTCTCACTGTGACGTAGCGTGGCATGTTGGCCGCCATCGTTTAGGCAAGTTTTCTCTTCACTCGAGCGGAAGATGTCTCTGGGAGCGCCTGCTCCGGTCTTGGTTCTTCACCTTATCGTCGAAGGTACAGTCGGTACCTTCATTTCCTACAGTCGGCCTGTAGGAGAGAGACATCACTTCATCTTTTTCCGCATCTGCGCTGCTGTCCTCTCGACTGGACAGAGGGCAGAGAGAGTCGTTTGACCCGCCTCTTTTGGGTCACCCACGGGTAGCTGGTAAGCATCAGTTTCGTGGTTTATTTGTTGTTGTGTTGTTGTTTTTTTTATGTTAGCCGGCTAATTCTTCTCTTTTGCGCAATTTGTTTTTGGTTTTCAAAATTATAAAAGAAATATTGTTTGAGACCACTTTTTCTGGTTAATTCAATCTTTAACCTGGCCAGTCAAAATTATATCCAAAAGTCTTTCTCCTTTTTGTGCATCTGGTGATGCGGTAGTCGGCGGTGGTGGGGGAGAACCTGGTGATTCAGGGTTGGTACTTGCTTGGTCTCGCTCGTCCGCCCTGTCACAATTGCCGGGCTCACATTCTTCGGCCACCGTCTGTTTGTGTGTGCAAGGAGAACGAGTTTTATGTTCGCGAGTGTGCGTACGCATGATTAGTCGTTTGGATGCGTGGTGGGAAATTTGTGTTATGTTGAAATGTTGCCATAAAATGTGGGGATAATTGTGCCATTGAATTATTATTATTTGCAAATGTGGTGGCAGATGTAAAGCCATGGTTGCTTTATTAGTTCAATTCCTAAGAAAGGAAAATGTTAAACGTGAGTGAGAGAAGGATGAAGATAATTCATATTTGTTTTTATAGCCTGTTAATTTAATGCAGTCTCTTACCTGCTTCGTATGAGAAGACTTTAACGAACATTCCTGATTTGGTTGGTTTGCTGTGTTATGCTCGGGACTGTGTTGAGCTGGTGTTGTTGGTGTGTTTAGTAGACCTCCCCTCGCCCATCATGCGAGTGGCTGTTAGGGTTTAACGGCATGGGTCAGACTGTACTGACTGCGGGGTTCCAGTGCCCGTCTTTCTACTTTCCTCCCAGTTACCTTTTCCCTCCTCCCGGGGACTTCACCCGGAGCACGCACTGGTTGGGGCCACGCACTGGTTGGGACTGCCCACTGGTTGGTAATGCACGCTGGTTGGGACCGCGCACTGGTTGGTAACGTGCACTGGTTGGGGCCACGCACTGGTGGGGACCACGCACTGGTTGAGGCCACGTACTGGTGAAAAAGCCCGTGGACTTGGCTGGACGGTCCTGATCCCGTCTGGGACCTCCGGCGACGGCGCCCCGTCCCCCGGGACGCGCTCTCCACCGTCTGTTTGTGCGTGTCAAGGGTGTCGGCCTTGAACAACTCTCTTCAAGAACCGAACCGGTTTGGGGCACCCAGTGCGACAGGGTGTTCCCAGTAGACTTTGAAGAGGCAGGAGTGTGAGGGCACTGCATGATAGGGAAAGGGATGGGTGCTGGAATTATTTATTTATGATTATGATTGTGTATGCCATGTATTGAGATGCTTGATTGTGATTGTGCATGTTGTGCGTGTTCGAATGCTTGATTGTGATTGTGCATGGTGCGTGCGTTGAAATATTTATTTGTGATTGCGTGTGTTGGTGTGAATAAATGGGGTGTTGTATCGTAATCCTTCTGTGTGGTCTCTTGCGAGGCGTGTGAGGTCAGTCATTCCCTTCACTCCCATCTAGACCGATCCTGTCAGGGCAGACCTCCAGGGGTCGGTCGTGACAACCAGACAGAGCTGTCTTGTCATTTTACTTGGTGGTGTTGTGCTGTGCAGGTGTGTGGTGCTTTTTCTGTGAGAGAAGTGTTTGCTTATGTCACAAAATATAGCTGCAGTTTCAGAAGACAGTGCGGATTCTGAGTTAGAAAAAGTTCTTGAATCACAAATACCTTTTCAACAACTTTATAGATTAAATTATTCAGGTGTGGAAGATATGGAATCAGCTTCTACTTTTCAACAAGCTCAAAATCTCCCATTACCACCCCCAACACCAACAGAATTGTGGACTGAAAAGAAATGATTTTTTTGGGAATAAATACTATTTTTAAAAAAATGAAGAAAAAATTGAAAAAGCAAAAACAGAAGGCCCAAAGAAATTGCCAAAGAACCTAAAAAAAGTTGACCAATTTTTCAAAAAAAGAAAGGGAACAAAAAGGAGAAAAAACCTTCAACAACGCAAAATTACATATATCTTAGTCAAGTCGGTGACGTTAAATAATTTTTTGAAAAAACTTTTTGAAGACTTTTTCAATACAAAATAAATAAGTTGTAACCCTGCGAAAGGGGAGAATTTGAAAAAGATGTCAAACAACAGATCTACGTCATTTGGGAATTCTTAAATTTTTTGCAAAAATGGCATGAAAAAAAAAAGCTAATAATAAAGAAACTTGGGGTCATGGTCAAAAGAAATGCGGAATTTGATATCATGCCGAAATTTGCGTCTTTTAAAATGTTTTTTTGGGTATCCTCTTTTTACACTTTTGGCCTCCCCTTTTCATTTTATTTAGAAAGTTAAAAAAAAAATTCAAACCATTTTTGCAAGACCCTAATTTTGGGAGTTTTGGGAAACAACCTCCATTACCCCCAAAACTACCCTGCAAGCCCTCATGAATCCCACAAACCTGACGGGGGCCAAAAAAATAGATCGGTTTTGCAAAACCCCTAGAAACGATCGGTGTGCATTTCCCTTCAGTCCCCCCTTTGGGAGCTGTGCCTACGTCCGCTCACTTACAAAGGCAGCCTTTTCAGCGGCCGCCGAAGAACTTTGAAGAATCTTGTGATTATTGTTTCGGACTCTGAAAGGGGCTTTGGGCTGTCTCGATTTACGCCGTTCAATTTAAACCCACAAAAAGCCCTTTTTCACATTTCCCCTGCAAGCCCTACCCCGCCATTGTTAAATATTCTCGTTTGTGTTGTTGGTGTGGTGTGTGTTGGAGAGAGGAAGGCCAATGATCACGGCTTGCAATGGCTTTGGCATTTAAAATGCTTACCCGGCTTTGAAACACTTGCACCTTCACCCTAAGTCCCCCCAAGACCCCAATTTCTTAAATTAAGTTCTTAATCAAGCCCCCCAATTTTTAATTTAATTTCTTAATTAATTTCAAATCAGTCACCCAATTTTTCTTAACAAGTTTTTACCAATCACCTCAATTCTTACTCAATCACCCCAATTCTAATCAAAGTTCTGACAAGTCCCCTCAATTCTTAACTTAAGTCCCTCAGATTGTAATAAGTCACCCCCAAGAAAAACCAATTTTTATTCAAGTAAATTTTTAAATTATTTATTAAGTTCTTAAAGTATATTGCATCGAAAGGGATCAAAAGATCTTTTGTTGTTGGCTTTTGTATGTTTTTTTTGTTGGCTTCGTATTTTGGTTGAGTTTTTTTATGCGGGGTTTTTGCTGCGTTGTTTTATATTTTAAAACGTAAAACCCCCCCCCAACAGAAGGCGCTCAAGTGACAACTTTTTAAGTTCAATATTCCCTAAAAGATTTTTGGGGGTGTACAACCTTTCTTTTTTGTAGTCTTGAACAACTTTTCTGGTGTTTTTATAGCGGGGTTAAAAAACTGGGTGCGGCTCTAGCAATTTTTTATTTTGGATTTTAACGAATTTTTTTTTGTTTGTTCCCCTTGCTAATTTTTTTTTCCTGCTGCAACCCCCGGATTTGGAGGCTTTTTTACTGGTCACTTCTCCCCTGATTCAAGTTTTTCCCGTTCTGCTGATTTTCTGCCGGTCATTTTTAAGGGAAACAAATCTTTTGATTAAAAGTAATTAAACCCCCGATTTCGTGCAATAATGTTCCAAATTGTAAAAACAGATCAATCCTAGAGATCTAATGACTTTTAAAACTGGGTCCGCGTTAAATCATCTAAAGCTTTTTCAGAATAAAAGGGGCAAATTTTCTTCTAGAGTGCAAACAAAATTGGGGCCCACACTTTTTACCATTTTTGATCTAGTTGCGCTTCAACCTGTTGTGATACTTTTTTAATGTCTTTTTGGCGAATTTGTTAATCTTTCATGCGATTCATTTTGGGAACGTTTTGTTTTCCCCCACATGCTGCCAAAGAAAAAAAGCCCCTTTCCCTTTTAGGCATAACCTTGGTCATAATTTTTCTTTTAATCACAAGTTTTGAAGGTTTTTTGGGTCTCGCCCCTCATGTTTTTTTATAAAATAATTATTATTTTCTTTTTTAAAAAGACCCGAAAAAACTGTTTTCCAACCTTTATTTCCCTTTTGCTGTATTGGGGGTCTAAGTGTAGGTACACAATGCTTGGGAAAAGCCCGAAAAAAAACCCCTCGGCAAACTAGACTTTTAATTCACAAAGCAGCTGTTTCAGCTTTATTTTTACGAAAATTTTTGTTAAACGGGAAAAAAAATTTTGAAGTTCAAAGTAAAAATTAAAAAAAAAAAAAAAATGGCCAATTCTTAGAAGGGCGCTTGGTTTATCGCGCTTTTGGGGAAGTAATACCATTTTGTAAAATGGGGTTTAGGGGGGAAAAGCCCCTCAAAGATGGGCAAACCGCCGCACAAATAACTAAAGAAAAGGGGAAGAAAGCAAATTTTATTGACAAACGAAAAAAAGGGGAAAAACGGTAACTTTTAAAGATGTTTTTCCAGAAAAAAAAAACTTGAACAGGCCCAACCCTCGAGCTTTTTCCCCCCCCAAAAATTCATGACTTTTTTTTAAAATCGAAAAAAAAAAGAAGCAAGAAAAATTGTTTTTTGCTTTTATGACCTTTGTGTATTTTTTACCTAAATTGGCGAAAAAAAATAATAAAAAATATTTTTCCCCCAAAAGGAATTGGAAGGGTCCGGCAAAAAAAACAAGCCAAGCAGCGGGAAAACAGGAAAAAACCAAAGGATGGTTTCAAACAAAATTTGGCAAAAAATTACCCGCACCTAACGAAACGAGACCCACTTTTTGGAAAACAATACCGACGCACCCCTCCCCAAAAGGCCTCTATATTTACCCAGAATGATAGCGAAAAAGATTTTCCACTCAAGTCATTGACAAAGCTTCAGAAACAAGTGCAGAACCAAACACAAAAAGGGGGTTTTGCGTTTCTTTGCCCTACAACGATTCAAAAGGCCCCCAAAATTTCCTCGCATGATTTAAGTCGAGATGGGAAAAGAATTTTAAAGGGCCCAAATGAAAACAATTAAATTTTTAAACTGGTTACCCTTTAAAAGAGGCATTCCAGGGGTTCACAGATCACAGGCTTTAGTTGAAAACTTTAACAAACAGTTATCTAAAAGACTTTTTTCCTACCAGTATCAGAGAGAGCTGATTGACAATTCTCGCAACAGAATGGGTTAGAAGACTGCCCTCAGTTTTGCGTGCAATGAAAAAATGAAGAATTAAAGGGCTAAAACCAGTACAAGAAAATCAAAAAACAAACAATAAATGTTGCTGAAGACTCCAGTACAACAGCAAACTATTACGTTTGGTTTAAAAGAGGTACCTTTATTTAGGGGAGGAAGCAGAAGGGGACACTCGCATCAGGGCAACAATCCAGTTTGGAGTGTTGATCCATTGAAATAAAAAAGAATTGTAAAATGAATCGCCGTGTATTATTTACGAGAAACTGACACAACAAAACAACAGCTCCTCAAAGATCTTTGTGAAGGAAAACTGCAGATAATCCCACCAGATACAGTTCCAGTTGCTTAATTATTTTTTAATTTGCATAAATATATTTAAGTCTAAAAATGGAAGCTAGAAGGAAGCACAGAACGAAACAAGAATGAAAAAAGGAAAGACCTTGGAATGATACGGGAAATCAGTAGAGTTTATTTTAAGGAAAACTTACGGGGATTCTCGGCACATGGAAATGCACCAGATCCCCTACCCCCAAAAAACCCCAAATTTTGATTATAATTATAAAAAAAAGAATTTTTGAAATAATAAAAAAAATTCGGCCCCAAAAGAAACATGAAAAAAAATTTGGGTTTGAATTGGTTAATGAAGACGGTTTAAACAAAATTTGAGGAAAAATATGATATAAATGAGTTTAAAACAAAATTGAGGAAGATATGTAATTATGCCGTTCCCCGGGCCCCCTTTTGCATAAAAAAATCTGGTTAAAAAATACTCGTTTTGTTTTGGGTGCGTCAAGAGATTTTTTGTTAAACTTTTGTTTTGATCTCGAATTAGATCGTAGTTTTAGTTGTATGATGAAAAAGTTTTTTGAACAATTTTTTGTAGTTTCGGGGATTTTTTGGGCGCACAACCTGGAGATATTCCCCTTTGCTTTCTTAAGGGTTTTTCTCCTGTCGAAATACGAAATTTTTGCCCTTAACCCAACAAACCCTTTAAATCACCCCCCAGTAATTACCTTTCCCTTTTTTCCAAAATTCTTTTTAAATTTGAATGCAAAGGCGAATCTTTAGGGAATGATGTGTCGTACCTTTCCCGCATCCCCTTTTGTACTTCAAATTTCCTGTCTTTTATTTTTTCTTCGTGGAATATCTATAACAAAACATTGTATTGTGAAAAGTACTTGGCTCGGAAAGAGGGTTTAAAAGTAGTCAAAAAGATTTTAACATAAAAAGTTTTGATAATTTAAACATTTAAACCCCCAATAAAAACAGGTTTGTCCAATTGACTTCTTTTTTTTAAACTTATGCAAAAAGCGGGATCATGAAATTTTTAAAAGCCCTGAAAATTGGGTTTTGAAGTCAGTTAATTTGTTCGTTCTCTTTGGTGCCCAATCTGAATTTTTCCGTTTGTGTGGTTTTTTCCCATAGTCTTCCGGGAAACAGTTGTTATCAGTTGAAAAAGTTTTTTTTCTAAGCATCTGTGGATTTGTTTAAGATTGTGTTTTCTTATGTTGGTTTCAGAATGTTCTTGACAAAAGAATTATAGGGAAAACTGCTTTTTAGTTTTAAACCCATGTTAAAAAAAAAATTGTAAAGTCTGTAATGCGGACATAATTTTTTTTGCCTCAAAATTAGGCAAAATTTTTTGGGCTTTTTTTTGCAATCTTTGACTTTCTGCTGCTAATGGATAGTCATTATGTAGGCAGGAGTTTATGAGGTTTCTAAGTCAACTTCTAGAAAAACCCTCTTTTACGATCAGCTGTAAAAGTTTGAATTGTTCTACAAATTTTTGAAGTCTTCAACACTTTTTTTCACTTTTTTAAAATTACGTAAGGGGAAAGGGTTGCGCCTAGCCCAACCAACAGATTGTTTGATTAAATACATGAGTGTTGCCTTTTACTTGGATCAAATCCCTATTTTGTTGTTTGCTTTTCAGTAAGATCGCGCCCTACTAATTCCTGAGCAATCCTTTTTTAATTCATCATTTGGTAAATCTGACATAAATCAATCTGTACTCCCGTAAACTTTTAAAAAAGCATCCCAATCATCCCGGGGCAGAAAAGTAATGCACAGGATCCCGGTATAATGTTTCATGCAGTTTCTGTAATTTTCAAAAACGTCGCCAACAAAAAACCCCTCAAGATGGTCATGAAGTCTCCCATTGTTTTTCACTCTAAATTTTGCCGCTTTTTGAGTGCTGGTAATCGAATCGCTGATGTCCTTTCTCGAGATAGAACAGAAAGAAATTTGGCGGAAGTGTATCCGTCAACCTTTTCCCCCAAATGTTTTGTACTATAAGGATATTTCCCTTTCTAACAAGGTTGGGTCAAAAAATTTTTGTTATTGGGGAGGACTTTTAAAGGAAATACCGTGCTCTAATGTTTCCCCGGTTGTATAGATCATAAAAAGACATGTTTTTAAATGAAAAAATTTTTTCTGATGATGGCAATGTTTTTACCCCCAAGGCGTTGGTTAGCTTGATTATAAGATGGGAGTCTAACCTCGCAAGTTATGAAGAATACAGGCACCCCCACTTGTGGGTCAAACTTTAGTTGAAATTGCAGTCGTTGTGCGCTGCTCCCCTGAACTTTCCCCTAAGTGATCAAAGGGCTCTTCGTTGGTTTTTCACTCTTGGGCGTTAGCTCTAAACCGCAAATCCAACAATTTTGGGTGAGTCAACGTTGGATCTTCAGGAGTCATAATAATGTCGAGAGATTCAGTTTTTAGAACAGTCATTTCGCACTTGCTGCATGCGTTGTTTAAAAATTCACTACTGCATCTGGTCCTCTATACAATTCTGGCTCTGAATGGACGCCATCCGACCTGACAATAATGAAGGCAAATGAACAATCTGGTGATTGCTCATTAGGACAGTTTTCGGAAGTTTCTGTGACCTGGCCCTTATAAAGGGACAATAAGCGACTCGAAGTCTGCGTAAACAACATATGGACTCGTTTGCACCCGTTTCCAGTTCTTAAAACTAACTTTACTGCCTTCTCTCGGTGTAATTAGTTCTGTATGGCAATCTACCGGGCTGATACAATGTTTCTTAGTTCACTCGCTGCTTTAACGGATGGAATTCTTGTTAAACATTTTCTACAGAATTCTTGTTTATGTTCATGCTTTGAAGTATGCGCCAATAATCTACTCATTGTTCGTATCAATGTGTAATGTGGTACCCCTGCTGGTGAAAACATCAGTAGTAAGCAACATGATTTTTGTCTGTTCGCCAATCGATGGACTGTTTTTGGACACTCTGATAGCTGTAGATTTGTTTCCTCATCCCATGTGTAGATATTAACAGTTTTTGGGGTTTGTTTTTGTTCTTCAAACTGATCAATTTGTCTACACTAACAGGAAAGGATATTCCACTAAAGTTAAGATCTTGATGTAATGCCAATAGTTAGTCATCTCTCTGCGTTTTTGTGGACGTAATGCAGCTTGCAAGAACACACCACATAAAACATTTGTTGTCTGTTTTCTTTATTTTAGAACTGCTCTTTTCGCTACCAATGCTGGGGCAGCGAAATGTAAGCCTTCCCTAAATCGGTGCATACTTAGACTGTTTTAATCTGATCTCTAAGACTTTACCCTCTGCCCAGCCAGAGCCTCTCATTTGGCTTCTTCAGCGGCCACATCAAACTGTGTAAGCAGTTGGTCTGCCCAACCAGGTGTTAAGTCATTAGAGGAAAGAAGCCCTGCTGTTTAGTTGAGACCCAGACTTCTAGATTTTTTTCATTTATTGTTATATAGTCGATTAAAACAGTTAACATTACTTTAACTGGCGGGTCATTGTTAGTTTACCGGAACTTGAGAAATAGCATGTACAACGTTTTCCCGCACGTTTTTTTGGATTATAACTTCTAAATCAATATCATTTAAAGCTTTTGACAAACGCTCTCCCTTAAGCATTCCTTCAAACAATTCATCTGGTCCTTCATATATCTTAGCCATGTTGATTTTTCTTTTTAACTCAAAATTTTATTTAAAATTAAAAAAAAAAAAACTTAATCAGAATCAATATCAACGGTCTTTTTGTGCTTGGACTCATAAACTAAAGTATAAACGCCCTTTGGGGTTGTTAATGTGAGCTGTTTAGAACAGAGTTTAATGTCTCGTTTACTTTTTTTAAACATTCCTTTTTTATCTGATCGGGGTCTGGTTGTTGAGAAAAAGTTGCCCGTGCCTTTCTTTGAAGATCAAACTTTTGTCTTTTATAGTCATCAAAATCGACATGTAAACGACTTAAATTTTCATCCGTGATTTTTTGAGTCAACTAGTGCTTTATTTTATTGTCAGTTTGAACGAACAAAGTTTAGCTGTTATTAGTTAAACCATAGCTGTGTGCTTTTGGAGTTTAGTTTTTAATTTTTTGCTAGCAGCATTTTACAGCTAATGAACACGGGCCCAAGAGTTAAAGACAAACCGCCTAGAGGTAAAGCTACCGGTGCACCTACGCCTGTTGCTAAGGACCTACACTTGTTCCTGCTGATAGAGCACTAATAGTCGATGCTCCAGTATTAACTATGTAACAGCATTAAGGCAGCAAATACCTTCGTTTGGTTTTTCTGTATTTTGAAAGGTCTTGCTCTAGTACTTGCTGCATTTGTGTAATGTTTGTTAATCTGAAGGTTTTTATGTCGGGGTTTCTACATCCCTTCTTTTGGCAATTTGGCGCTGTAGGCACATTTGGATAAACCTGAACAGACTGCTTTTTTTTAAAAAAAAAAATAATTTAGTATTGTATATCTTTTAATCTGTTATCTTGAATATTCAGCTGCGCATCATATATTAAAAAAAATGTACATTAACTGGTTTATCGCCATCTTTTTCTTTATCAATTTGAATTTTTATTCCGTCTTTAACCGTTCTCCCACTTCATGAACTGATTATCCTCTGTCGATCTAGGTCAATCCATAAACCGATTTTGTTGTTAAATAATCATCAAGTCTAACACTGTGAAGGTGTAGATTTTAGACACAAGGTCTACTGTTGGACTTCTTTCACCTCCCACCCAACAATTTTCTTATTTCGTCAAAATGCTGATAAGGGCTAAGCCCGCTAGCGTAGATTTGTTAGGACTACCCTCAATCAAACATTGTACTTTCGTTATTTAGGATTAATAAACTTTTCACTTCCCCTTTTGAATGGTTCTTCATCTTCAAAACAGCAAAAAAATACCTTTAAGCGATCTTGCTGCGGCACTAAAAAATAAAATTCCCTGTAGCGTCATTCTTGCTTCTGGGATATTTGTATGATGAATCACTTTTTTCGATATATTGCTAATTTGGACTGATATTTTGCTCATCAGCCTGCTAAATTTGGGTTGCTAACAACGTCAAACTCTAACGAGATGTCAGAAATGCTGTACTTTGCTTCGGTGTCTGATGATTCGTTTAAAACGTTTGTAAATTTATAAAAGTTAGTTTTATTGACAATCTGTCTTTTAATTTCTCCTTGAAAGTATGGCGCATGCGCTTTTAACAACTCAAATCTAAGGAATAGAAAAGCGATTTCCATACGCAAAATTTACAGCTACATACTTTTACCGTCTCCAGCATTTTCGGCGCCTATTCTGTTTCAGTGCTTCATTATTTTTTATTCTTGAAACGCAAGATCAGCCCCTTTCATTCACGGTAGCCATAGATCAGAATAGGTTAAAAATATGTCTGCATTGTGTAAAGAAAATATTTCAATGCCCCTCAAGTTTTATAGAAATGTATCTTAAAACGATTTGCCCTCCCAATCTGGACAACTGTCCTGTTGGGTTCATAGCTGATTCGATACTAATATGAAAGATAAGTTGCGCAAGGCCTGGCACAATCACTTCATCTGCTCCTAGTCTGGAAAATTTTGACAGTAAGAATTTTGAACATGCATCAAAATGTAGATGGATTATTTGGAACAGTATATTCCGTTAATTTCCCTTCACGCCAAAGGGCTCTTTCAGTCTTCTATGTCGTGTCAAGATTGAGCCATATGCCTTTGACATTTTTAATAAAACAAAATAAAAATTTAATTATTAAAACATGGCAGGAATTGAAGGTGAAGAAGATTATGATGTTTGTGAATCCAGGAGACGACATAGACGAAATGATTCCTTTGACACAGCATTGGTTCGCTCAGCGCTCTCAATTGCGGAGTGAATTTACAGAAAGTACGGTTAATCATAGAACCAGTTTAGGTCAAGAACCTCCCGAATTTATAGATCCTAAAGAATTTGAACTAGAAAATAACCATATGTTTGAAGAAACGACCAAGACAACATGATAGCAGCTTACAACAAAAAAGACTCAGCAAAGTTTTTAGCTATGGGTACAATAAGACAAAGACTCAGTGGAGCGAACAAAATCGTCTTGGCATTTCTAAACCAAAATTAGATAGGATGCAGTTGCTTAAACTTCAAAACACACAACAGAAACTCCCAACAGCTACTCAAATACAAAACATGGACTTAAAGAGAATTAAAAATCAATCAGCAGGTGAAATAATAAATGAAATAGAAGCAGAAACCCAGTTTTTTCAGAAGAAACAGCATTAAAAACTATGACACGACACCTCCGCTACCCATGCGAGAAAAAGATCATGCTTTTGAGAAGCATCAGAGGCGAAATTAACAACAATTTTAGCAAAAACTGGGTGAACTAAGATTGAGTCATAAAAAGAGAAAAAAAAAACACGTTGAGAGGCTAAGACCCAACTTATAGGGCATGATATTAAAGAAATAATAACCCAAAGACTAAAAGATCTTGAACAAGAAAGATCAGCAATACTAGAAAGTGTTGTCTACAAACCGTGAGACAATTACGAACTCAAGTGAGCAGAATAAGAGAAACTATCCAAAGAATTTTATATGAAAACACAAACGCTAGCAGAACGAATACGAACACTGTTTAGAGAGCAAGGAGTCACATTAGCAAGCGTTTATAACGGCTTAGGATTTGCAATAAGTACCCTGGTGATGGCTATTACAGGCGGCGGTGGTCAAAGCCCAGTGCCTCCACTGCCATCGCCTCCATCACCACCTGATAAATCATGGGTAAAAAAACAGCTTGATCATCTTGCGGGTTTATTAAAAAAATTAGCCAGTAAAGCCATGGACGCTTTACCGGGTATATTAGGGGGTGTTTGTTAGCTGGCTTTTGTCTACTGCAAGCAAAGTAGTTGGCTTTATGGCCGAGCACTTATGGACATTAGTTCTCTTAATAGTTGGTTAATTTTTAGTAAAATAAAGACCAAGTAATCCTAGGCCAGTTAATCCAAAAGCAAGTGCTGTCTTTTCATATTCATGTCATTATTTTTTTTGACTTCGTGGTTTCAACGGTTCTTCGGGCTTTGGGCCACGGGGATTGGATGACTTATCTTGTGGGGTCGGCTTGTTTGTTTACTGCTTGCAATATTACTGGCTCAGAATTTATTTCGTTTTTTCCGACTTTCTGTTCATTGCCTGCCACAAGGATTTCATTATTGTAGTTTATTATTGTTCCTATCTGGAGCCTGAGGTCAGAAGGCAGCATGTATAAACCAGTACCAACAGCAAAGTCTACTTTCGATCTTGCGTATTGTAAAACATTTTGGTACCTTTTAATACTTGAAGGTAAATCAACTGTATAATTAATGGCGTCCTCTAAATTTGCTAAGCATTGTTTTTGTGCATCAAAACCAGTAGAAGGATCAGTTATGCTCGATCTCGTTTGTGCTTGCGAACCTAGCAAACACCAAACGTAAGTACGAATAGAGTCGTTTATTCGTTCTATTCTGCTTTAGTTAGGCCCTTAGAAGTGTCTAAGACAAATGTTGTCCATGCTGTTTTATGCTCTTGCTCTATGGACCCGAGGTGAACAGCTGTGCCTGAAGAGAAAGATGTGTAAGGAGGATTCCAGTCATAGTTATACTTTCTGTGCACGCCCCAAAAAATAAGGGGTGCCTAGACCATGATTAAGATCCAACTTTTGTCTAAAGTCTGTCTTGACCTTAATATTGAATTCGTTACAGATCCTTTCAAAGCCTTCATGTCTATTCTGTTGCCTGAATGGATTAAACGGTTTGTCATTCGGTAATGGCGCTTGCAGTTCAGTCAAAATACGTCTGAAGTGTAATAGAAATGAAATCTGTACACTGACCTCACCAAAGGATTAGGATGATTTAAATGATCAGCATACGACACTCCACACCAGTTGATGCACAAAACACAGCAAAGTTTAACTGGTTCTGATAAAACTGCATCGGATGACTGAACCACACTTTTGGGATGTAGTCGTTTTTAATAGGAGGGTTAAGATAGCTCTTCAATGGAGTACTAACCTTACTTGAAAGGCGTCAGACTGAGTCACAGAAATGTCAAGAGTATCAGTTGTTATATTTTTAAGATTGTAGTGCGGCCCAACAGAATATTTTGCATCAGTATATTTGAATGCACTCATTTTTAATTTGTTTAAAAAATGTTTGTAACAATAACAACTCAAGACCGTCCTTCGTTTTTAGAAATGCTATTGATAATGATTGCGGAACCAGAATGGTCGCACTCCATGAAATATTTTACAAAGTCGTATGGTTTAATATAAGTGAATCCAAGAAGATAATAAGATTAAAAATGTTGATAATAGAGACAATTAGTTAGCCAGTTAACAATACCTGATGGTTATTATGGGTTTTGCTCACTAAAAGAAGCAATGAGTAACTTTGACATTACTCTCAAAACTTAACAATGCGAATCTGAAAACAATGTTATCATTCAACCTGAAGAAGAAGAAGTAGGTTACTATTTTGATGGGAGAGCTAGCTAAAATGTTAGGCTTTACAACTGCAATCGACCCATTCATAGTTTTAGAGTTGCAGCAAACAAAACTACTTATGAGGGGGAAAATCCGCTCGATCTTGCATTACATTATTACTCTATGTTCATTTGGACGAGCTGAGCACTGATGAAAACTTATATGATGGAAGGCCCTCAACTGTTTTAAGACCTCTTCCATCTGGGAAAGCTGCATATTGCGATTATGAAATTATACATTCCCTAATTTACAGTTTAAAAAGATTAGTTTGTGGGAGGGTCGGATCATTTAATATAAAAATCGCAGACAAAGCAGGAAAAGTCGTGAAATGTGATAACCTACACATTGTTTTGGAAATAAAAATAATAAGTTGTACTAAAAAATGTCGCGTGGGCCAGAAGAATCAGGAGTTACATTAGCGCCTGTGAGGTGTATAACTTTAGAATTAAAAGACCTTGCGACGTTGCGGACTTTGAACAGAATGGCGAGATAGGTGCTTTGTATGGTTTTGAGTACACTAAAGATGGTGATTATAAACGCAAAGATGTTGGCGACAACAAAAGTTTCCTAAACTAGAACAACTACGCAATCTAGAAGCAAATAATGCTGGCCAGTATGAATATAAAAATAGTTCGAAAACCTGACAGCAAATTGCACTTAGAACCATATTTAGAATGGGACATAAAATTTGAATTCATAAGCCCATTTACATTTTTTGACCGTCAAAAAAGTTTCAGAAAAGCATTCAACTCAGGTCCTTTACATGTAAGTCTTATGCAGAGGACAATAGTCGGAAAGAGATTGAAATAAAGCCGTATGGGAATAAACAGTACATCCTCCACAGAAAAGAATCAGTTTTGAAAGATGCTTCTACAAAATTACAGTTCATTCCACAAATGAAATTAGGAGACACGTTCACAATGATATTGAAATTTCTGTCTTAAAAGATGAGGAGAGGGATGGGGTTGTGGGCGTTAGTGACGTCCTTTTAAAAGGAATTCTAATTAGCTGGCAAACTTAGACGTTGAAAAACTTAAAGTTACTGTCGTCGTTCTTTACAACGGTGGGGGGATTAAGGTCATTACAACCAGTGACAAAATCAATATTAATCTAAATAGAAGCAATCTCAGAGAACTGACTTGGATTAATCTTACACAATTAGATCTTGTAGGATTTTGTTATACTGAACAAGTTTTGACAGAGAGTATGATAAACATAATAACTGGATTAGATTAAATCCTGTTATAAAACTATGGTGCGGTTAAACTTTATGACAAAAACTCCTCATTGTTCATTGATTTGTGGACAGACTGGGTGTGGAAAAAATATTTGTCCTAGACCTATTACAAACAGTTTATCGCTATAATTTTGATCATATTGCGATTTTTGTCAACACTTAAATGGAACAAAGCATATCATGATAGAAGGTTATATGGACAGTTGATGACATATATTTAGTTGATCCTAGCAATAAACTGAGTGAGTGTTTAGAACACTTTTATAGACTGTTTGAAGGAACGCAGGACACTATTTATTATAGATGACTGTTCGACAGAAAGAGACATAGTTAAAAAGAGAAACACTTTGTCAAAACTGGCTTTCAGTGGAAGACATGCTGGGATAAGTGTGTGGATTTTATTGTAATCAAACATAGGAATAGCTGACCCTATTCCAAACATGAACTTATTACATATTTAGTAGCCATAAATTTTGAATGAGGTCATGAGAATGAGCGCTGTGATTTTGCACGGTTTGCACTTTTTGTACAATGTTCGAATGTTGCATGGTTCTTCAGTGCCTAAATTTAGTCTAATTTCGGTTTATATGCGGGGGGTTGTCAGCAAAGTTGCCCCATTATGAATGAACATTTATATAAGTATGTTTTTGATTGTATCGTATCTTTGTCATGTACTGTGTTATTGTGTGATTCGTGTATCTTGCAATGTTTTTGTCATGGGCTGTGTGAATGAGAAAAATTACCTGTGGAATACATTTTTTTCATGCTTTGTTGAAAATCAAGGTGCTAAGTATACTCTTTCCAGTGAGTTTTTTCATACATCCTCAAGTATAAAGAGTAGCTTCCTACAGGAGAACAAGAGTGGAGCATGTTCGAATGGCACTTTGTACAATTACATTGGATATAATTCTGGAGTTTATTCTGGAAGAAAAAATGGATAGCAAGATAAATAAATCAATGGATTCAAAATATGTTCTTACAATTGCAATGGGATAAATGACTTCAAGAAAAGGAAGATGTCTTTGAATTCCTGAGGAATCAGAATAGTAGCATATATTTTCTACAAGAAACTCATCTACCCCATAAACAAGAAACTTTATTAGGTCAAGCTGGGGATATTCAGTATGGCTGGCAGGATCAGATACAAATAAAAATGGGGTTGCAATTCTATTTAATAATAATTTCGAGTTCAAAGTATTTAATGTTGTAAGGGACCCCAATGGACAGTATCTTTTTTTTAGATGTGGAAGTTTCTCAAGAAACGATTCACTTTGGTCAATGTATATGGGCCTAGTGCAGGAGATAACCAGACTTTTTTAATGCGTTAAGTGCTAAACTTGAACAGTCTGGTAATAATAACTTGATCTTGGGAGGAGACTGGAATGTTGTGCTAGACGGGAAACTTGATTCAAGAAACTATTCTAGTACTCCAAATAGACCTAGATCGCGTAAAGCAATATTGGATTTAACTGTTCACCTGAATTGATTGATGTGTTCAGAACATTAAACCCAAATTTAAGAAAATATTCTTGGCGCAAATTTAATACCATAAAACAAGGCAGGTTAGATTATTTTCTGATATCAGAAAGTCTGTTGTCGGATGTCAGTAGATCTAATATAGGTCTCAGTTACCGTTCAGATCATTCCATTGTTGATATAAGTCTTAGAGAAGAAGTGAGGATGAGAGATAGACAGTACTGGAAATTTAACAATTCTTTATTAAGAGAAAGAAATTTGTAGGATGAAATAAAAGGAGTCATTTCAGAGTTAAAAAAGAATACGCTTTACAGTCTACAACTTTCAGAATATTAATGAGTGGCAAGTGATATGCTACAGTTTACAATTTCAGATCAACTATTTTTTTAAATGGTGTTACTAAAAATAAGAGAAAAAACAATAGCCTATTCATGCTATAAGAAAAAAAAATGATTTAAAACGGAAAAGGAACTTGAAACAAAGATTTCCAACTTGAGTTCAAATTGTGAATGAGAGAATTTAGGAGAACTAGAACAATTGAAATTGGAACTAGAAGAACTACGGAAAAGAAAATAGAGGGAATTATTGTTAGATCAAGAGTAAAGTGGATTCGCGAAGGGAGAACCTAGTAAATATTTTTGCAGCTTGGAAAATAGAAATTTTGTAGATCGCTCTATGAGTTTTCTTGAAAGAGTTGATGGTAATATTATATCCGATCAAAAGAGTATCCTAAAAGAGGTTGAAAACATTTTATGAACAACTATTTACAGAACAGAAAGCAAGGAACGTAGATCTTAATGGTATAATAATGGATGCTAACAAATTAACACAAGAAGAAGTGATCGACTGGAAGGTCCATTGACTATAAACGAAGTGGGTGAGGCCCTAAAAAAATATGAAAAACAACAAAAGCCCTGGATCAGATGGTTTTACTGTTGAATTTTATAAATTCTTCTTCGCAGATATTGGCACCTTTCTTGTCAGATCTCTGAATGATGGTTTTGATAAACAGAGTATGTCAGTTACACAGAGACAGGGTGTCATTTTTTGTATTCCCAAGGAGGATAAGCCAAAACAGTATTTGAAGAATTGGAGACCAATTTCTCTGTTAAATACGGCATACAAAATAGCATCAGCCTCAATTGCTAATCGTATCAAATGTGTCTTACCAAAATAGTTCATGAGGACCAAAAGGGCTTCATGGAGGAAGATCATTGGAGAGAATATTAGAAAAATCTATGATGTACTTCAATATACCGAGGAAGAAAGCACCCAGGTCTTTTTACTTAGTGTTGATTTTGAAAGGCATTTGATAGCATCTCTTGGACCTTCTTGAATAAGCGCTTGAATTTTTCAATTTTGGCTCGATATTATAAGGTGGATTTGTCTCCTTTTACAAGGACATGACGTCCTGTGTTTCTGTTAATGGACAATATTCAAAATGGTTTCCAGTTAGACGTGGAGTGCGGCAGGGGGATCCTTGCTCTCCTTACCATATACCTGATCGGCGCAGAGGTCCTGTCGCTTCTTATTAGACAAAATATGATATAAAAGGTGTCATGGTGAGGGGTCAAGAGGTCCTCCTGTCGCAATTCGCAGATGATACCAATATATGTCTGGATGGTACAGAAAAGTCGTTCAATGAAACCATAAGTGTATTGAGACTTTTTGCCCAAATGTCTGGTTTAAGAATTAATCATGAAAAAACAAATGTCGTGTGGTTTGGAGTATGAAGCATTCAAACATGAGATATATGCGTGATGAAAACTTTCGCTGGAATCCTGGAATTTTTGGAATATTGGGTATACAGTTTTGTGTGGACATCAGAAGAATAACGGATATAATTTTGAAGGCAAATTGAATGACATTAAAAAGGTACTGGGTAGATGGTGTAAGAGAGACCTTTCTCCCTTAGGTAAGATAACGTATTGAAAACATTGGTTTTGTCTAAACTAACTTATCTTTTGATAAATCTACCCGATTCCTCGGTAAATTTTGTTAAGAACTACAGACAGCTTTATTCTCCTTCTTATGGAGCAATAAACCAGCCAAGATAAAAAGGAGTATAGTGTGCAAACCTTATGTTGATGGTGGATTACAGATGGTTGATTTACATGCTTATATTACTTCATTAAAGTATCCTGGCTTAAACGGCTAATTATGAAGGAAGTCTGCAACTTTTGTGTATGCCTTATTTCTAATTTTGTAAATTTGTCAAAACTGGGAGAAGAATATGTACATGTTTGTTTGAAAAGTTGTAAGAATTTGTTTTGGACAGACGTGCTGAAACACTGCAAACATCTGTACATGAAATGCCCCCCACTGAAGCCCTGCAGAATTTTTGGCTGAGTGCATACATTACAACAAACATATACTAAGAGACAGGCATGTAGTATTCATTAAAGAATGGGTTGAGGAAAATATTTTATTTATTCACCAATTGTATGATTTAAATGATAATAAATTCCTTCCTTTAGAGAATTTAAGGAACTTTTCCAAATATCAGGCGAACTAACTTTCTTCTCTATAATGGCATTATTAATGCCATCTTGGATACCAGCAGAAATGTAGAATTGAGATTGATCCTAGGTGTAGTGTAGAAGATAATAAAACTTGGAAAGTAATCAAAGGAGGAGGCAAGAGTGTCCAGGCAATGCTTACAAGATCAGAGGTTCATCCTACTGCAGCTTAAAATGGGACGAAATCTATAATAATCTAAATTGGTTTGAAATTTCAAACAGTGTCATAAGTGTCATGATATTAAACTAAGATGGTTCCAGGTGAGATACTACATCGCCTTTTAAATACAAGGAAATATCTGTATGACTGTAAAATTGTTGAGGACCCTGTATGTAACCTCTGTCAAACTGAAATCCAACGATACAACACTTATTATGGGGCTGTAGTGTTGTCCAAAAGTTTTGGATCGATCTTAACCGTATGTTGTCCAGTGACTGTCAGCATTGGTGTCGTCTGACATTTTCAGAAACATTGATTGTATTTGGCTGTAAGAAGGAGTCAAACAAACTTTGGCCTTAATTATATCCTATTGCTGGCAAAATTTTACCTTTATAAAGTTTACATGAAAAATGCAGTGCCAGTATACAAGGCTTTCTTGGTGTATTGAAACAGAGATATACAGATCTTAGGTACATGCACTTTTTGGAAGGCACATTGCCTCTCTTTAGTAAACAGTGGGCATTATATCAAAACATTAGTTTCATAAAACTTTTCTTCTGTAATTGGAGAGTAACGCCTCTGGTAGATACCTATGCTGGGGCGGATTGTTGGCTTGTACTGTTGGTCTTTATCCAAAAGAAAAGATAATGACTGTAACTGAAGAAGCAAAAACTCCAAATGCAATTTATATTTTAGCACCATCCATATAAACAATATATTAAGGATGTAGAAGTTCATTTGAAATATCTTTCAATGTGCCCTCCAATTTAACAACTGAGAATGGTACACATTTGTGTATGTGTGTGCGAGTGTGTGTCTTTTTGTTAGTGTCTTTTTGTGTATTGTGACTGAGTACATTTTTTGAGGATTATTGAACTTTTAAAATACTTAATCTAAATTATATATGTGTGTGTGTGTGTATATGAATCTAAATTATATGTGTTGTGTGTGTATATATGTTTGTGCATGTGTGTGCGTATATATGTGTGTATGTGTGTGTATATATATGTGTATATATGTTATATATGTATATGTGTATGTAGGTATATGTATCACGTGTGTAGGTATACATGTATGTGTGTATGTATGTAGGTGTATATTGTGTATGTATAAAAATATGTATATGTGTGTGTATGTATGTATATCTATATGTGTCTGTGTGTTATAATTAAGTGTGTATGTATGAATATACGCATATATATTATATATGTGTGTGTGTATGTGTATGTTTCATATAACTTGAGTTTGTTTTCTTTGTTTGTTGTTGTTTTTTCTGTTTCTGCTTGTCCTTTTTGTCCAATATAATAGTATGTATTAAAATAATATTAAAAAACCCTTCATAGGATGAACATATGAAACATACATGTATACAATACGGAAACTGTATTTTCTTTCATTCACTCACAGATCACTTGAGTGTGAGGTATGAAATTCTTTATTCAGTCTTAGACAAATAAGCAGTTCATAAACATAATTAACGGCACAAATTATTCGATACAAATTTGAATTATTATGTACTCATAAGCCAATTGTTTAAACAAATGTATGTTGTAGACAGTGACTGAATGTGTGAGGAATTTTTGATTGTTTCATATGATTTATCATGTGTTCATTTACATGTTCATGATGATCTTGCTGAAGGGATTAAAAAGATTTATTTAAAAAAAAAAAAAGTGTGTGGATTTTATGTCAAAAATATAACTCAGTTTTAAAAGACTTTAGAGAACAGTTAAAGACTGTAGTTTTATTTCACATGAAAGACAGAGACGCATTTGATGAATGTATGCGTGAAAATGATGTTATTGAAAATGATCAGGAAAAACACAGGATTAAGCAAAAACTAAAATCTGAAAAGTTTAGTAAATTAGTATTGAAAACGGATAATCCTACACAGTATGCATGTTTGTAGGGTTTACTAGTTAGAGAACTAATAAATACCTATCCTAGGGCAACCGCCCGAAACTGGTTGAGGGCGGTTGAGCTAGGATTGGTATTTATTAGTTCTCTCGAAGACATGGAGCTTCCGAAATGACCACGGTTAGGATTAATTAAAGTCACAGCCGCAGCGAAATGACGTGAGCAGTTGGGTGGACAGTAATCTATTCCACGCTGCACTCCCACTTACAATGATGGACGGTTTCCGGACAACCATGGGGCGGTGACAAACAAACTGTCGTTTCTGATCTTTGCTATTTTTGATCGAACCATACAGGCCGAGAGCGTCGCGAGTGCACTTGTACGCGCACCTGCGTGTGGCTGTGAGAGAAGTCAAAGAGAGAAAGAAAAGAAAGAAAGAAACAGACATATGGGCACTGCTCACTTCCATTTTTCGTGGAGCGCTGAAAAACAGTTTGTTCTATCATAAATATGTCCGGACGTTTGATACACAATGTTGACAGTGAATAAACTTGACAGTTTGCTAAAGTCACATAGACATCCATAGAACGCTTTATCTACTCTTTCTGTGCACGTGGTCGTTTTTGTGGTTGCTGTAACTGTTCTATATAATTATTCGCGACTGTTGTGTTGTGTAGCTGCCAATGCAGTGTGGCTCAAACCCCCACATTCTTCATATATGTATGGATGGTGGTGGTGGTGGTGGTAGTTTCTTTGGTTTATGGTGGTAGTAATGGGGGTGGGGGTGGTGGTGACTCTCTGCTTGCACGTTGGTTTTGTAGTGCTGGTTCTGTCATGACCATCTGGTGATTGTTATGTGTTGAAGGTAGTGGAGGTTCTATTTGTGCGAGACGACTGTTTTTGTCGTAGCAGTGGTAGTGGTCTATATCCTCATCGCGGTTGTTTTGTGGAAACATAATATGGGTCTAATAATTATAATTATATAATTGACTCTGGCTTATTGTTAGGCTTGTCCCAGTCCTGTTGCCGATTCTTGGGAAGTAGTTTGTTCGTTTCAATATAATATAGAAGTTAATATTTAGACCAGGTCTCAGTCAAACTGTTCGTTAAAAAGGAGAGAAAAAAATCAAAAAGGGATTGATCTTTTGATCAGAACCTCGTGTGGGAGGCTCCTTTACACCCAGCATATAGTTCCTCAGGATGCATCTAATCTCTTCTTAAAACAGTTCACCGTGGACGCTTCAACAAGTTGTTGAGGTAGAACGGCATCAACGTGCAATCGTTGGATGTAAAGGAAAAATCCTGACGTAATCTGCTATACACCAAGGCTTCTTCAATTTGTATCTGTGCCCTCAGAATTCCCTCACTCTGTCAAAAGTGTAAAAAAAAAAAAGGGGGGGGGGGGGCATGTACCTGTAATAATGTTTATTTATACCGTATGACGGTCGTTCGGTGAGAACATCAGTGACGGTTCTGTACCTCTATGGTGATTATGGTAATGTAGTAGTGGCTTTATCCATTGTGATGAAAGTGGTAGTGATTTTAACACCATATGGTGTCAGCTTTGTGGCGATAGTAGTTGCGGTTCTATCACCATAAAAATTATGGTGTCAGCTTTGTGGCAATAGTAGCTGCAATTCTGTCATCATATGGTGTCAGCTTTGTGGCAATAGTAGCTGCAATTCTATCATCATATGGTGTCAGCTTTGTGGCGATAGTAGTTGCGGTTCTATCATCATATGGTGTCAGCTTTGTGGCGATAGTAGTTGTGGTTCTATCATCATATGGTGTCAGCTTTGTGGCAATAGTAGGTGCGGCTCTATCACCATATAGTGGAAGTTTTGCGGTGAGAGTAGTTGTTATATCACTATATGGTGGAAACTTTGGGGTGACAATGGTAGTGGTTCTAACACCATACGGTGAAAACATTGTGGTGCTAGTAGTTGTGATTCTATCACTTATGGTGTAAGCTTTGTGGTGACAGTGCTGGTGGTTCTATATCCATATGGTGAAAGCTTTGTGGTAATGGTTCTCGCGCCATATGGTGACGTTCTGCAGTGGTTCTGTTCTGTGGTGGCAGCTTTGTGGTAATATGTGGCAGTGTACGATGCAACATTGATGTTTTTTGGCCATAGTTGTAGCGAATCTATATTCCTGACTGTATAGATAATAATGGTAATAGTAGACAGACAAATGCCATCACCCATGTATTGATTGTTAAGTGCGATAGTTGCGGTGCTTGTATAATAGTGTAATGTGCCATTACCACTTGTGCCCTTTACCACACCGCGATCGGTGAGGAAGAGCATGTGTCCAAACTCACATCCAAAGAGTAAATCCATAACGACCTCCACCTTTGTCCCACAATCACTCTCACGTGCCCCAAACCACGAGCGTAGACTTCTACCTGCTCTATGTGACAGGGAGGTGGAAAGGAACACCTGCCTTTATCTGTAGGATGTTTCTAGATCATGCCCTAATTTAAATCACTCATCGGGGAGTAATTTTGGAGCAGAATGCAGAGTCCAGGATATGGTCCAGAATCACACACACACACACACACACAACCACCACACACCGCTCCTGCCCTAAATTCAGGTGCGATGTGCCTTGATTGATATGTTCCTCGTTTGGGATACTAAGAAAATTTTGAAGGAGGGGTGTGGTGGGTTTTTTTTGTTTTTTTTTTTTAAGAAAGGGGTAGATAAATCCGGATTTATTTTCCATGGAGGATGTTAGATGAGTTCGGGCACGTGCCTATTTCTCTTGCCTGGGGGTGATTATTAGGCGTGGGGTGATTAAGGTATGTTGCACCGCATGCTGGCGATTTTGTGGTAAGAGTAGTGGTGGGTCTCGTGCTGTGATCATTTTGTGGTATCGTAGGTAGCGATTTTTCGCCATTTAGGGAGGCAGGCCTATTACTCTGCCCAACACCCAGCCGTCTTCACTCAGGTTACCAGTGCACAGGATGCATGGTCTGTGTTTACGTGTCATCCGTCGGCCTACGGGGCATACTCTTGCGATAGCATGATTAACATGTGCGCGAGGATGGTTGGTAGTTTATAGTCTCGTTCCAAGGACTGCTGGGCAATGGAATCAGAACTGGTGTTAACTCGAAGGGAAAGTCTGTCTGCACTGAAATGGCCCCGTCGGAGATTCGAACTTGCAACCCACGGATCCCAAGACTTATGAGCTGTCCGGCCCGATGTTTCTGTAGAACTGCACGATTGTAAGTGGTAAAGTAGCTGTTGAGTATATCGAAAGGGCAGTTGTTTTGTGGTGGTTAAAGTGGTAGTAGTTGTACCTAATATGGTTATAATTTTGTTGTAACTCTTGATATAGTGGTTCTATACTTCCGCGGCGGTTGTTGGGTAATAGAGAGATTCTGAAACAGATTTTCATTATGAGGTCTACATGGTTGGTTGTTTTCTGATGCCGACAAGAACAGTGGTTCTTTCCTTGCATTGCTGTGGTGATTTTGTTCCTGGTGGTGGTGGTTTTGGTTGGGTAAACAGCAATAATGGTTTTCGTGCCCATATTGGCGAGTTCAGATATGCGATGATATGGGATAGTGATTCGGTACTTGCATCATTGTTGTTTGGTGTGATAATACTCGTAGTTCTGCAGTGGTATGGCCGTTGTGTAAAAGAAGTATGGACTCGATTTGAAATGGTGTGTTTTTATGATAAAAGTACAAAGATTGAAACAGACTGCAAAGTTGCTGAAATACCAGTTTCAAGCTGACGGCCGCAGTTTTTCTCACATAGTACGATTCTGATCTGAAAAAGACATGCATCGCCTCATTTTCGTTTTCGTCAAAACACTTTATCCGTGAGGTGTACTGGCTTTGCTCATAATGGACAGTACCTCAATATGCAACAAAACTGAAACATATTTAGTTGTTTGGTTTTTACCCTTCAAAGCGACTCCGTCAAATCCATGCAAAAATGGTACATCTTACAAATTCTACAAGAACTCTTTAGTCTTCATACTCAACATCTCAGCAACTCATCATAAAAAAGTCGCACCAAAGGCATCAGGATTGAGTAGTGGATTGCTGTTTCGAAGCATATAAACAAAGTAAGAATTTTTCAAATTTCCATCTTCATTTTACTCCAAACAGGCATTTTCCAGATATACGGTTTTGGCTGTAAGCCATCGATCTATGCAAGAGAAATAATCATTGCTGCAAAATTGTACACAGTTTCCATCAAAAGTTACTTCACAGAAATAAAAAGAGGAATATTTTCCGAAACGTGTGTGCATACGTGCAAAAGAAAGAAAGGCTGCATGGACGTGCACACACACACACACACACACACACACACACACACACCACTTCTTATCTTTCCATTGCAAAGGAAAAAAAGAGTGAAAGAGAAGACATGTACTCAAACAATGTTAAGGTCGAGAACCATAGACATAAAAAAAGTATGGCGTGTTCCTTCCACAAAAGTATCATCTGAAGAAGACCATCAGGGTAAGCGTTGTAAAAACAACGTATAACAAAAGAAATTGTGAATGACGGTTGCACCAGTATTTGCGTGTGGTGTGTGTGTGTGTGTGTGTGTGTGTGTGTGTGTGTGTGTGTGTATGCGCATGCATGCGCGAGTGTGTGTGTGTGTGTGTGTGTGTGTGTGTGTGTGTGTGTGTGTGTTAGGATCAGAATTGTGATTAGTGATGAAGGCAACAAAGCAACTTTGAAGGAAGACTGAGAAAGAATGGGGTAAATGAAGACTTATCTTGAAAGTCAAATTGTCCGTATCATCCACACTGCATATACAACAAAGAGAGATAAGACGGTGGTGACGGGGAAAAGGGGACAGGACTGACAGAAAGGTAAGGACAAGCTATGGGAGTGTGGAGTGGGGGGGGGGGGGGGGGGGGAGCTGAGTAAGTGAGAAGTAGGGTGTAGAGGAAAGTGAGGAGGAAAGGAACACACTAATGATGATGATGATAGTAATCATAAACAAAAATCACAATGACAGTCACGATAGTATCATAAACAAAAATCACAATGACAGTCAGTTCATTTCAGTGCACCCTAGCGGACCACAAGGGCTCTTCAAATGAAAAAAACAACAACATCCTGTTCATAACGCACACACATAGATAAGATAATGTTGCTTATAGCCCAGCCGACCGCAAAGGGCCACATCAGGGCTGTGCACACACATAGAAGGCGACAACCAACAACAACAAACTTCCTTCACTATTTACACAGTTTGTAACACGAGAACCAAACAACCGATGCTGGTAAAGAATGTAAAAATCAGACAGTTCCAAGAACATCAAGCATATTCCTTTTCATCTTACACCCCATTACAGAGAAGACTTGAGGATGTTACTGAAAAAAGGGGGGGGGGGATAGACAAATGGGCACTGCAGACCGGACAGTGTGTACTGTCACAGATTTTTTAAAAAAATCATAAAATCAAAAAGCTGAAATGGTAATAATTGTAAAAAATAAAAAAAATTGTAAAGACAGAAAAAAAAACCTTTTCAGATGAAGACAGTTAAAGTGAAACGAACCCAGGATATCCACAGGTGGAGGAAGGGTGGGGATGGGGGAAGATGCAATCTTGCCGACAAATTCATTTTCATGGTGGCAGCTGAATCCCTGAATGAGAGTGCATGTGGACAATCTCACAGTGAACGAGCTATTCTGATCGCTCTTTTCTGTCGTTTCCAGACTCTATATCATAAATATATTAATATCAGTAAGTATGGGTGAACATTTCAGTGCGATGTTGCATAGCCGCAAGTTATAAAGTGCAGAACGGTAGGGAGACGACAAGAGAAAACAGGGGAAGATGACAAAGATGGCGACAGAAACACTTTGTCCATTTGATGTTAAAAAAGCGAGTGGTGGTGAGTAAGTATTACAATTTTTTCATTCTGTGATCAGCTGCTTTGCGTTGATCAGTTCAATGTGTGTGTGTGGCTCTGCATGGTGTGTGTGTGCGTGTGTGTGTGTTGTCTGTGTGTGTGTGCATGTGAGTGTGTGCGTGTGCGTGATGTGCGTGTGTGTGTGTGTGTGTGTGTGAGAGTGAGTGAGTATGCATGCATGTGTGTGGTACTTTGCAGTAGTTACTTTAAAAACAGAGAAAGAAAAACACACACATAAACACAAATAAAGAAGTACTTGATTCATGTATATTTCGCAAGTGTAAAGGTTTGTGTGTATGGAGTATGTGCCTCATGAGACCATGCAGATCATAAAACACTCTGTTGTTGTTATTGCTGTTGTTGCTGTTTTATATCAAATGCCTTTTCCATCAGCCACAAAATGAACAAAAAAAATTCTTTCTTTCCAAAACATGTCAATCCAAAACAGTTTATCAGGGTGGTCTTTTATAATGATAATCAAATACATTACACTTAACCTACAAATATCCATAAGAGCTTACAAATATCTTCTCGCCTGCACACCCACACACACACACACTCACACACACACACACACGCACACACACACACATGCACATACACTCACATACACACATACACACACACACCCACACACACTCGCTCACACTCACACACGCACACATACACAAGGCAAGAGGGAATAAGGCTATGGGTCCTTTCAAGATTTTCACCATGTCTAGGTTAAGTCTCATAATCATGCATATTCATAACAACTAAACTTTTAATGAAAGTCCCATCATTATACTTCTTCAAAACACATTCGTAACAACTGAACCGTTCATGAAAGTGCCATCATTATACTTATTCACGACATAACAAAATTGTTAATAAAAGTCCAGTCATGATACTAATTCTGTTAACGTCTTTAAGCCCGATTAAGCTCAGCCCCGTCTAAGAGCATCATCCATTCTGCTTCTTCACCACCCTCAGTGTAAAGAATGATTTCACAAAGGAGTCATCAAACAACACACAAAGATAGGAATATCAGCAAACAGACACTGCCAAAAAAAAAAAAAAAAAAAAAAGAACAAATTTTGAAAACTGGACCAAAAGGCCAACTACCATTGCTTCCCAAATCACACCAGAACACTTGGCATGTTTCAAATTGTAAGAGAGAGAGAGAGAGAGAGAGAGAGAGAGAGAAAGTGCACAGACTTTTTACCCCCAAAACAAGTGAACCAGTCAAAAAAAGCAAAACAACAATAACAAAACTGCAGACAACAAACAAACAAACAAACACAAAGAAGACGAGCAGAACATAGCTAAATGAAGGTAAAATGGAAGAGTCTCGGACAGTCGTGGCAAACAGGGGAAATCACCACCACAGAGTCTCCTGGAGGCAGGGATACACTGCATCCTGAACGACTCCCTCATCCACATGGAGGACAGAACGACGACGACGGAGAGGAAGAGCTTGGGTGGAGGGGGGGGGGAAGGGGGGGGGGGGGGGGGGGGGGAATACAGATCACACCACAACACGTTTAAGAGATCAAAGATATGAAGGGAGAGAAAGAGACGGACAGATTGGGAGGAGGATAGGCAAGTGAAGAAGATTGACAGCATGAGAGAAAAAAAAAAAAACTGTACTTTTCCCGAAGGGAAATATATACATCTAATTCAAGTAGCATTTGAATCCTGTGTCAAAACAAACAAACTTGAAAGCCATCAGAAACAACAAGAAAACAATATAAAATCTTGTAAGTTTTATAATTACCAAATAAACTAGTAGTAAACACTCAAGAAAAAAAGGTGCAAGAACATTTGCCAGAGATAGAAAGTACTTGATAAACCAAGCAAAAATGTGTATCAGTTTCTACCAGTGCCACTAACCTCTTTTTCAACTCAATGTACAAATAACACATTCTAATGAAATAATGTATGAAATTTTTAGAGAGAGCCATGTGAGGACTTCATTTCATAGATTGGTTACACCAAGTTGTGTAACAACCTTATTCCATTAGTAAAAAAAAAAGAAAAAAAAAGTGTGTGTGTGTGCACTCGGATGCATGCACATATGCATCATATGAGTGCACACATGAGTGTGTCTGTGTGTTGTTTTTTGAACATGTTAACAGAGGTGTACAGCATTTGGCAGAAAAAACTCAATCAATATCGAGCAGCCTGAAAATCCCACATGATGCCAATGACGAAGAGACCTGACATGCTAGAGACGTCATACAAGGGAAGCGATTGCTGAACAGGCCCTAGTGGAAACTAGTTGCCTCCCTTATACTGTTTCGTGTGTGCGTGTTTGGTGTGATCCCAATAATGTACATTTTGATGAGATATGATACTGTAAGTCATCACAGCAAAAACAAAATGCACATTCCCTTTAGTACCATCAATGAAGAGGACTGAATGACCAGGAGAGAAGGTATGAAAAAAGATATGATGGGGCAAATTGGAAAAGCCGTTTTTCTTTCTTTCTTTTTCGTTTTCCTCAATGTATGGCAAAGGCAATATCAGAACTATCACCTTTTAGAGTATTAAGAAAAGTTACAGAATCCTGTCTTTAAAAAGGAGAAAGAAAACTGCATGGTACACATATAATGGACAGACACTGGCAGAAATGAACTAATCGAAGAATCTTCGGCACAACCTGTGTAAGGACTACAGCTCAACGAAAGACGTCAAAATGAGGCTTGCCCCCAAAAGACAAAGACAAACTGAGCGTTGCCGAAGCTATGCGTCCGCCATGATTTAGCAAGTCACTGTTGATATCCACCTTTTTCCACAAGCAGGAGACCTGGACAGCAGATCGTGAGCAAAAAACAAACAAAACCAGGCGTTCTAGAAGAAATGCTCCAGACAGATTCTCTGCCCCTTAGACAACATAAGACAAATGATTATCTCCAGCAACAGGTCAGCACACAAGCTGGCAAACAAGAACCCCTCCTTGCCAGTGATCCAGCACAAAAAGCTTGCTGGGTGACTGCACCTCATCATACCTTCTTGTCCTTCACTTTTCTACAGTCATCCAGCACGAAAACCTTGTCTGGTGAGCGCACCTCTTCATACCTTCCTGTCCTTCACTTTTCTACAGTCATCCAGCACGAAAATCTGGTCTGGTGAGCGTACCTCTTCATACCTTCTTGTCCTTCACTGTTCTACTGGGCACAGTGGCATCAGGTGCTCGACCCCGAGGCAGACCGAAGACATCCTGGATCAGGACAATATCCTGCACCAATTACAGCCCCTCTGTCTTGTCATGTGTGACTGATCGAGGGCTTGGAGATCTCTAAATGCCTAAACATCTGGCACGGCACCCTCACAGCCTGCTGTTCTGGACCAGTCATAACATGCATCACGCGGTAGGACAGTAACGACTGCCCAAGGCTGGCCACTAGTTGGGTCGGCCAGGTGGTGATTGCTGCGACTTCAAGAGTCCTTTGAATGAGACTATAAACTGAGGTTCCGTGTGTGAACGCACGCATAACATCTTGCACACACATAGAATCCCATCACCAACTTTTGGAAGAGAAGGCCAGTTTGGCCGTTGGTATGGTTGACATGTTACACATAGCATGCAACCTGCGTGAGAAATGGAAAGAATGAAGAAAGTAAGAAAATTGAGTGAATGATATAGAAAAAAACTGAGCGGATGACATGAGAAACAACTGAAGTGCCAGCTGGCAGCTCTTCAGTCGGCACTAGGTAGGCAGCCCGTTGTGTAAACGAGCGTGGATTGTAAAGTGCTTGGAGCTTGGTCTCTAGCCGAGGATAGGCGCTATATAAGTATTCATTATAATAATAAAGAGCAGCCTTTCAGTGTCTGCTGTGGAAAAAGTTCAGTGTTATTTTGCCCAGATCTCATAATTATTGTGATAGCTGGAGATTTCGTTTCTCGAGACTACCTTACTGTTTCTGGCATCCATATCATTTGCCAGTTAGAATGGACCACAGAGCCTGCTTAGTTTTGATGACTTGCTCAGAAAATGGCCATAGCAATGAATTGTTTTCTGGTTTCTCCATAACTTGATGCATTGTGGAGTTTGAAGTTCTACCTGATTAACAGCAGGTAGATTAGCCTTGAAGCAGGTAAACACTTTGTCTACCTGCCCCCTACGCAGGTAAGAAAAAAAGACAATGTCCCGCCCTGTACATATTGGAGTTGCTTTTTTTTTTTTTTGGGGGGGGGGGGGGGGGGGGGGGTGCGGGAGGGGTGATAGAAAATTTAAAAACTTGTTGGCGCCACAGGAAATTGAGATCCACAATACACAAGATGAACATCTGGATAAGCATGTGATAGAAAATCACCACATCCCACCAAAGTACATGTAAAAAATCTGAATACACATAGTACATGTTGATCAGTAATCAAACTTCAGTGTGTTTTGTTTCTCAACTGTTGCATCAAATGACAGAGCATGGACCACAACACACTGAAAAACAAATCCTTTCTTTTTTTCAGATTAACATTTTTCATCATGTTCAATAGTCAAGCATACAGATTGCTCATATTACACACACACACACACACACACACACGCCTGCGCACGACACACACACACGCAAGCACGCGCACGCACACACACACACACACACACACACACACACACACACACACACACAAGTGCATTTATATATACACATGACTTTCTCAATGAATCAATACTTTAAATGTACACAAACTTCTGTACATTCACAAACATATCTCTTTGCAGTGAGTGATCCATTTTGACAACTTATGATTAGCAAGAATCAGAAACATTTTTTTCTAATCAGTATAAGCAAAAGAAATTGCGGTTACAATATTTTTCAGGGACAAAAACGTACATGCATATGTATATTTATGATAAGTAAAAAAAAACATCCACAGAAATACACAGAGCGAATGCATACCCATTAATGTTTACAACAACATTACAAATCATAATATAGTTCAGAGTCGATAAAATGCACAGTTACTGACGTTTAATTATGAAATAATATGTGTAAATGGTAAAAAAACAATCTATCACAGGCACTGTCAGTATTTCAGATTGACAGGTCACAAACAATGTTTTTCTTTCACTTTGGCCTCTAATTTCGTGGGACTTATGTAACTGTTTTGTGCTGAAATCAACAAGACAACTCAATGTTCCCTGTTCCAACACAATTTTGACCAAAATAAAGTTAGAACACCTTTCATGTGTTTTTGTTTTACAGCATTCTCCAAATCGGCAAAATATATTTTGTGAAACTGCGGTTATGAGTTGATGGACAGCTTTGCTGCTGAAACATAACTCTGACTTAAAAATCAGAAAGCAGACAAAAAAACAGCTGCAAAATTTTAACATAATAAAAGTTTCATATCTGATTGATATATTCTAGGGTCACTAAAATCTGTGGAATGCAAAATGGAAGAAGTGAAGACTGAAAGCAGGCAATCTATACATACTCATACTCAACGTTTACTTTGTGCGCCAGTCAGGCACTCGGATCTACTGTCGGTTAATTTTGTGCACCAGCAAGGCAAGTGGTAGGGCAAAGCAACGTAACCGCTTGAAGCCGACGTTTTTGCTCCAGACAATTATGTGGCATATCCTGTGATGAAACAGCTTTGAACTGCCATTGTTCTAAACTAATCCAGCCTGTCTGGAATGAGCATTTCACCAAAAAACGTTATTGTGTGACGTGTCTTACTTGATATACTGTACGTGGTAACCCAATTTGGGTAAGATTGACTAGAAAGACAAAATGAAAATTTCGGAATGAAAATTATTCTTCCGCAGCTTCCTATGAAGCAAGCTAAACCTTGGGAGGTATTCAATATTCCAATGACTCTTACTACCAATCAGAGGACATTATTTTGGGTTATGTGTAAAAAGAAAAACAAATGTAGCTAAACAAACCTTCTCTTCCACCTGTAAACTTTATAGACAATATACTTCTTATTCCTAACAGTGACAAAATGGGTATTACATGGAAAGGAGTTGAATTAGAAAGCAGACTGTTTAAAATAAGTCTGTTTCAATTCCCTAAAGGAAAGGAGTTGAATTAGAAAGCAGACTGTTTAAAATAAGTCTGTTTCAATTCCCTAAAGGAAAGGAGTTGAATTAGAAAGCAGACTGTTTAAAATAAGTCTGTTTCAATTCCCTCTCTCCTTTATCTTTCATTATTATACATATGTGGCTCATGAGTGGCCAAATACTGTAAACTTTATTGAGACTGCTAGGGAGCTGCTGGAATTCACCTTTTTGGGTATGACACTGGACACATCCAAATCAGGCTTTAGTTTCCAAGCCCTCTCCTGCATACAAGCTACACTTGTTCAAGCTCTCCTGCTTCATGTCAGAGTATCGGTGTATTTTACAGTCTCCTGTGCTGAACAAAGTTGAGATCTTTATTTGCCCAAGTAGATTATTCCAGTGTAACAGCTCACAGATCATGCGTTTCATCTGGACAGCCCGCTGCTGATTTTTTTTCACTCTGAAAAATTCACAAGTAATGCTAAAAGAGGGAGGTGGGGGGACAGGAGACGGCTGGGTGTTAGTTAGGTGTTGGTCAAAGGTGTGCAAGAAGTTTGTGAGGACAAGAGAAAGATATACAAAAAGTGTTTCAAGTAGCCTGAGAATGATGGCCCACTCTGTCCAACTGAATAATGCGAAATAATTACCATTGTAAGCATGAATAAAAGAGGATCAGTTCGTGTCCTGCATCACGTTTCATCCGAACAGCCTGAACACCACCAAAGTTATTCTCCCTTGGAGTTAGGTCCATTCTCGTGGGACACTTCCAAGTGTAACACGAACGATGACAGAAAGAGCCTGGGAGCCTCTTGGGAGATGAGTTGGATGGGGTAAGGTAGAAACGTCATGTAACATGATTTCAGCAACTCGCAAAATATACACACCACACAAAAATCGTAACTCGAAACATATAAAAACCATGCACAAAGAAAAGAAAGAAAGGCACCAGCTTTTTTTTTTCTTTTCTCCTTGACAAGCAATGACATGCACCATGAAAAACACTGTAGGAGGAAAGGAAAGACGAAGAGGGCAGAAGATGGCAGCAGTACCACAGTCATGAGTTTGCCTCCTTTCTTCTGCTTGTCTGCACCGAGGTAAGCCGTTGACAAAGAGCACACTGATCGATACATCTGTGAGTGCAAACGTGTGTGTAAGGCAAAATGCTTGCATGTGTAAATTCCGTGTGTGAGCAGTATGTATAGCTTGCGAAACATAAAAATCTGAGGAGCTCTGGCCCTGGTATGACCTACATGGTCAGACTAGACTTTAAGCATCGTGACTTATGGGGCATTCTGCCATTTTTTTTTATCCCTGGAATCGATGGTTTAGCTTGTTTGATTGTTCCGTCATGGTCTTTAAAGCCTACCTGACCATTGCAGCTACATCCCGGCTATCAAAACATGACATATATCTGTACAACATCAAAACCCTTCAAAATGACAAGGTATCAACAACTGTCACCAACCATGTTAACCACATCACTGAGAATTAACTTGTCTGGGTTCTGGAAATACACTGAGCACATCCAACTTTCCAGACCCAAGATATAAACTTGCCAGCCCTATCCAATTATTCTTGCTCATTTTACAGTACATGTTTACATTTCTTTTTATCAATATGTTGCAAATCAGGCTCCTCTTTTAGTCGTATACCATTTTACCCCTTAATTTGAGATGAAGCTGATGGCTGGTGAGACAGAATAAAGCTGTATCACCAGTGTCACAGGCAGGAAGCATCCAGTTCACCTGACTGAGCATGCTTCAGATGATGGGTCCTGTAAATACAGCCCTACTATTCCCTTCACTTCTTCATCCAAACTTTTTTTTAATACTGAATCTTGTAATGTACATGCTAATGTATTTTCTTTTAAGGTGAACTAAAAGGGACAAGGAGTAAACGGTAGAAACAACGAAAATTCAAATGTGATTTCCTGGATGCAAGGTTTATACATATGCATGTCAAGTCCAGGCACAGACACATAAGTGCAGCACTTTTTCTTTCATAGCTTATAACTGGACAACAATGTCAAAAGCAGATAATGACCAAAATGTGCACAAAAAGAAACGAATTAAAAAAAAAATCACAGTAATAACACTTTCCACAAACACGGATGCCATTCATCATAACTGGACCACACTGATAAAAGTAGGTATTGACCAAAATGTGCACAAAAAGAACAGAATCATCATTTTTTTAAAAAGTAATAGCACTGTCCCAAAAGCATGGATGCCAGTCATCATGATAGCACAAACGCCCCCAACTGGGAAGAGGCAGACAACGAAGTGAATAGCATCCCGCATTTCATCCACACTGACCCTTGACTGGTAAGAACGTTTTGTTTATCGATCTGTTATTACAATGATTATTTTCCATCTGTTGGCATCAAAATGGACTGTTTGAATGGCCTGTAATGATATTTCAGGGTCATTTACTCCCTCTACCAAATGCCCCCAAGGGAAAGCGTAAGAACTTTTTGTTTATCGATCTATTACGATGATTATTTTCAATCTGTTGGCATCAAAATGGACTGTTTGAATGGCCTGTAATGATATTTCAGGGTCATTTACTCCCTCTACCAAATGCCCCCAAGGGAAAGCGTAAGAACTTTTTGTTTATTGATCTATTATTACGATGATTATTTTCAATCTGTTGGCATCAAATGGACTGTTGAATGCCTGTAATGATATTTCAGGGTCATTACTCCCTCTTCCCACATGCCCCCAAGGAAAGCGTAAGAACTTTTTGTTTATCGATCTGTTATTACGATGATTATTTTCAATCTGTTGGCATCAAAATGGACTGTTTGAATGGCCTGTAATGATATTTCAGGTCATTACTCCCTCTACCACATGCCCCCAAGGGAAAGCGTAAGAACTTTTTGTTTATCGATCTGTTATTACGATGATTATTTTCAATCTGTTGGCATCAAAATGGACTGTTTGAATGGCCTGTAATGATATTTCAGGGTCATTACTCCCTCTACCACATGCCCCAAGGGAAAGCGTAAGAACTTTTGTTTATCGATCTGTTATTACGATGATTATTTTCAATCTGTTGCATCAAAATGGACTGTTTGAATGGCCTGTAATGATATTTCAGGGTCATTACTCCTCTACCACATGCCCCCAAGGGAAAGCGTAAGAACTTTTTGTTTATCGATCTGTTATTACGATGATTATTTCAATCTGTTGGCATCAAAATGGACTGTTTGAATGGCCTGTAATGATATTTCAGGGTCATTACTCCCTCTACCACATGCCCCAAGGGAAAGCCTGGAGCTCTTCCACCACCGACTGTGTCCCCCCCCTCAAATTCTCTACTTCAGCGTTTCCCCTCTCCCACCAATCTCTTTCACTCTGCCTTGTGTCTTCTTTAACCGTGGTCCACTGATTTTCTTCTTTTTTTTTTGTTGTCTTTGTGGCTCATTCACCCATCTACGTTCTAAAATGTCTTTACACGTTCCTCTTGTTAAATTTTCAACATGGCGGATCAGCAGGTTATCCTTTTATTGACTACTTATGTACGAAGTCAAATATGAATAACTAGAATGGCACCATCTCTCCATTTTGCAATATTGTTAAATAACTGCCTTTCAATTAATTTTTTCTTCTCTAAAACGCTTTTTTTTTCATTGATGGGGAATGGCTGATACGCCACGAGCAACCTGGTCATACATCCTGAAATATTTCAACAGTTCAGCTAATTTTATACATTGTTATAGACTTTCTAAACAGATGTAAGAGTTTTCGTTCGTTCTTTTGACAGGACTACGTGACTCTTCCTTGACGTAATAGCCCTGATATGGCCTTGAGCCATCGGCACTACTCTTAGAAATAAAAATTGAAACAAGTGTCTCTATCTATCTATCTATTTGTGACCATGACTGCATCACTCAGGAACAGTCTGTGGAGTGAAAATATAAAAAAGTGCAAAGCAGACCTCAAGAATATCTCTAGTATGCGAAAATTTTGTCACCTAAGACACAAACATTTTGGTGCTTTTTTCATTTTGTTAAAAGTCAAAAATCAAAGTGTGTGAGTTTTGTTTGAGTGAAAGGTGATGACTTTACCTTGCATATGAAATGATGTAAATTAAGCAAAAGACCCAACACTTTTAACATCTTTCAAAAGAACAAAGTGAGTAAAAACAACATTTTTTCATTGACTAAAACTTCCCAAGGACTCATATGTTAATTCTTAGACATCGGCATCATCTGAATGTACCAGTTTTGACTGTGAGCAACATGAATGGAATCACGCTACGGAAAATGCATGAACATGCGCATGTATGCACACTACAATTGAAACCATTTATTGCTGGATACATATGCATATGCTCGCTCTCTCTCTCTCTCTTGCAGTACTTTATAATCAATGAAATCAATAGCTCACACCTAAATGCCAGAAAAGGTTGACAATACAAAAGCCCATGGCCTGTTGATCCACAAACAAATCACTCTGAACATGTATACAAATATAAAAGATGGGGGGGGGGAGGGGGGGGGGGGAGGGGGGGGAGGGGGGGGAGGGGGGGGGAGGGGGGGGGGGGGGGGGGGAGGGGGGGGGGGAGGGGGGGGAGGGGGGGGGGGGGGAGCTGAGTAGTCGGTAAATATACAACCAGTTGCAATCCAAATGCAAACCTTATCTAAAAATGTTTCAATTATATTTCACCTGATCACCATAAAGATGCACAAGCAGGGCAACCCAGAGCTTACAAGAGAACAGATGTAGCAGCATCCTTAACTCGTGCTATTCCCAAACATGTTAACAAAAAATATAACTGTACAGTGAAGTCATTGTCTCTGTGAAATCACTGTGCAGGGTAACACTTCCTATAATCACTCCAAGTCAAAGCTGATGTTTCATTTTATTGGAGAGTCTGACCCGACTTCATATATCTGTAGGAAGTAGTTGGGGGGGGGGGGAGGGGGATGGGGGGGGGGGGCTTGTTCTTTTGATGTAAAGTCCAGCTTCCATGATGACAAAAACAGGTTTTTTTAAACGTGAAGGCACAAACCGTCCTTTGAATCTACAATCTAAAGCAACAGCAACACTCAATCTGTACAGTTACCATCGATAAATTTAATAGCATTGTCAATTCACCCTTATGGCAAACTTCATGAGTTAATTTGTATTTCCATCCAGATTCTCTGACATTCTTCTCAATCAACATTATGTCGAGGGAAGTATGTAGCAACATTTTTCACTTTTCCCGTCAATCAAAAATCCACACTAATGCATCAGCACTTTAAATTTCCATGTTGCCATGGGAATCCCATGCGCGGCGTGGTGCCACTAGTCCTCTGATTCTTATCAAAACATAGCTGCCGACAAGAATCTTCTGCCATCAAAATTCATCAGTCAGGGAATCCAGGCACATGCTCGGTTCCTTTTCAACAGGACACGGGTTTATGTCTAGCTGCTGTAACTTGCCCCCAAACCACAATCTTCCAGTTCACAAGCACTTCATAGT
Source organism: Conus ventricosus (assembly GCA_018398815.1). Lineage (NCBI taxonomy): Eukaryota > Metazoa > Mollusca > Gastropoda > Neogastropoda > Conidae > Conus > Conus ventricosus. The sequence goes on along the minus strand of CM031611.1, from coordinate 19,168,381 downwards.
AGTGAGCGCAGAACACAACTTTGGTTCTACTGGGAAACTTTTAACTGTACACAACATTAATCAATTTCACAATCATCTCTTTTTTTTCTTTTTAACTTTTGTTTAACTTACAAATGTATGATTTCATTTTTTTTTTAAAAACCTACATTTTCTGTCAAACATTGTTCTCTGAATCAAGAGTTTCTAAAAAATCACTGGAGACTGGCAGCTGTATGACAACAACAACAAAAATGTTGGTTACATTTTCTCTTACCGAATCTCAATGTCCGTTTTTGATTTTTTTTTAATGTCTTTTACACAAAGTATAACATTGCTGATTCAGCAGTGATAAAATAAATGCCAGAGACGGCCTAGCCATCACTGCTACATGTACAGATATGTGGATAGTCAAAGAAATAGCATTAAAGAAACTACACACATAGGAAGACATTATATGAGCCAGGCAATTTTCATAAATACAAGGGGAAACAAATGACAGGCATTGTACTAGCTACAAATACAGTCGAAAAGGTATGACGCACATTGTATGAGGCAATGTTACAGATACAAGAACAGAGAAACGACAGTTGTTACATTAGCTACAGACATAATGACAGAGAAATCCCAGGCACTACAGATACGCTACAAACATAAGGACAGAGGAATAGTGTGACAGACATTACATACACTGGTCAAATGATGGAAATACAGGGACAAAGCAATGACAAAGAAATACAGACAAGAGCCAGTCACTGCCACAGATACAAGGCTCACAGGAATGGTGCAAAATCTATTGCACACTGTCATCACCATTTAACCAGGCTGGTCCCTCACTCTGAATATACACAGCTATGCTTATGTCAAATTCACTTACCTTGAGTGTAAACATCACACATAAGCCACCACCAATTGAACAAAAATATACACAACTAAACTCTCCACTCCATTTTATCCAAAACGTTGGCCACATATCCTTGTTTGTACAGGTTAAAACAAGTCGGCTACATCCCACAAGCCCCTGAGAGAATCTTGGACCAAGACCTGACCCCCCACGATGGAGTGTTGGTCTGTCACAAGAAGTACATGTTCTGCACAAGGCATACTTTCAGCCAGGTAAATGACAATCAGCATACAGTGTTTGTACTTCTGAAATTCTTGTTTAGAGCATCGCCTTTATGATTAACTCATCATAAACGACTCGCGGGGTAATACATAACCAGACGGCTGCCACACTAGCCAACTTCAGAAATAACTTGGAATAGAATGTCAATAAGTCCAATTATTTTCAGTCAGGACCACAGTGCTGTGTGTGTGTGTGTGTGTGTGTGTGTGTGTGTGTGTGTGTGTTGTGTGTGAGTGTGTGTGTTTTGCATGTTCCTCCTGTACAACTTCCTTCAGAATACTGATAGCATGTTGTACTGTATGATATTTTGTGATCGTGACCTTTACTGTGTGAACTCTGTGTGTGTGTGTGTGTGTGTGTGTGTGTGTGTGTTTTGCATGTTCCTTCTGTACAACTTCCTTCAGAATACTGATAGCATGTTGTACTGTATGATACTTTTGTGATCGTTACCTTTACTGTGTGGATTTTAACGTGGTGACAGCCCTGATGTGGCCCTTTGCGGTCAGCTGGGCTATAAGCAACATTATCCTATCTTATCTTTACTGTGTGAACTCTGTGTGTGTGTGTGTGTGTGTGTTGTGTTGTGTGTGTGTTGTGTGTGTGTGTGTGTGTGTGTGTGTTGTTGTTACTTGCTTGTTTGTTTGCTTAAAGTGTTTTCATCAAGGAAGCGCAGACCACAGGACTGAATGTGTTTTGGCAACTGAATAAGAAATTGGTTAAGTGACGACTAACACTCATTATCTGCCCTTCCTTCACAGTAAACAACAATTACTATACACAATCTGAACTTCCTGAACACTTAATGACAATGGCTTCAAAACATTTGCAATCTTATCGCTAAATGGTAGTTACCATGCATTTCCTGTACTTTTCATATCAAACATGTCATTTATTTGATTATCATTTGTAAATCCTTAACAGCTGTATGACAATTATTTCAGATTTTAGGAACCTCTCGTAAGATAAACGACAATTATTAAACATTTTGTATACTTCCCGACATGTTACTACACAATATGTGTGCTTTCTGTTTGCTAAACAACACATTACTACACAGCACATGCGCTTCCTGTTTGCTAAAAGACAGTTACTGTACATCATAATTATGTACTTTCTGTTTGCAACATGACAAATTATACATACTTTCTGTTTGATTAAAGGACAATTACCACACATCATCTGCATATCCTGTTACCTAGATGACATCACGGAACACGATGCCCTAATGTAGCAGCATACATTCCCAGAGTCCTCTGTGAACTCAGCCAACAGAAGCCAAGAAAGATTAAGATGATGATGATGATGATGATGATGATGAACAACTTGGAGCACTGTCTGTTCAGGTCAGTCTTCAGACTGTTCACTGGCGATGAGATCATTGACAATGTTCCTTTGATGATACATGTTCCATGGCTTCCAACTTGACTGAATGAAGCTTCCAGCATTGTTGAGCAAATGCAGGGTTTCATAGAAATCCTGAGGGCAGGATTGTATTTCAGTAAAGGTCTTATTATACATTTCACACTTTCATTGTTGCCTAAGCCAGTCCTCTCACTGAAAGAATGAATGTGGTTTCTATTTAACTAAATGCACGGTCAAAATGTCTCGAATCCTTTTCTTAAACTCCTCATTCTGAATTCCATGTAAACTCAGTGGTAGCAGTTCATTTCACTTTACTGTTAAACTCAACATAATGAAAGACAAATACCACATTAATGTTGACATTCCAAAGAGGAAGAAACATGAAACCGTGTTTGTTTTTGAGGGGCACAATGGAAAGATTTCAGGTCACTGTACGGATTAAATTTAAAATAAAAATTTAAAAAAAAATAAAAAATTGATTCCCTCATTCTTAAACTGTGTCTATCGCACATCTCCATTATCATTCGTGTCTTCACACTCATTCCAAGTCCTGTGGTAAGTTCTCACACAGTGGAAGTGACACAGGTCCATCATTTACTGGCCTCAAAATCCACAGAGTCGAGGGAGGTCAGGCTAGCAGAGGAGGAGAGTGGTTTCTGAGGCTTGCGAACATTCCAGTGGAGACAGTCGGCCAGGCCGTTGAACCAGTCTTCGATCTGGTTGTGAGCACATATTGAAGGCACTGGGTAGGATGCAGTGGTGATGCGGAGACTGAAAGCAACACAAAACCAATGTTAGAAATAATATTAAGTAAGTGTAAACTGCAATTCTAGAGGTAAAATTTTTCACTCTGCTTTTGAACCCTATTAGTTCCTCAACTAATTATTTCTTTGGTGCACGGTCTTGAGCGTACATACGTAAGAAACAGCATGAAAGTTTCCTCAAAAGAATGCACCAAATGCTCAACACTTTTCTGTTTATGTTGTTAGGTGGAAATCAAAATAGTGTTACACAAGGTATAGCAGCCTTGATAAATTTCTAATGATGTATCATCAGTATGACGCGTGAACAGAAGATTCTGTGCAAGTTGTTCGCAGCCCAGCTGACTGAAAAGGCTGTGCATCTTCTTCTTCTGCGTACGTGGGCTGATACTCCTGCGGACGCTCCCTATATGGACAGGCAAGTATTAATCCCATCTACCCTACAAAGGGAGTGGCGTTCTGTGTGCTGCGTATGGACTGAAAGTCTGTGTACAGATTTGCTTCCTTTGTTTATTACAGTATCTTTACACCAGTAAATAGCAACACACACACACACACACATATCCACGCACGCACACATGCACACATACACACACACAAAACAAAGCGATATTTAAGGAGCATACAGAGGAAATGGTGAAGAGGGACATCAAACTTTTACCAAAAATTGAAGAGTACAGGCACACCAGATCAGCAACAAAAACCTGACTACAGCGCAAAGCGAACACAACAACAAGCGTGCACAGGCACTGCCTTCTACCTGGAGCCCTGGTGCATCTCCTGTCTGTTACGCCCATCAAAGGACACCATGGCGGAGCCCCGCGCCTCTGGAGCTAGGGTCACCTGTACATAACAAAGCCAGGGACGAATGAAGGCAGAGTTCATTGCTGGTGTTCCCAGCAAAGGTTGCCTGCATACAGCAAAGCAGAGGTGGAGTTATAGGTGTTCCTGAGCTAAGGTCACCTTTACACAACAAAGCAAGAGATAGGCTAGGGTAAGGGTTACGGGAGTTCCTGATCTAAGGTTACCCGTACACAGCAAAGTCAGAAGTCGATTAGAGTAAGGATTATAGGTGTTATGAGCTAAGGTCACCTGCACACAGCAAAGACAGAAGTAGATTAGAGTAAAGATATCAGGTTATATGAGCTTAAGTCACCTGTACGTAGCAAAGTCAGAAGTAGATTAGGGTAAGGATTATAGGCGTTATGAGCTAAGGTCACTGTACACAGCAAAGACCGAAGTAGAATTGAGTAAAGATAACAGGTTATATGAGCTTAAGTCACCTGTACGTAGCAAAGACAGAGGTAGATTAGGGTAAGGATTATAGGCGCTATGAGCTAAGGTCACCTGTACACAGCAAAGCCAGATAGAGATTGTGGGTGTTACTGAACTAAGGTCACCTGTACACAGCAAAATGACAGGTGAATAATGGAAGAGTTATAGGTGTTCTTGAGCCAAGATCACCTGCTTGCAGTAAAGCTAGATGTGATTATGATAGCATTTATAGGTGTCCCTAAGCTAAGATCATCTGTACACAGGTGGATTAGAGTATGATTTATAGGTGTTCTTGACCTACGTCACCTGTTCACAGCACAGCCAGAGACGGGTGATGGTAGGGGTTATACATATTCCTGAGCTGAATAATTTGCAAACACATCAAAGGCAGAAGTGGATTAGGGTAGGGGTTATAGGTGTTCCTGAGCTAAAGTCACGGCATACAGCAAAGCCAGGGATGAATTAGGACAGGTTTATAGTCGTGTCTGAGCTTAGTCATCTGCACACAGCAAAGCCAGGAATGGATTGGGTTAGGGTAGGCCTGTAGGTGTTTCTGAACTAAGTCAACTGCTAGCAACAAAATCAAGGGTTAATGTGAGCTCCTGAGCCAAAGTCGCCAGCACACAGCACAGGCAGGAAAGCATTTGGCTCCAGTTAAAGGTGTTAATGAGCCAAGGTCAGCTGCACACAGCAAAACCAGAGGTGGACTAGGGTTGGAGATATTGGGCGTACCTGAGCTACTGGTCGTTGCACACAGCAAAGCCAGAGGTGGACTAGGGTTGGAGATATTGGGTGTACCTGAGCTATGGTCAGTTGCACACAGCAAAGCCAGAGGTGCACTAGGGTTGGAGATATTGGGTGTACCTGAGCTATGTCGTTGCACAAGCAAAGCAGAGGTGGACTAGGGTTGGAGATATTGGGTGTACCTGAGCTATGTCACCTTGCACAAGCAAAGCCAGAGGTGCATGGGTTGAAGATATTGGGTGACCTGAGCTAATGTCACCTGCATAAGCAAAGACAGAGGTGGATTGGGGTTGGAGATATTGGGTGTACCTGAGCTAATGTCGCCTGCATAAGCAAAGCCAGAGGTGCACTAGGGTTGGAGATATTGGGCGTACCTGAGCTATGGTCGGTTGCACACAGCAAAGCCAGAGGTGGACTAGGGTTGGAGATAATGGATGTACCTGAGCTAATGTCACCTGCATAAGCAAAGCCAGAGGTTGGAGATATTGGGTGCACTGAGCTAAGGTCAGGTGCACACAGCAAAGCCAGAGGTGGGTTAGAGTATAGGGTCAGGAATTCCTGAGCCTTGGTTATTTGCACGCAGCAAAGTCAGATGCTGGTTAGAGTAGTTGGTCATTGGTGTATCTACACAAAGGTTGCCTGCACACAGCAAAACCAGAGGTGGATCAGAGAAAGGGGTGTAAGAGCTCCTAAGTCATGCACACAGCAATACAGGCCTGGATTGGGGGGATTGCACACTTGAGCCCCTCCCCTTTCTAGAAAAATCACAAAGAGAAACCCAGCAGTGTCTGCTCCAGTTCCTGTTGCTTTCTTGACAAACATTCTATTCCCCATTCATCTTTTTTACTCCTTCCCAACTGTATGGTTCAACAGACATGAATGCTTCACCTACCCTGAATACCCTGAATCTGCCATTCCCTCCCTTTAAGCAACAGAGCCTAGCACTTGGTTATTTTGTCGTTAATATTTACATGGATGATACAAAGAGCAGACCTCTGAATTTAATATACATGAAAAGTAAAAGACAGACAGTCACCCAACTCTTCTGAGTGCAATAGCCAGACATACAGTAGTCAGTTAAAGGATTTCATTTTGAACAGAAATGCAAGAAACAAAAACATAGAGTGACAATGGAAGGAGACAAATGAAAGACACAGAGAACATCAACAGCTGCTCTGAAATATCAAAGGAAAAACTTTGTCTGTGCATGATAAAAACTATCTCTACAAAAAAAACAACGGCTGAGATGAAAGAGAGGACAGCACAGAAGGTGAACATAATGAAAACAGCAATGTTTTAATTGAAAAAAAAAAGTCATGAGGGTGAAGCATGACAACAGCTAACTCCATTATCAGCTTGAAGTTTGCTGGGAATGCAACAACCTAAAGGTTTCCTAGAATGACCCAACACACTACAGTCTGTCTGTCTGTCTCTCTCTCTCTCTCTTAGGTGGGTTTTTTTTCTTCTAATTTGCTGGTAGCGTTAGGTATGCCAACATTGCTAACCTGGTTGTGGTGTTATTATTCTGTTTCAGTTATTTACTATGCTTTCACTAAAAAGGATGGGTAAACTGACGGATAAAATTTGAAAAGGTATTGATAATGCACCGCCAAAAAACATAGACAAATAAATCACAAGACAAAACAACTAGTATTGAATAAAAGTAGCACCAGGAGTGGCGGTCAATGTCATACCATACCTGCATCAAATATTGACAGCCACTTACATTAATTTCATCCTAGTTCTCTACGGCTGTGGAACTCACTGCCGGGTGCCATCAAGATTGCCACAAATGCAGTCTCATTTAAAAAAACAAATTGATACGACAGTTTTGAGATCTGCATATTGACGATTTTCTATTTTAACTTCCCCAGATATTTTACTGTTACCTGGGCCTGAATTTGGCCATTGCTTTTAACTTCTTGAATATCGAGTGCGACCCCTTGTTGCCAAATTTGCTCCAGGGGCCAACAGTCTGAGTCGCACTATTTTATGTTATTTTATTTTACTTTTTAACATGTGCGCTGGTGACCTACTCGTTTTGAGTGAACCAGTATTTTAGGAAGAAGAAGAAGAAGAAAACATGACACATTTCCACTTCTTAGGCCTTCTTCAAGCAAGACACACAATACTCATACTCAGAACAATGGAAATGAACAAGCAATTGCTTCACCCAAATGACTTGTCTTTTTTTTAATCTTAATTAAAAAACGCTGTTTTTATCATATTCAGTTTCTGTACTATCACCTCAGCCATTTTGTCTAGATATAGTCTTTATCACGCACGGACAAAGTTTTTTTTCTTTGATATTTGCAGAGCTGCTGTTCATGTTCTGTGTCTTTCATTTGTCACCTTCCATTATCACTCTTTATGTCATGTTTCCGTTTCTTGCAATTCTAGGAGGTCGAAACGCGTTGTACTTTTTCTTGTGATTCGCTTGTCAACGGTTTTTGGCAGTGCGTTATCAATGACTTTTCAATTTTTTTTAAAGATTTCTGCCTGCAGTCACCTCACTTTGCAACTTGATGAATAAACATAAGTTCCAGGGATGTAAGCGGGTCTGGGGGTGGGGGGGGTGGGGGCGTATAAGTTCACTGGTGCCCGAGTTCAGGGGTATGATGGTTCACTTCCCCCACAAACAAATATAAAACTGGACAGGTCAAAGCTGGCCAACCAAAATTAAGTTGAAAAATTTTTCAGAAAAAGAGCTGTTCCACATAATGAAAGAGTCCAACAGATTACAAGACAAACTTCTCTGTCTGTTTTTTTTTTTTTTTGAGGAATAGTAATTTTTCTTTTAAGTTTGATTCAATTTCCATCTGCAGTCACCTCATCTTGAAACCAAAAAGTAAGCTGACAAAAACCAGCCACAGGAAAGCAATGAGCATGAACTACTGCAATTTCACACTCTTATATATTCACTGACAATGTCAATGCAAAGCAAAAGCTTTGTTCGTTTGATGTTGGGTTTTTTTTCAATTCAAAAGCCTTTATGCATCTCGGCATAGTTTTTACTTCTCTGAAATTAGTTCAGATTGAATCCTGTTTGAACAAAGCTGCTTCATCATTTATATTCTTCCCCCTCTACCGACTCCCCTCCCCTCTCCTCCCGAATCTGATTTCCTTGTTGATAAAATGACAAAAATGCGGATGGAGATAAGATTCGACATGGAGGACAGTCATCCAGTCATGCATAACACCAGTGACCCTACGTCAGAGGTCGGTCATGTAAACAGGCACCTTCTGTCCTCTTTCTTTTTTCCCACCAAGATATTCCGCACCATTAAAAGGAAAGGGTGGTGTGCGTGCAAGCATACGTGCATGTGTGTGTGCATGTGTTTGTAAGTGTGTGTGCGTGCATGCATGTCTGCACAAGGCATTTTCCCCCTCATTGTATGAGCAGTTAGGATGACGACAATTCTGCAGAGTCCCTTCATGCCCTCGATCTTCCACACCAGCAAAAAACCAACCTTGATTTCCACACCAGCGGGGACGACAATGGGCCGGAAGGATAGAGAGTGGGGGCAGATGGGGGTGATTAGGATGCAAGGCACATTGGGATGGATCATAGAGGCCCCTGCTGCTACAGAGTAGGCTGTGCTGCCTGTGGGCGTGGAGATGATCAGACCTGCATCAGAAACGCACGGTATGGGTTAAGCTCAACGGCCTGAAGGCTAAAAAGAAAAAAGAAAAAAAAAAAGAAGAAGAAAGAATATTGTCTCGAATGGGGACACAAATCTGTGCTCTAACCCGTCCCCCGATTGAATCAAGCTACCCCCACTCTCATCCTCCTCTCCTCCCTTCCCCCTTCTTTTTCAACCCTTCACACACACACACGCCCCTCCCCCCACTTCCCCCAGAACGCTAGTTTCATACTCTTGGAAGCATTCGTTTTTATGTCAGCATTGCTCCCTCAGACCTACAGGAGATTCTGAACTCTCTTTCAGTAAGAAAAAAGCTACCTAGAAACCTTATAGGATGACACACACACAAAAACTGAAATGACGATTAAAATAGTTTTTTTTTTCTAATCAAAATTGAAATAAAGATTAAAATACTATTTTTTTCGTTAATGATAGATGATAAATAAAACGGTGATAAATAAATAAATAAATACAAACAGTTCAATATTTCTTTGTGGAGGAAACAAATGTAATCTGTTTTAAAACATGTTGAATTTACATGGATGCACATATATTTCAACAGTGCTTAGATAGACAGGTTGACAAGTAGATAAACTGATAGACAGACAAATATACTGAGAAAAAGAGATAGAAAAATATATATATGTGCGTGTGTGCATACGTGGATGTGCAGTAGACAGACCAATAGATATATGTGCATGTGTCTGTGTGTGAAGATACAGATAACCAGATAAAGATAGACCCCACATGAGGGTCAGGGTCACTAGATGAAATGAAATGGAAGATCTTTTACTTGGAGACCTATATCTTACCATCTCCCAAGACTGATGTCACCAAGTGACCTTCAATGTAGAGGTCAAGGTTACACAGATAGGGAGAGGGGCCCCTGTCTATCACCACTTCATTGAGGACCTGAACAAACAGCACTGTGATGATCATGTGGACATGTAATTACACATGTATGCAAGCAAACGTCTGTATTTCATTCTGTTTCCTCATCTCTCTATCTCCAGTCTTTCTCTCTGTCTCCTTCCACCCAGTACTCCCTGACTCTCTCTCTCTCTCTCTCTCTCTCTCTCTCTCTCTCTCTCTCTCCTCTCTCTCTCTCTCTCTCTCTCACACACACACATGTGAAACACATATGAACACATTGTAAACGAGCATGGGCATGCACAATATCCACTGCTCATTTGCCCATGCAAACCCTAAACACACAATCATTTTTCTTTCTCTCTTTTTCCCTCTCTCTATCTCACTTGAGCACACACACACACACACACACACACACACACACACACACACACTCACTATCTATTGCTCATTTACTCATGCGAACCCCTAAACACACAATCGTTTTTCTTTCTCTCTTTTTCCCTCTCTCTCTTTGTCTCACATGAGTACATATACACGCATGCACACACACACACACACACACAATATCTATTGCTCATTTACTCATGCAAACCCTAAACACACAATCATTTTTCTTTCTCTCTTTTTCCCTTTATCTGTCTCACATGAGCACATATATACATACATACACACACACACACACACATACACACACACAAAGTAAACAAGTATGTATGTGCGCCTACACACACACACACACACAATCATTTTTCTCTTTCTCTCCCTCTTTCCCTCTCGAACAGCTGGTCATTTACCCATTAACACAGATCATTTTCTCTCTCTCTCATACTTCCCTTCCTTCCACTCCTCTTCCCTCTCTTCTCTCATTCTTTCTCTCGGTCTCTCTCTCTCTCCATACCCTCTTATTCCACTGCAACATCCAGACTTCCCTCTCCTCTCCAACGTCTCCCTACCCACTCGTCTCTACCCCTACCCCAGGCCAACAACATTACCAGTATGTGAGTGGAGATGTTGTGCGAGTTCTTGTCGATGTTCTTGACATGGGGATGGGTGTTCCAGGCTCGTCTTTGCGGACATGGTTCACCATCACGCATTTCAGTCGGTACCTCAGCAGCAGTGGGGCTTGACCTGTCCGCACGACACAGCTTGTTTATTCACTGAACTGTTCACCGTTTCCTTTCCTCCTTCCTTGTTTTAGCTTCTTGTTCTCCGACTAGTTCACTGTTTCCTTTCCTTTCCTCAGTGTTCAGAGAAAGGTTACTTTGAAAGGTTACTTTGAGTTTGTTTACTCATGTGTGTGACTGCACATGAGCCCACGCAAAATTTAGTTCATGAACCAGCTGAAATACAAAAAAAAGAAGTCGGTCAAACATGTTCACACTGACAGAGAGATGATAGAAGAGGCATGTGTCTGCAACATTAAAACAAAAGCAAAAAGCAAAACGCACGCACACACACACACACGCACCACCCACACACGTGCGCGCGCGGCACACACACACACACACGCACACACACACACACACACACAAAAGCACATACAATGTTACAAAAAGACAACACGTGACAGGCAGAAGTGAAAAAATGCCTGCACAAACAGAAAGAGGCAACAAGAAGCAAATGTCTGCTATATAAAACTGACAAAAAGAACAGCAAAACAAAAATCAAGCACTTGTACACTCCTACAGAAAGACAAGTAGGGACAGACAGACCAACAGAGAAACTGAGAAAGAGAGAGAGACAGAGAGAAGGTGTGGAGGGGAGGGCACAGAGAGATAAAGAGACAAGCACAGGGGAGTGTGGGAGGAGAGTGACGAGAAGAGGGAACGGGAGGAGGGTGGTGGTGCAAAAGGCTCGTTCTCATTCTGTGCCTTATCATGACATGGCTTAGAATCCCCAGCAAACATAATCTGCCAATGAAACAACTACACAGATGTCATTATCAACTCAGTGCGCTGTGATTGCCTCTCTAAATGAAAAAAAACAACAACCCAGCTAATGCAAGACTTATGAATCCTATTGAAATGAACAGCTCCCTGCATGTGAATGGAACCACCTGCTGCACACCTGGGTGGAGTCTAGATTCCACACTCTGCACACCCACCACCCAAGTACTTGACATCATGGCAGCGGAATGTGTCTGTGTTCTAACAGTTTACATTCCATAGATGTGCACGCACACACACACACACACACACGCACACACACACAACACACACATATAGACACTTTCATTTGCTTTCTGTCTTCTTTTCTTATCAAGAAATGATAAAGAAATGTACTCAAATAATCAAAAAGATACATTCCATACATTAACATTTGCAGAAAAAAAGACACATTCAGACAGACAGACAGACAGGGCCAGAGAGAGATATCCGGACAGACAGACAGACACAGAAGATACACAGAGAGAAAAAGAAAAGAAAAGCGGACACAGACAAACAGACAGAGAGAGACAGACACAACCAAAAAGAGAGAGGGGCCAGCACTGCTGCGTGCCTCCTGCTTGGATCACTGCATGCGCCATGCAAAACTCGAAGCTCGAAAAGGGAGTGATCTTCCTTTGGAGTTTGTGCACATGTTAAGGACGGTTTAACACGTAGGGACACAACCACTGATCAGTTGTGACTGTTGAAAGGTAAGGTAAGGTAATGTTGCTTACAGCCCAGCCGACTGCAAAGGGCCATATCAGGGCTATCACCGCATCGAAGTGAACTCACAAGTCATTAAACACACACACACACACACACACACACACAACACACACACACACACACACACACACACACACATACGCACACACTTATTCATACAAGCCTTTAAAATACACCAGCTTAAAAACACACCGGAAATTTTGTTTAAAATCTCACTTCCGTAAATCTTAGATCAGATGAAAAATGTTGATCTCTTTCAGAAATTAAAAGATCACATCTTGCAGACATCTCTGCATAAGGTTTTCATGGAGTCTGCTGTAAAGTGTTTATGTCTCACAGCATGCAAGTCCCACCACTCTAAAAGAATATATTTCACTGTGAGTGGCACATCACATGGAACCACTGAGTTTCTTCCCCTTTCAAAAGATAAGAATGGGTGTTAAAACGAGTGGCCTGTATGCAAACGCCACAAGACCGTTTCTTCTTTACGGCCTCCTAGGGAACATGGTACAAAATTCTTTCAGGTTTGGACAGATTTTAAATAGTTTGTTATCTGACAGTTGTACCTTTAAGGACCTGGTTGATGCGCTCTTTGAAGGAGCAGAACGGGAATGGCGTGAGGAAGCCAGGGACCCAATGTTGAAGGCGATCACTGGGGGAACGCTTTGCTGAAACCCATCCAGTCAACACACAATTACTTTAAGCCACAAAAGCAGTTATTTTCAGGGAGAGCTGAATGCAAGGTTTCTTGTTCACAACCTATCATCTATTTAAAATTCATCATGAGAATGTCAACTTGCCTCCATGCAAAGCATTGCAAATATAAGTACCGTTTTCAGTTCTGCATGTTGGTTGGTCTTTCTGGGAGAAAAAAAAAAAAAAAAAACACCCAGCAGAAGTAAATCTTAATCAAAATTTGCATGGTCAATACCTAGATTTGTTCAAATTCTGAGGTCTCAGTGTAAAATGCAAAAAAAGATCAAAGGAAATAAATGCAAAACTCACATCAAAAGGAAAAAAAAAAAAAAAAAATTCCTATTTCTTTTGCCAGGTGACTCAAGAACAACTGTTTTTTCACTTGTCCACTAGAGTAATGGGCTGGTGTTTCAATCCCCATCTAGGAGTTATTAAAGTCCACAGCCCATGCAGTACAGTAGGTTATAGAAAACTGGGAGTCAGCTGGCAGAACAGATTCTATTTACAAAGAGAAAGTATTGGTTCCAGGACTTTGAATTAAGTGACTACAGGGAATGATTTAACAGGCTATAGGAAACTGTCAGTCAGCAGATCACAGAAAACTGTCAAGTCTATGGCTTGAAAACAAAGACCCCAACCTTATGCAACTATGAATCAGAGGCTCACGAAACTGTCTGCACTCTGCACAACGGCTGTACAAAACTGAGTCAAGCAATTAAATGAAGCTGTCTATAGCCACAGGCTACAAGAAAGTTTGGGTCCATGTGCTATACAAAGCTATGTGAGCTATAGACTGCAGGAAACTGTCTGTACTGATAGGCTATTGGAATTGCGCCAACTGGCTATATGAAACTGTAAGTGTATAAACAGCCAACAGGACACTGTATGTTCCACGAGACTATATGAAATTATAAGTTTCAACAGGCTTTACAAAACTGTGCGCAGACAGGCTATGGGAAACTGTAAGAGTACCAATGAACTATAAGTAACTGTGTGCCAACAGGTTACAGCAAACCATGTGTGCCAGCTGGCTATAGGAAATAATGTGTACCAACAGGGCGTAGGAAACTGTGTCTGCCAACAGGCTATAAGAGTCTGTGTGTGCCAACAGGCCGAGAGAAACTGTTTCTGCCAAAAGGCTATAGTAAACTGTGTGTGCCGACAGCCTGAAGGAGACCCTGCGTATCAACAGGCTATATGAGACTGTATTTGCCAACATTTATGGGAAACTGAGCTGGGTTTTCTGTTAGGCTGTTAGGACACCTGTTGGCACAACAGGCTATAGGAAACTGTGTCCTAACAGCCCACAGAAAACTGTCTGCCTGCAGGCCACTGAACACAGTGTCTGCCAAAAGGCTATAGGAAATTGTTTGCGCCAACAGGCTATAGGAAATTGTGTCTGCAAACAAGCTATGGTAAACAGTGTCTGCCAATTGGCATAGGGAACTGTCTGCCAACAGGCTATAGGAAATTGTGTCTGCCAACAGGCTACAGCAAACTGCGTCTGCCAACAGGCTATAGCAAACTGCGTCTGCCAACAGGCTACTAGCAAAACTGCGTCTGCCAACAGGCTATAGCAAACTGTGTCTGCCAACAGGCTATAGGAAACTGCATCTGCCAACAGGCTATAGGAAACTGCGTCTGCCAACAGGCTATAGGAAACTGCGTCTGCCAACAGGCTATAGGAAACTGCGTCTGCTAACCGGCTATGGGAAACTGTGTCTGCCAACAGGCAATAGGAAACTGTGTCTGCCTACAGGCAATAGGAAACTGTGTCTGCCCACAGGCAATAGGAAACTGTGTCTGCCAACAGGCAATAGGAAACTGTGTCTGCCCACAGGCAATAGGAAACTGTGTCTGCCCACAGGATATAACAGTATCTATCAACAGGCAATACGAAACTGTGTCTGCCCACAGGATATAACAGTATCTATCAACAGGCAATAGGAAACTGTGTCCACCAACAGGATACAACAGTGTCTATCAACAGGCAATAGGAAACTGTGTCTGCCAACAGGATACAACAGTGTCTATCAACAGTCAATAGGAAACTGTGTCCACCAACAGGATATAACTGTCTATCAACAGGCATAGGAAACTGTGTCTGCCAACAGGATATAACAGTGTCTATCAACAGGCAATAGGAAACTGTGTCTGCCAACAGGATACACAACAGTGTCATATCAACAGTCAATAGGAAACTGTGTCCACCACAGGATATAACAGTATCTATCAACAGGCAATAGGAAACTGTGTCCACCAACAGGATTACAACAGTGTCTATCAACAGTCAATAGGAAACTGTGGTCCACCAACAGGATATAACAGTATCTATCAACAGGCAATAGGAAACTGTCTGCCAACAGGATTATAACAGTATCTATCAACAGGCAATAGGAAAACTGTGTCTGCCAACAGGATATAACAGTATCTATCAACAGGCAATAGGAAACTGTGTCTGCCAACAGGATATAACAGTGTCTTCAAACAGTCAATAGGAAACTGTGTCCACCAACAGGATATAACAGTATCTATCAACAGGCTATAGGAAACTGTGTCCACAACAGGATATAACAGTATCTATCAACAGGCAATAGGGAAACTGTGTCCACCAACAGGATATAACAGTTCTATCAACAGGCAATAGGAAACTGTGTCCACCAACAGGATATAACAGTGTCTATCAACAGGCAATAGGAAACTGTGTCCACCAACAGGATATAACAGTGTCTATCAACAGGCAATAGGAAACTGTGTCTGCCAACAGGATATAACAGTGTCTATCAACAGGCAATAGGAAACTGTGTCTGCCAACAGGATATAACATTGTCTATCAACAGGCAATAGGAAACTGTCTGCCAACAGGATATAACAGTGTCTATCAACAGGCAATAGGAACCTACGTCTTCCAACAGGATATAATAGTGTCTATCAACAGGCAATAGGAAACTAGGTCCACCAACAGGATATAATGTGTCTATCAACAGGCAATAGGAAACTAGTCCTGCTAAGAGGATACAACAGTGTCTATGAAGGTCTGCTAAGAGGACCCAACAGTGTCTATCAACAGGCTACAGGAAACTGTCTCTGCCAACAGATATAACAGTGTCTGCCAACAGGATAAAACAGTGTCTGCCAACAAGCATAGGAAACTATGCTTGCCAACAGGATATAACAGTGTCGACAACAGGCATTAGGAAACTATGTCAGCCAGCAGGCTAACAATCTGGAGGCCTCAGTGCAGTGATGAAATTCCAAAGAAATTGATGGATGCGCATAGTTTACACCTCCTATCCTGTTTGTTATGTTCATTTAGCAAAGAAGTTCATATCTCTTCCAATCCTGATAAATAAATGAACAATAGAAAATCATATACTATAATTCACACAAAAAGTATGCAAATTCTTGTGCATATACAGATACATATCTGAAGTGTGCACACACACACACACACAACACACACACACCCATATCAGCATGTGTGGGCATGGAAGAGAGAGGAGGCACGCACGCCCCCACGCACATGCACACGCACGCACACACACACACACACATACACATACTCTTCCACTCACACACACATACCTGGAAGAGGGATGAGGCGTACAGAAGAGTGCCATCACCACCCAAACAGATGATCAAGTCCACTTTGTCTTCCAAGCATGGGTGACTATCTGAAATTGAATAAATGAATAAATGATTTCTACCGGTTTGAAAAGTTGAAAAAAAATATACCTCACAGCTTTCATGATCCACTCAATTCATGTGTGTGACAGCGAGTGTAATTCTAGTAAACTGTACCTACAGTGCCTAATTTTGCTGCACTCTGTCTTATCAGACACCTTGGGCAGTTACATACTAGGAAGAACTTCTAGGGAGAACCTGACTTCAGAAGGTCTTCGGAGAAGAAAACCCCACTCACACAAGTGTTTCAACCCTAAACTCCTTACACTCTAAGGGGGAGGGGAGGGTGCAAGGGGGGGGGGGGGGAGGGGCATCATCCACATAATGACTTCCACTTGCCTTTCTGCTGCCATTCTAGTTGTTGTTTTTTTTTCTTTTTCTGGTGCTGCCGGAATTCGAACCCCACAACTTCTGGATGGGTGGCATCTCACAGGAAGCCTTTTTCGACAGACACTTACCCACATCGCTATTAGACACTGTTCTAAGTTGGGAAATTTAAGCCTTATGAAGTTCGCTTTTATTCCTCCTTGACCAGACCCAGCTGGAACCCTTCCAGCAGCCTCTGCCATTGCCTTCACTGGCTTCAGGGTTATGGGCCTTTTCTTGCCAGAAATCCTGAGCTGTTTTATGAGATCATATGCTGATGAGCCTACAAATCCCTAGCTCCAACTTCTATGGCAAGGAAACTGGCTTCCAGGCCAGATGCCCTCAAACTGCTGGCTAGACTGGTATATTTCTGTCTTGTAGACGTGAGCTTACTCGTATACCCTGGGGGCATTTGCTAGCTCTTCCTGAACACTTCTGAACCTGTACAGTTAATGGTAGTTTTCAAGATGATCTTGATTGCTGATACAAACAGAATTGGGAGAAACTGCACAACCCACTGCTATGCCAACAAATTATGAAGCATATTGTTGAGAACCACAAAGATGGGTTGTTGGAGGTGGGAAAGTTGGATGTTGCTTGGAAGAAAGTCCACTCCCAATTCTTGCTTGGCTGTTCTCTTTACCTCTTT
>CM031611.1:19131499-19149571 GCA_018398815.1 Conus ventricosus | reverse complement strand
AGTATCATCAAAAAGGCAATAGAAACTGTGTCCCCCAAACAGGAACAACATGTCAAACAACATCATGGGGGAAACTGGCCCACCAACAGTATACGTATCTATCAACGGGCAATAGGAAACTGTCTGCCAACGGGATATAACAGTATCTATCAACAGGCAATAGGAAACTGTGTCTGCCAACGGATATAACAGTATCTATCAACAGGCAATAGGAAACTGTGTCTGCCAACAGGATATAACAGTGTCTATCAACAGTCAATAGGAAACTGTGTCCACCAACAGGATATAACAGTATCTATCAACAGGCTATAGGAAACTGTGTCCACCAACAGGATATAACAGTATCTATCAACAGGCAATAGGAAACTGTGTCCACCAACAGGATATAACAGTTCTATCAACAGGCAATAGAAACTGTGTCCACCAACAGGATTAACAGTGTCTATCAACAGGCAATAGGAAACTGTGTCCACCAACAGGATATAACAGTGTCTATCAACAGGCAATAGGAAACTGTGTCTGCCAACAGGATATAACAGTGTCTATCAACAGGCAATAGGAAACTGTGTCTGCCAACAGGATATAACATTGTCTATCAACAGGCAATAGGAAACTGTCTGCCAACAGGATATAACAGTGTCTATCAACAGGCAATAGGAACCTACGTCTTCCAACAGGATATAATAGTGTCTATCAACAGGCAATAGGAAACTAGGTCCACCAACAGGATATAATAGTGTCTATCAACAGGCAATAGGAAACTAGTCCTGCTAAGAGGATACAACAGTGTCTATGAAGGTCTGCTAAGAGGACACAACAGTGTCTATCAACAGGCTACAGGAAACTGTCTCTGCCAACAGATATAACAGTGTCTGCCAACAGGATAAAACAGTGTCTGCCAACAAGCAATAGGAAACTATGCTTGCCAACAGGATATAACGGTGTCGACAACAGGCATTAGGAAACTATGTCAGCCAGCAGGCTAACAATCTGGAGGCCTCAGGTGCAGTGATGAAATTCCAAAGAAAATTGATGGATGCGCATAGTTTACACCTCCTATCCTGTTTGTTATGTTCATTTAGCAAAGAAGTTCATATCTCTTCCAATCCTGATAAATAAATGAACAATAGAAAATCATATACTATAATTCACACAAAAAGTATGCAAATTCTTGTGCATATACAGATACATATCTGAAAGTGTGCACACACACACACACACACACACCACACCATATCAGCATGTGTGGGCATGGAAGAGAGAGGAGGCACGCACGCACCCACGCACATGCACACGCACGCACACACACACACACACATACACATACTCTTCCACTCACACACACATACCTGGAAGAGGGATGAGGCGTACAGAAGAGTGCCATCACCACCCAAACAGATGATCAAGTCCACTTTGTCTTCCAAGCATGGGTGACTATCTGAAAATTGAATAAATGAATAAATGATTTCTACCGGTTTGAAAAGTTGAAAAAAATATACCTCACAGCTTTCATGATCCACTCAATTCATGTGTGTGACAGGAGTGTAATTCTAGTAAACTGTACCTACAGTGCCTATTTTTGCTGCACTCTGTCTTATCAGACACCTTGGGCAGTTACATACTAGGAAGAACTTCTAGGGAGACCTGACTTCAGAAGGTCTTCGGAGAAGAAACCCCACTCACACAAGTGTTTCAACCCTAAACTCCTTACACTCTAAGGGGGAGGGGGAGGGTGCAAGGGGGGGGGGGGGGGAGGGCATCATCCACATAATGACTTCCACTTGCCTTTCTGCTGCCATCTATGTTGTTGTTTTTTTTTCTTTTTCCTGGTGCTGCCGGAATTCGAACCCACAACTTCTGGATGGGTGGGCATCTCACAGGAAGCCTTTTTCGACAGACATCTTACCCACATCGCTATTAGACACCTGTTCTAAGTTGGGAAATTTAAGCCTTATGAAGTTCGCTTTTATTCCTCCTTGACCAGACCCAGCTGGAACCCTTCCCAGCAGCCTCTGCCATTGCCTTCACTGGCTTCAGGGTTATGGGCCTTTTCTTGCCAGAAATCCTGAGCTGTTTTATGAGATCATATGCTGATGAGCCTACAAATCCCTAGCTCCAACTTCTATGGCAAGGAAACTGGCTTCCAGGCCAGATGCCCTCAAACTGCTGGCTAGACTGGTATATTTCTGTCTTGTAGACGTGAGCTTACTCGTATACCCTGGGGCATTTGCTAGCTCTTCCTGAACACTTCTGAACCTGTACAGTTATGGTAGTTTTCAAGATGATCTTGATTGCTGATACAAACAGAATTGGGAGAAACTGCACAACCCACTGCTATGCCAACAAATTATGAAGCATATTGTTGAGAACCACAAAGATGGGTTGTTGGAGGTGGGAAAGTTGGATGTTGCTTGGAAGAAGACGTCCACTCCCCAATTCTTGCTTGGCTGTTCTCTTTTACCTCTTTCTTCCCCAGTTCTCTTCCACATGGATATGCATACATGCACTTACTGTGAACATGCATGCACTCATGCACACATGCTTGCAAATACACACACACACACACACACACACACACACACACAACACACACACGCACACACACCACACACACACACACACACCACACACACACACACACACACACACACACACACACACACACACACACACACACACACACACACACTACACACACACACACACACACCACACGCGCGCACGCAACGTTCACCGCGCAAGCATCAACACAATCACACACACAATCACAACCTTCACAACACACACACACACACCACACACACCAACACACACACACACACACACACACACACCTTCCTTGAACTTCTGCAGTTTGTCCTGAATCATCTGAAAGTCCTGGTCCTCTGCCAGCGCTTCATCGTGAACCACGCTCTCCTCGGCAACACCCAGCAGACTCTTCTCCTGTCAACACACAATCACTAGGCAGTAACAAAACTGTGAGTCCATAGAATATTGGAAAATGTGTTCCAACAAACAGCAGAAAACTGTGTGTGCTGATAAGTAAACGGAAACAGTTCTTGAAGCAAAAAGCTATAGAGAGCTATTTGCACCTACTGCAATAGAAAACTGTATACCTGGAGGTTATAGAACACTGTGTACAAAACAGGTACTGGAACACTGCTTGCCAACAGACTTACAAAATGCGTCAAATGGTCGTAAGAAAGGTGCATTCTCAGAATTTCATAGGAGTACTTCTAGGCAAAATGTGCTCACATGAAAGTGTATGTGCCAACAGGCTCTCAAAATCTGTACAGCTGCAGGCTATACGACTGCAACAGATTATAGAAAATTGCAGGTCAACAGAGTACACAGCACGTCATGTATTATCATTATTATTATTTTCTTTATGTCATGTATTATCATTATCATTATTTTCTTTATGCCATGTATTATCATTATGTTTCATTACTTTAATCATTATAGCCCAAGCCGACCACACAGGGAGTTTTCAGGGCTGTCAAACTCAAAAAGTTCTTTAAAAAAACATATCCTTAAGAAAAAAAAAGTTATATCCTGAAACACACTCACACACACACACACACACACACACACACACACACACACACGTCACATGCAAACACCGTCACATCACACATACACATACATATGAATGAATGACATGGTAGTTACACTATTGACATCTTTAAATTGAACACTGTGAATCACTGGGCTATAGCAAAAGTGTCATCAACAGGATACAGAACACAACAAATCAACAGCCTATAAGAAAACTGTGTCAATAGACTATAAGAAACTATGTGTCAAAAGCTATAAGAAACTGAGCGTGTACCCACCAGGCTGTGGGATATTGTGTGTGAGTGTGAGTGTATGTGTGTGTGAGTGTGTGTGAGTGTGTGTGTGTGTGTGTGTGTGTGTGTGTGGTGTGGTTGTGTGTGGTGTGGGTGTGTGTGTTGTGAGTGTGTATGTGAAAGAGATTGACTGATTGATTGATTGATTGATTGATTGATCTTTAATACCCAAGGATGAAGATTTTAGGCCAAAGCCTAGTCTTACAATCTGTCCTTGTCATGCATACATTATTCAGCACATATCATTCATACAGACATTCAACATAGCAACATGATAATCTAATTCTACAATGATAAGCAAACTGCTCATAAAAGCACTAATGAGATGGGGATGATAAAACAAAAGGAACTTACAGCAACAAACAAACAAAAAACTACAGAGAGAGAGAGGTCAGAGGAGGGTGGGAAGAGAGAATAGTAGGTAGGGGGAGGAGAAAAGGGATGGTAGACAGAGTGGGAGTGGGGATGAGCGATTTAAACGGAGTAGGTTTTATGTTGAGACGATTTATCCAAAGTATGGTTCACAGAAGACGTAGCGAATGGACGCTAATCATTGTAATCGAATAATTTAACTACTGAGACATAAAATGTTTATGCAAATGTTCCTTGAAAGGTTTTAAAGTATTCATGTTTTGTAGATTCGGTGGAAGTGAGTTCCAGACATATGGTCCAGAGTAAGCTAGGCTTGTTTTGTATAGATCAATGCGTGGGTAGGGAAGAAGGAATTTCGTCGAGCCAGAAAAGCTGTTCGATCTTGTAAAAAGGGCATTGATATAACATGGCATAGTATCTGTCAAGATTGTAAACATAAATGATGCCTTGTTGAATTCCAATGCCTATTCAGAGAAGTATGTTCAGCGCTTTTTAGTTTTTCGTCTGTTGTTAGAGATACAGCTGGATGGAGTAGCTTTGCTGCACGTCTCATGGAGAGAATTCAGCCTTTTTTTGTGGACGTCACTACTGCCGTCCCACACTGTTGAGGCGTAATTTTATACGTGACATTATGTGTGCATTGAAGAAAAGTTTAAGCACATTACTGTTGACGTAGCGCTTTAATTGAGATAACAGGAAAAGGTGTTTTGAGACTACCTTGCATACGTTATTTAGATGAGATTGCCATTTCAATTCTTTATCTATCGTTAACCCTAAAACACGATGCCATCTACCTGCTCGATAGAAGTGCCATTCAACTGAAGTTTTAGGCAAAGAGGAGTCAACTGGTATTTTTGGCGGTAGCTATAATCATAGATTTGGTTTTTGGCTGGTGTATGACCATTGAGTTTGAATGACACCAGTCTGACACGTCGTTTAGACTTTCCTGGAGAGAAGTTTCTATTGTCTGTAGATCACTACCATTCGTTTGGAGCGACGAGTCATCAGCAAATAAATCTGTCATGACCTTTTCATCTGATACGGACAATGGTAAATCATTGATGAAGATGCAGAATAGTAGGGGGCCTAGTACAGAGCCCTGTGGGACTCCATGTCTGACAAAGTCTGAAGTGGAGGTTTTCCCATTAAGCGCCACATACTGAGTCATATCGTTCAAGTATGATTGGAATAATGAGATTGTCGGGGTATGGTTCAAGTAGACAGATAGTTTCTTTAGAAGAATGGAATGATCAACAAGATCAAAATGCCTTTTTGAAGTCAAGAAAGACAAACCCCTGTCATTTGTGATTGGTTAATATTTGAAAGCCATGAGTCACACATTCGTGATAATGCTGTGTGGCAGGAATGATTAGATCGGAATCCAGATTGGAGTGGGTGAAATAGTTTGTTTTTCTCCATGAACTGAGATACGTGTGTGTGTATGTGTCTTTCAAGGGGTTGGATAGAATCGATAGTAAGGATATAGGTCTGAAATTATTTGGATCCGACAAATCATTTGATTTTGGAAGGGGATTACTTTGGCGTTTTTGAACGCCTGAGGGAAAACATTAGTTTCAATGGATAGATTATATATGTATGTAAGAGACTCAACAATGTAAGGTAGAGCGAGTTTGAGAAGAAATGTGGGTATGTTTATCAGGACCCATGGATTTTTTATTCTTTAATTGCGCTATGTGCATACCTACTTCATGTACAGCAAGAAGGGGAATTTTAATTGAGTTACTGGATCCAAGTTTTTGTTTGCAAAATGATATTAGGGAAGTCGGGCATGTATATTCATTTGGTGCTCTTATAGTCTGTGAAGCTTGAGTAAGGGTATCTGATAATGACAGAAAGTGGGTATTAAATTTGTCCGGGGTGATGTTGGTGCTTGAAGTTTGTGAATTTGTACGCTTGTTGCGTACAATAGTGTTTATTGCCCTCCACATTGGCGCTGTGGATTTTGCATCCGTTATCATTTGACCGAAGTAGTCTCGTTTGGCTTTTTCAACTTCGTTTGAAACAAAGTTTCTCTGCTCTTTGTATTCGTCAAACAAATTTGCTGCCTTGAGTTGGTCACGTAGTACCATTTCTTGCAGCAATTCTGGAGTTAACCACGGGTTCATCTGCGGATGCCTAACTCTTTTTTTGATGTAACGGCGCTGTTTATTTATGATGGTGAGGAATGTTTGGTACCAGAAGGACAGTGCATCATCGATGCAGAAAGAGAAGAGAGAGAGAGAGAGAGAGAGAGAGAGAGAGAGAAGAGATGGAG
Organism: Conus ventricosus; assembly: GCA_018398815.1. NCBI lineage: Eukaryota > Metazoa > Mollusca > Gastropoda > Neogastropoda > Conidae > Conus > Conus ventricosus. The sequence goes on along the minus strand of CM031611.1, from coordinate 19,143,073 downwards.
AGAGTGAGGTGTGTGTGTGTGTGTGTGTTGTGTGTGTGTGTGTGTGTGTGTGTGAAAGAGAGACAGACAGAGAGAGAGAAAAAGAGAGAGAGAGAGTGTGTGTGTGTGTGTGTGTGTGTGTGTGGTGTGTGTGTGTGTGTGTGTGTGGTGTGTGAAAGAGAGACAGACAGAGAGAGAGAAAAAGAGAGAGAGTGGTGTGTGAGGGTGTGTGTGTGTGTGTGGTGTTGTGTTGGTTGTGTGTGGTGGTGTGTGTGTGTGTGTGTGTGTGTGTGAAAGAGAGACAGACAGAGAGAGAGAAAAAGAGAGAGAGAGAGAGTGTGTGTGTGTGTGTGTGTGTGTGTGTGTGCTCATGCATGCACATCAACATCAAACTACTGCATGAATGTGTGTGTGTGTGTGTGTGTGTAAGTGTGTGTGAATGTGTAAGATGAAATGTGTTATACCCCCGACCGCAGCCACACAGGTGTCACCACTAGTGTGTGTGTGTGTAATGTGTGTGTGTGTGTGTGTGTGTGTACGTGTGTGTGTACTGTGGTGTGTGTGTGTGTGTGTGTGTGTGTGTGTGTGTGTGTGTGTGTGGTGTGGTGTGCGTGCGCGCGCGCGCGTGCATACATGCATGAATGTGTGTATGTATTTGTGTGTCCATCTATCTGTCTGTCTGTTTGTTAAAGAGAGTATATATATATACATAATGTGTGTGTATGGTGGTGTGTGTGTGTGTGTGTGTGGGTGTGTGTGTGTGTTGTGTGTGTGTGTGTGTGCCGTGCGCGCATGCGCACAAGCATGTGTGTATGGATGCATGTGACTGAGTCCATTCACTATGCATACACCTCCATTCCATGCCAGTCCCCATCCAAGTGCTCGAAGGGTCAAGGTTTTTTGCACTGTCACCATGATTAAGGCTTCTAACCTTCGGCAAAAAGTCAACAAAGTTCTGCGCGACTGCTCGACATAATTACCATCTGCCAATCGACCCCCCCCCCCCCCCCCCAATTCCCTATGCCACACACCCACCCTGCTGACCTCTCATTTCCTGATAGGTCATCACATGTGCGGTCCAAAATCCACCCCAGCAACTCCTACCCTTCCCTTCGCACCATCCCCAACCCACCACCCAGCCCCGCACACGCCACCGACACCCACACAACACACACACACACACACACACACACACACACACAGCGCGCCGCTTTCCCTCTCTCCCGTCTCCCCATTCGCTATACAACACTCGTCCCTCCTTCACCTCTCTCTCTCTCCCTCTCTATCAATTCACTCCCTAGTGTTAGTGTGTTCGTGTCATGAAAACATCAGTGGGTGGGCAGCCGTCGCTAGGTCCAGTGCGCGCTCGCTCTCTCTCTCTCTCTCTCTCTCCATCTCTCTCTCTCTCCAAGCATTTTGAACAATTGACAGCACAGCTGACGCCATTATGTTCAGCGTACTGACCAGTAAAGTGCTGTGAGTCTTTGATATGTTTCCCATGTCCTGACCACCACGTATGTTGAAATTGACGATATCGAGTGGCACTGTTTAGTTATCTTTCCCCACTCCCACTCCCCCTTCTGATTATGCTCATGTGAACGGGCAAAACGCCTACGACATTAAATCATTCGCATACCCCCCTCTCTTCTCTCCTCTCTCTCTCTCCTCTCTCTCTGCTACATCAACACGCAGAAACAACACGCACACGCATGTATGCAGGCACAAGAAAACACACATACACAAACAAAGAGGTAAGGCGTGCACGCGCGCACACACTCACATACTCTCTCTCTCTCTCTCTCTCTCTCTCTCTCTCTCTCTCTCTCCTTCTCTCTCTCACACACACACACACACACACACACACACACACACACACACACACACACAAAACACACACACACTCACACGCATTCACACACACGAGCACACACACACACACACACACACACACACACACACACACACACACACACACAACACACTTTCTCTCTTCTCTCCCTTTCTTGACACACAATCGAAAAGAGCACACACACACACACACACACACACCAACACCACACCCACACACACACTACACACATACACACACACACACCCACAACACTGAAAGAGGTAAACACACACACACACACCTGAAAGAGGACACACACCACACACACACACACACACACACACACCATACACACACACACACACACACACACACACACACACACACACAGATGAACTACCCACCTGTATGAGCCAGATGACGAGGTCCCTGAAGGCCTGGGTGACAGTGATGTCATAGGGCTTTTTGATGACGAGCACTGACAGTGGTGTCTTCAGCCAGTTCAACTTCTGGCTGCTGGGGTCAGGGATCTTCCTGAAACACATGAATCGCACATCAGGTCATCAATATCATCCTCAACATCTCCTCGCTGACATCGCCAAGACCCTTCTAACACATGATAATCGACAACATGCCTCAATACCGTCCACGACACGCCGTCAATGACATCATCAAGATCGTTCTAACGCCCGATGATCGACGACATACCTCAATACCGTCCACGACACGCCGTCAATGACATCATCAAGATCCTTCTAACGCCTGATGATCGACGACATGCCTCAATACCGTCCACGACACGCCGTCAATGACATCATCAAGATCCTTCTAACGCCTGATGATCGACGACATGCCTCAATACCGTCCACGACACCCCGTCAATGACATCATCAAGATCCTTCTAACGCCTGATGATCGACGAGATGCCTCAATACCGTCCACGACACCCCGTCAATGACATCATCAAGATCCTTCTAACGCCTGATGATCGACGAGATGCCTCAATATCGTCCACGACATCCCCTCAGTGGCATCATCAATATTTTACTGCTACACGATCATCCACAACATCGTCATGAAATAAAGGCTCCGAGACAGACGTCCACACTGTAACACTGGAATCAAGGTGTTCACGCTGAAGTCAAACGGGCTGAGATTGGTGTCAGTCTTCAAACATGGAGCCAAGGTTCTCACATTGACGTCAACTCTCTGAGGTGAGCTCTGAGGTAGAATCACGGCTCTGGCATAGGGTTCACGCTTGGTATAACGTTGTGGCTCCGTCGCGGATCAAATCCTCTGGCTCATCCTCTGGATCGCAAGATATTTTTCAAATATCTCGATGATTTTGGAATATCATGTCATTTCCAAGTTCACTGTGCTCTTGCTCTTCTGTCGCTCGTGTTTACTTTTCCCATCGTTCCCACTCCCTGTCCAGATGGTTCTATCCCCTCTCTCACTAATCTGATTTACATTAGCGCTATGGCTGTCCTTTCTCAGTCTCTTACATTCACATATTGGTTCTTTCTCTTTAACCAGGACCTGTCCTTTCCCTCTGACTTACTCTTAGCCGGTGCTCACGCTCTACAACCCGATCGTGCCGTATTAATTTCTCTTCCATGCACCCAGTGACACCCGATCAGTGAATCGGTCTTTTTTCATCTCTACACTTGCCGAGTGATTCCCGATTTGGTCCCATTTTACCCATCACTTACATTCATTTGATAATTCCCACTATGTAATAAATTCATGTCCATCTCTGGCATCCTTCTTCCCTCTCCCATTTTCGTATACTGATTATACCATTTTGCGCTGATCAAACCATTTTGCGCACTGTCGCAGGGTGCTCCCATATCCCTACACTTTCCCGGCGATTCCCGGGCAGCATGTTGATTGTACTCCACCCGCTCTATGTTAGTTTGACTCATCCAGCCATTCCGAGTCTGTGGCTAGGTTTTGTACTTCCTTCTATCCTTACTCTGACTACGTGATTTCCGCTCTATGGCCACGCCTGCTCTGTCCCTCTCTGTCACACCGACCTTCTGTTTCCCCGTACGGCGACTGGGTCCTTTCATACAGTCACCTAGTAATTCTGGCACTATGATCAGGTGCTGTACTGTCCCCTCTTGCACTCACCTAGAGATTCCTGCACTGTGGCCCGGTCCTGTCCACAGGCGTTCCTTGATTTTCAGGGACGTGGGTTTCAGGATGTACGGGACGGGATGCTCTTGCACATCAGCATTTGAAACTCCATAGCGCGAGGTGCTGAGTCAAAGCACAACCTGCCCTGCCCCGTTCCGTCGTTCTAGCGCGTGGCATTTACGTCTCAACGCTAATATTTCCTTGTTTCTCTAAGCTTGTAAAGCGGATAGTCACTGCCAGGGCGTTGACACGGAAGAGAAATACGTAACTGGCTGGTTTCAGTACACTCGTTATCTGCACCTTGAAAAAGAGTGTTGCGGCTCAATCCACTTATTCGCCTGTGCGGGGTACCTCCGCCTTGCCGGGTTGACGACAAAGTGCTTTCTCCTCACACCATTTTCAGTGACGCTGATGATACCAGTCAAAGTTCAATACTCCCCTTTCCTTTTTCAACGTGGACTTCTCCTTCGTGTGTGGGAGAGTTTTCCTGGTGATGACAGGACAGGTTTCCTGGGCCAGTCTGACACTGGGCAGCATCAAAGGTGAATGTGCTGAAGTGTGTGGGGTGGGGTAACGCACTACGAGCTCAGCGTACGACTTCACTCTACCGTCGTGTTTGTCAACATCGGCAAGGCATTGGGGGCAGGGAAATTGTCGCCGAGTAAAAGGAATCTTTGCACCCACTCTTTGCACACTTGACTGCACACACGTTATGGTGGCTGATCATCTCTCTCTCTCTCTCTCTCTCTCTCTCTCTCTCTCTCCTCTCTCTCTCTCTCTCTCTCTCTCTCTGTGTGTGTGTGTGTGTGTGTGTGTGTGTGTGTGTGTGTGTGTGTGTGTGTGTGTGTGGTTAGGGGGCAACTCCATGTAAATCAGATCAACACACACACACACACACACACACACACACACACACACACACACACATGCGCGAGAGTGCAGACGAGCGCGCACGCGTGGACACACACAACACACACACACACACACACACACACACACACACACACACACACACGTATACACACATACTGACAGAAGGTTCCTTGTCAGATTTACCATAGACTGTACCTTCTCTCTCTCTCTCTCTCTCTCTCTCTCTCTCTCTCTCTCTCTCTCTCTCTCTCTCTCTCTATACGTAGGTACAAACACACAAACACACACGTGCGCGCGCGCGCGACAGAGAGAGAGAGAGAGAGAGAGAGAGAGAAGAGAGAGAGAGAGAGAGAGAGAGAGAGAGAGAGACAGACACACAGACAGAGAGACAGACAGACAGAGAGAGACAGACAGACAGAAGCAGAAAGAGACAGAGTGAAAGACAGAGGGAAGAGAGAGAGACAGACAGACAGACACAGACAGCCGAGTCTCTCTCTCTCTCTCTCTCTCTCTCTCTCTCTCTCTCTCTCTCTCTCTCTCACACACACACACACACACACACACACACACACACACACACACACACACACACACCGAGTCACACACTATCCCCCACCCCCACGCCACACCCACCCCATCCACCGCCACACAAACACACGGACATTTTTCGGCAAGCGAAGCGGAGCAAACTGGACTGGTTCTACAGCCAGTGCTAACCGCTGCCTGATGAAGTGGAACAAACTGCAGGTTTAGCACACTTGTACAGTCAAATGTCGTCAGCTGTCAGAAGCCCCGCTAGTAGGTGTTGGGGGGGGGGGATGGCAGGGTGGGGGGAAGGAAGGAGGGGGGGAGGAGGAGGGAGGAGTGGGGGAGAGAAGAACCGACAGGAACTGTAAAAAGAGCTCTTCTGGGAGAAAACCCGACAGAAATTGTAAATAAAAGAGCTCTTTTCAGTCTGGTCAGTCGAGCTGACAACGGTCGCCTTACTGGACTGTGCCTGTCTCGGTTGACAGTCCCCCACCGCGTACCCAAACCTTCACAACTTCATGACTCGCTTCGATTCCGTTTTACTGGATGTTTTGCCCCCACTTTTCTCTCTGGAGATCGGTAGGCATTACGATCCGTCCGATCTCGCTCACGTTGCTGCGTGCGCTCTGTCCTCACCGAGCAAAGCTGACGATATCCCTGAAATCCTTCGTCAAAAAAAAACAACAACAACAAAGCAGATAAAGGTAACAAAGTCAAGAGATAACTAAGCGGAAAAAGCGACATTGTTAAGCCAAGCTTGAGGGACTTGGTAGGCAAGGCTGTGAGGCCAGTCCAGGTCCAGCTGAAGTCTGGTAAGGAAAAGGGAGGCAGTGAACGTGGCGAAGGAAAGCCTCGAGATCAGGTGAATGACAGTGACAGTGCACACACAGAGCAACAAGCAGGGTCTGGGATCACTAGAAAGAGAGTGGTGTGGTCAAAAGCAACGGGTAAAGCAAAGAAAGGTGTGGACACAGGCGATGACGGGGGAAGTGGGTACAACCGGAATCTAGCTAGCACGCAGTTCAGCATGGCCAACGGGACCCGGGCACTAAACCGGACAGTGCACGTCACAAAAAATCTCAGAGGAAATGCAATCTGGCGTCTCAGGATCGGCTTCGTTTTCAGATCTATCTCTAACCTCGAACGAAAACTGTTGACACGGGGGGGGGGGGGGGGGGGGGGGGGGGGGGACCACATGGGGGGGGGGGGGGACCACATGACCGAGGGGGGGGGGACCACAGACCGAGGGGGGGGGGGGGGGAACCACATGACCCCTCGTGTCCGCTCTGCCTAGGCAAACGAACGATAGAACATGACCTGAGCTCATACAAAACAGCGCTCTATCAAGGAAGAAATACATGGTGCTACAACTAAGCACTTTAAGAGATCGAACTTCAGATCAGCACTGACAAAGAAAAAACAACGCCACTGGAAGCTCCGGTGACCACGTTCCACACGGCTGGAGCCAGCAAATGGACTAACACACCCGTGACATGGAAGTCGGATGACTTCAGAGCGCACAGCAGACTTTCCAGAGTGAAAACAAAAAATCCCCCACGATTATCATCAACAGGAGTGATATAAGATCAGATGTATCACCACATACTGGACAAACAAATAGCGAGGGAAACAAATGCAGGCAAACAATTTCTCCGTCATCGCGACAATGATCTGGGAAAGATTTCTTGAGGGGGAAAAAAGAGAGGCGAGGGTAGGGGGGAGAGGAAGAAAATGCCGACAACGGTTCGCATTGTCAGGTTGATGGGTCACAGCGATTACAAAGCTGGATGAATATTTCAATAAATCTTGGGTTGGAATGAGGTTTGGGCCATTGTCGGTGTGGGGCGGAGTGGATAGGGGAGTTGGGAGGGGGGGGGGGGGGCGGGAGGAGGTACCCGTAGACGAGTGTGAGTTACTGAAGATATGTAGGTTGATATAGGGTCGAGAAGAAAACCACGAAGATCTCCGTTGTGGTGTGTGGTGTGTGTGTGTGTGTGTGTGTTTGTGTGTGTGTGTGTGTGTGTGTGTGTGTGTGTGTGCTGTGTGCGTGCGTGCGTGCGTGCGTGCGTGCGTGCGTGTGCGTGCGTGTGCGTGTGTGTGTGTGGGGGGGGGGGTGTTGGGTACATGAAAGAAAAGTCATAGGGCTACTTGTCACAATTTACCTGCTAAGAAAATCCTGTGGAATTTTTGTTAACATCTTTTATTCAAAGCGTGCACTATAAATTTTTCGCGTATACCGAGGAAGCTTTCAACGCGATAATTTTGTATGAGAATCATGTTTCTGAAAGAATGTGTTTACTTTGTATTCATTGTTCTACTGAAATGTACATAGATAAATAGATTGACAGACAGACAGACAGGTATATACATACAGGCACAGATTGATAAATAGAATAAGATAGAAAGATAGATAGGGAGAGAAGCAGATAGACAGATACATAGATAGATAGATAGACAGACAGATAGATAGGTAGATATCGCTGCTTATTTGCTGCAATTTTTCGTTTTCTTTCCCTATTCTACGCGGATGCTCTTGGTTCATTACCCATTTTCTGGTACATTTTTTTTCATACGCCTTCATCTTTGTAAAGTCACAGTCTCAGTGATGGAGAAATGGCCGACATTTTCTTTCCCTTCTCCCACCCCCACCCCACTCCACTTCTCTGTTAAACGTATTAATGATATGACTTTAATTAGAATGCTTTCCAATCAAACTAATAATTCTCAATGAAAAAGAAATGGCCGACATTTCTTTCCCTTCTGTCATCCCACTCACACCCCACTTCTTTGTTAAAACATGTGTTGTTGTTGTTGTCGTCGTACCCTGGCTAAAAACACTCCAGGATCATCCCAACAGCCGAAGCAATTGAACAATATGGTGCAAATGCATCAGCTGGGGATGAGAACGTTACGTGTGTGACCGTTTTTGATTACCCCGTCACGTGGGCAGCCACACTCCGACTTCGAGTGATTTTGGAGACTGATAGTGTTATGCTAGGAGCTTGTCACGACTGCAGATAATCCCCGCATAAATATGCAGAGCATAACAACATTTTGATGTATCTCTGGTGTTCTAGCTGATGTCAATTGGTCTGACACAGCCTTAAGCCATGGCGCATATTAATGTTATAACTTTTATTAGAATGCTTTCTTATGAATGTAAAAAAAAAAAAAAGTGACTTCAACTTTTCTTTCCTTTCTCTTTTTCAATCCTCACATATGGGAACAAGGGCTAACTGGAATAGGGGGCAGGCGGGGTGGTGGGGGGTTGAGCGGGGTTGGGGATGGAATGGCGCGCAGGGGGGTGAAGGACGAATATCCTGTTGATCTCCCTGGACAGGTAGACAAGACAGACAAGACAAGACAAGACAAGACAAGACAAGACACTTTATTTTCTTTCATAAGAACTTTGTGTTGTGGTGGGAGCACATAAACACATGACATATGAGTACACAACATTGAATAATATAAAATGTGCAAATGCACTCACCCTGCACATGCCCCACAAATTAAAAAACACATATGAATAAAGTAAGGCTTATTTTCACATTTAAAACTAATCATAACTCTACCCAACATACACTCCATTTTACATCCAGTCAATTTATAAAAAAAAGCTGTACGCTAAAATAAACCGTAAAAAAAGGGGCACACACACCACACCACACACACACACACACACACTCACACACCACACCACACACACACACACTCTATCACGGGATGAGAACTGAGGTAATTTTAAATCATTGTCACTTGATTATCATCCCCCTCCCCAAAACATCTACAACTCGTCATTCTCTCCCCCCCCCCACCCCCATCCCCACCTCTCTCTCTCTCTATCAAGTCTCGCCCTCACCCTCTCCTCTATCTTTTATAACGACAGCATTATACATTTACATCAGGATGGTCAGGTCATGTGATTATTCAATGAACGGTTGAAATAGGCAAAGAAACTACGATTCAGTCTGTTGGTTTCACATTTCAATTAGCCGGAATCGTCTATCTGAGGCATCTTTTATAAAGGGGAACACAGAGGATGGGTTTCATCACATACATCTTCTGAGCTTTCTTAGGCACTCTTATTTCAAACATTTCTCCTAAACTTTGTTGCTTAACACCAATAATCTTACCACACCGTTTCACGATCTTTTCCAGCAAGCATTTGTTTTACACATTTAATCCACCAAACCACACTAAAAATGAAAAAGTGATCACAGATTCAATATTGCTTCTGTAGGAATGCTTTTAAAACGTTACAGTTCACTCCAAGGCATCTCAATTTCTGTAAGCAATACACTCTTGACTGACAATTTTTATACACAGAGAGAGAATTAGAAGTGAATGTAAGTTTGTCATCGATAACAGAACCTAAGTACTTATATTCAGTCACCCTTTCAACCTTGCTACCTGAGATCAGTAAATCTGGAATAGGATCAGCATTTCTTCGGAAGTCAATGATCAGCTCCTTTGTTTTCTGGACATTAAGATCAAGGAAATTTGGTGTCACACCACTGTGTAAAACTGTTCACAATTTCATTAAAAGCTCTATCTGAGTTAGAGAGATCTGTGACTGCAGTATCATCAGAGAATTTGATGATAAGGCTGTCATTATTACCTCTGCAGTCATTAGTGTAGAGAGTAAACAGACAAGGAGAAAGAACTGTACCTTGGGGAGCACCCGTTGATGTATAAGAAACGGATGAAAACAGAGTTATGAAAGCGAACCCACTGGGGGCGATTTACCAGAAAATCGATAATCCAGAGAATGAGATAAGAGGAGATGCCAAGTTGCTTTAGTTTACTGGCCAAAAGATGGGGCTGTATGTGTTGAAGGCAGAGGAGAAGTCAACAAACAGAATACGTGCGAACGACTTGGGCTTTTCTAAGTGTGTTTAAAAACATGATGGAGAAGTAAAAGTGTGGCGTCTTCAGTGCCTCTGTTGTGTTTATATGCAAACTGTAGGGAATCAAGCTGATCCCGAGTCTGCACTAACAGTCTTTTAATAAGAATCCGTTCAAAACATTTCATAAGAATAGACGTTTAAAGCAACAGGTCGATGATCGTTAAGAGTTAGGGGACTGCGTTTTTTTGGTACAGGACATATCACAGACGTTTTCCAAATCACAGGGACAATGTGTTGTTGCAAAGATAGGTTAAAAAGCTTGGTTAAAAGGACCTGCAAGCTGCGAACTACATGATTTCAGGAGTTTACCTTCCAAGCCATCAGGGCCTCCCGCTTTTGCACTTTTATCTTTGAAAGGACAGAACGAACTTCATACTCTTCAATTTCTTCTACCACGATCGTTTCGTTCATGAGTTCTTGTCTAATTGAGGCTATTTCAACATTAAAATCATGTTTAAGATCGAAACGACAATAAAAGGAATTTAATTTTTCACAGAATTCCTTTTCGTGATATGCAAGCGCTTCTCTGGTTTCCCTCTGTGTGTGTGTGTGTGTGTGTGTGTGTGTGACGATGAGCATTTTGTTCTGTGCACAGGTCCCCCGGGTCGCTGCGTGATCAGCGGTCATCTGTTCGTTTATTATTCCCTGGCGAGGGCCGCGAGGGCTGCCGTGTTGACATTTGGGCAGTCAGGCGTCGCCCACCACAGCTCTGTTCTCTGTCTCATGCAAATGACCGTAGGGTAGGTACTGGCTGGGGGTACTTGCAGAATGAAGTTTTATTCCTTCCTTCTAGCAGTTTTCCCTGTTCTGTCGCTCTGTCTGATTCTGATTTTTTTTTCTTTTTTTCTGTTCTTTCTTTATTTCCCCCTCCCCCCCCCCCCCCCCCCCCCCCTAGCAGTTTTCCCTGTTCTAAGGCTCAGTCTGATTCTGATTTTTTTAAATTTTTTTTTCTTTCTTTCTTTCTTCTCCCCCCCCCCCCCCCCCCCCCCCCCCCCCCCCCCCCCCCCCCCCCCCCCCCCCCCCCCCCCCCCCCCCCCCCCCTTCTTTTTTATAATTCTTTCTTCACAGCGTTTAACTGGTTTTCTGTCCTTGCGTCTCGTCGGCCATTCCTTTTGAAAAGTTTTTCCATTTTTTTCTTGTTGCCATTTATAACATGCCAGCTTTCAGTTCGTGCTATGGCGATGTACGTAGTGAAACTGTACACATTGGCTTGAATGACCACTGGCTGTCCAATCCACTGTGCATATTTGATCTTGCCGCCTTTCCATGTATTTTGAAGCACCGTAACGAATTTCATTGCCTTTTTGTTTTTTTTTT
>CM031611.1:19113999-19126499 GCA_018398815.1 Conus ventricosus | reverse complement strand
GACAGGGGTCGCAAGAGGCGGGGTGGGGAGTGCGTGTGTGTGTGGTGTGGGGGGGGGGGGGGGGTGGTAAGCATGCAGCTTTCCTCCAGACTGACAACGATCAACACCCATCTGCTTTCCACCGGCTCAGATCAGCGCTACTTCTCCCCATCTGCGTTCACTACACTTTCCATTAACGGCTGGCAGAAAAGATTTTGATTTATTTATTTATTTTTCTATTTACTTATTTATTTGTTCATTCATTTATTTACTTACCAATTAATTAATTTATTTGACTACTTATTTATTTATTTTCGCTACGCCACTCTGCGGCTTAAAGGGAAAGTGTAGGATTAAAAAAAAAAAAAGGCAGCCCGGGATGGGGTGATGGTCGCATACTTTTTTTTGTTCCGTGTTCTCCAGTGTCTCCGTACAACATGTCATTTGGTGAGCGAGTTACAGAGAAAGCAGTGCTAGGATCTACCGCATGGCCAACACAAACAGTGAAATCTGGCCTCCATGCAAGCATTTCAAGTTGTCATAATGTCCCTGCATGTTGAAAGAACTGCCGTCTTCATGAAACCCACACAGACACTTGCACAATGCGCATGCGTCGTCAAATTGCCGTCTTGCTGTTTCGGTAGGCAATGATCGTAATAACTCGGCGCGAGGTAGGATTTAGTAAAGAGTGGGTTAGTTACCGTGTACCGCCAAGGACATTGACAAAGTACAGGACAAGACACTTTGTTTGCCTATGCCTTGGCGGTAACTAACACCTCTCTTTCTAAATTTTGCTTCATTTTCCGCCCTCAGTCGCACCGTTTTGAAACTTAACCTTCCGAGGTAGGGACAGAGATTTTTTATTAAAGTATGGACAGGGGAAAAAAAGTAAGGCACATGTGGGAAAAAGTAGATGCAGACAAGGAACGGAGTAAACAGACGGTAAAGGTAAAAACAGACTGTTTTAAAAAAAAAGTGTGAAAACATACAAGCGGAAAGAAAAAGCGTAGAAACAAATAGGTAAAGTAAGAACGGACAGCTGGTGTAGGTGGGCACAGGGGAAAAAAAAAAGGGAACAGACCCAAAAAGGTGGGAACAGACAGAAAATGTAGTACCTGGCAGAAAAAAAAATTAGTGACCGACACAAAAGGCAAGAACAGACGGGAAAACGTTGAGACAGCGAAAGCAGGGACAGAGAGAAAAAGGTGGGAAATGACGGGAGAAGACAGAAATGGTTGAAGAAACAGAAAATCGTTGAAAACGGGGTAAAGATTGGAAAAGTAGGGAGATGGAACAGGAAAAGGTGGGAAAAATCAGCAAAATGTCACACCACACACACACACCAACACACACACACCACACACACACACACACGGAAAGAGAGACAGACAGACAGAGAGAAAGAGAGAGACACAGGATGGAGGTAAAGAATAACAAAGTTAAGTGGGGGGAAAACAGGAAATACTATGTAGGACGAAAAAAGAAAAACAAGAAAAAAACAGGGTTACAAACGAGGACAGGCAGGGAAAGGCAACAGTATAGGGTATGGGGAGGGGGGGGGGGGAGGGAAAAGTTAAACAGCAAAAACAAACAGGAAAAGATTGGTGGAGGGAAAAAAAAGAAACGGGGAAAAAGTGATAGAAAAACACAAAGAGTTTGGAAAAGGCAAGGGGAAAAAAAAAAAAGATGAGGAGGGAGGGAGGGAGGGAGACGGGGTGAAAGGTATGCGAAGAAAAAAAACCCAGCAAAAGGAAAGACTGGACAGGGGAAAAGGAAACACACACACACACACACACCACACACACACACACACACACACGGAGGTGGAATCAATAACAAAAGCATAATCGTCATCATACTCAGTAGTAATGGTATCTCAAGACGCACATTATCTGATGCCTACCTCATAGTTTTTTAGCAGTCGGGAATCCCAGTACACACTATCAGCCACTCCTTGTTCTTATTGTCAGCAGCAGCAGCAGCAGCAGCAGAACAACAACAACAGTATCACATCATCATTATCATCACGAGGGTGATCTTCCAGCATACCTTGTATGATACGGCTGCCTCATCGTTCTGTAGCATTCAGTGATTCACATACACTGTCACTCAGACCAAGTTCCACATTCATCCTCCTTTATATAGGCTACATGTAACTCTGGTGTGGGCGACTCTGTGTGTGTGTGTGTGTGTGTGTGTGTGTGTGTGTGCGTGTGCGTGCGTGCGTGCGTGCGTGCGTGCGTGCGTGCGTGCGTGCGTGGTGTGTGTGTGTGTGTGTGTGTGTGTGTGTGTGTGTTCCCAAAACACTATTCGCCACTCCATGCCATCGATCCGCCCAGAGCAAGAGAACAAGAATGGGATCCGTATACATGACTGGCGAGGGTGGTGGTGGTATGCGTGATAGTGAGGGGGAGGTGAGACGCGCGCACAAAGAGAGAGAGAGGAGGGATGAGGGGGTAGGGGGGGGGGGGATGGGAATGACTGACGCGTTTAGTTTTCCCTGTTCTCAGGTAGAACCACCACCTCTTCGCTCCTTTCCCTCTGCTTTCCCCTCATTCTCTAACCACTCCATGCAAACTTTTGCCCTGAATAGCAACACCAATACAGTGGACGGACAGTGGTGATCACCGCAATAATGGCTGTCTTGGCATAAAGGGGTTAGGGACGGAATTCCTTCATTCAAACACACTGTCAACCTCGGGTGATGTCGATGGAGGAAGGACTAGCGCACAGCCCAAACACACTCACAGCTTGCTTACGATCTCATTCATATACATACATTCGTCACATCAAACCACTAGTAAAGTCTATAACTTTACTGTACATGATCATAGAACGAAACATCAATGCATATGGAATCAAAACAAAATAAAACATTCTCTCTTTCCTGAGCTTCACAAAATCATTTATCTAAAACATCATTAACTAACCCGGGTATAAATAGATTTCTACTTTACCTGGCCAGGTGATCTTAACTATTCACGAATCACTGTCTTTTCTTTTCTTTTTTTTTTTTTCTTTTCACTGTCACTTTCACAAGCACGACACAACTGCTGGCACTGGTCTTGGTCTGCTGGCGCCTGGTCAGGTGAGACTGTTGGCACTGGCGTTGGTCTGTCGATGAAAGTGGCGCTGGCCAAGTATGAGGTCGAACCCCAGTGAAGATAGAACAGTGACTATCAAACATCGATCTGTTCTCCTTTCTTTCTTCCTGCATTAACGCATTGCACTCTCTCTCTCTCTCTTCTAGTCTGCTCTTATCAAATGGACATGGTTGCTTTTCTTTTCTTTTTTTTTCTTCTTTCTTTTCCTCTTCATTAGTTAGCAACTCTCTCCACATCTCTCTAAGTCCTTCTCTGCAGACTATCTCGTGCTATTGCCCCCACTTGGTTCTCTCCTCTCCTCCCCTCATCTCTCTGCTCTTCTCTCCTCAGAGATTACACTCAGACCTCTCTCTCTCTGTCTCTCTGTTCGTTTCCCCTCGTTCTCCCGTTCTCTCACTCTCACATCCTTCTATCCCGTTCCGATCTGTCAAAAAAGGCGAGTACCATTGGTCAGTATTTTTACCGCCTCGTCCCCGAAGTTATCTCCCTCTAATTCCATTGGAGTTCAAATCATGCCAGTCTTGCCTAACACGCCTTACTATCTGTGGTGGTCGATGGTCATTTAATTGATTAGCTTGATTTCGCCCCCACCACACACTACCTTCCCCCTTTCTAC
The DNA here is from genome assembly GCA_018398815.1 of Conus ventricosus. NCBI lineage: Eukaryota > Metazoa > Mollusca > Gastropoda > Neogastropoda > Conidae > Conus > Conus ventricosus. The sequence goes on along the minus strand of CM031611.1, from coordinate 19,122,800 downwards.
TATAACTGGCGCCGTGTGGCTTAACTCGTGGACTGGTCACTCTAAATTGGCTAGATGAGTCTGGTTAGGCGCCACGACGTCTTGACCAAACCTACCGAGACCTGTCGGTTCCAGCCTCGACTGTTGCTGTCTCCCCGCTGTGCTAATTGGCTGGTTGCGACGCATGGAGCCGTCTTCGTGGCGCCAAGATGTCTGCGTTTGGACTTATGTCCAGTTGAAGTGGCGGCGACGGACCACACTTTGGTTGTGTTGAATTTTGACCGTGACAATTTCCCCTTGCAAAACTATGCACGCATTGTCTCAAAACAACGGTACAAAAAGACAACACCGAATTTGCTGAACCACAGCTACACGTGCAAGTTTGAAAAATACTTTACATCCAACGGTTTATAAATTATAAAATATATCATTGTGGATACACTCCCAATGAGTTATCATTGACGTGCGCTCTTGCGTTATTTCAACTCATTTTAGAACGACTCTGTGCGCACTTATGCAATTCCCTACCTGCGGATTTGCCACATCTTCTTCACAATTTCTATGAAAAGCACAATATAATATGCTCACGATCCATGACACTTCACTGAGGAATCTCATCCTCAATTATTGCAAATATGCATCACTACTCAGCGACTGCATGCTCAAGCATAACTACATTTACACGAACAAATCTCACACAAAATATGAACATAGCCAACTGGGAATGACCCATATCCAATCAACATAACTGTAATCAACACATATTATCAACCACTAGCACCCCGGATTATGACTGACTTCCTCTGAGTTGCAGCTTTGCTAGACTACGCGACTTAAATAGTCAGCTCCGACTTCTGTCGACTGGAATGTACTGCACTCGATACTGTAGGCCTGCAATGCCATTGCCCAACGCAGCACTCTGCTGTTTTTCAACTGCGCCTCCTGCAGGAATTTGAGTGGTTGATGATCAGTCTCTATCACGAACTCTTTCCATACAAGTATTTGTGGAACTTCTGCACGGCCCACACAACGGTCTAAACACTCCTTCTCCACCGTTGCGTACCCTCTTCACACTTTGTCAACTTCCTGCTAGCATACCTCACAGGAAACTCGACTCCTTCATGCTCCTGCAACAATACTGCACCTATCCCACCACCTGATGCATCTGTCCGCACAAAATGGTTTGGACATATCTGGTAGCTTCAAGATGGGACGGGAACCTAGTCTTTCCACTCCGTCTGCAGTGCTTGCTCTGCAGCGTTCTGACCACTCGACCACTGCGGTTTCCCTGCCTTGACAAATCACTGAGAGGACTCGTGATCGCAGCGAAATTGGAACAAACTCCAACTATGAAACCATAAAACTAGCGACTCCTGACTTCTGTTTTGGTCTTTGGTCTCTCTGAATTCATCATCTTCTCCACCTTTCCCTTTCTGGCTGCTTTGTGTCGCTTCCGACAACAAAACCTAGGAACTCAGGCTTGGAAAACAACCTGGCACTTTGTTGGTCTGGTGTGAGATTGGCTTGTCTCAACCTCTCTAAAACTGCTCCTAGCTGCCTCATATGCTCCCTCCCATGTCTCGGATGCTATCGAATGTCATCCATGAAATTCACAACGCCTTCCAATCCCGTCAATAACTTCCTCATCATCCGAGAGAAGACTGCAGGTGCGTTGACCATCCAAAAGGGAGTACTCGCCACTGGTATAGCCCCATAGGAGTGGAGAATGCTGTGACTTCCTTGAGTCCTCACTCAGGGCTATTTGCCAGTAACCCTTGCTCAGATCTATCCTGGTGAAATACTGGCTCTTGCTTGTGGCGATCTGAGCGAACAGGTCTTCCATGTTTGGTATGACCTCTGCATCGACCTTGGTGACATGTTCAGACGTCTATAGTCGACACAGAATCGATGCTCACCTGACTTTTTCCTCACTAAGACGACGGGTGCACTATACGATGATTTGGACGGTTCAATCACCCCAAGGTCCAACATCTTTTCTACCTCCTCCTCGATCACTTGCTTGGTGGCATATGGGGTCGGGTAGGCTTTCACATGTACGGGTTTCTGTGATGTTAACTCCACCGTACATGTCTCTAGAGTTGTCCTGCCTGGTTTATCAGTCAGGGACGCCCTATATGTTCTAGGAGCCCCCTAACTTCCTCCTGTCTCCTACTGTCTAGCCCTTCATACAGTGACACATCCCTGTTATGACTCTTCTCCTGGAAACTCAGGCAACAAAATCTCCCTTTCTTCTGCTGGGTCTCCTTCACCTCCATCAATGATTGCTGCTGCGCCTATGTGCTGGGTCTCACGCTGAATGTATTTGCGGAGCAAATTTGCATGGAAAAGTTTTGATTTCCCATTCACGTCGATTCGGTAGTCCTGATCTACCTTTTCAATGATGGTGAATGGTCCCTTCCAATGCATCAGCAGCTTGTTGTGATCCGTGGGAAGCAGTAACAGACTTGATCTCCCACCTTGAGGAATTGCTTCCTCACCTTCCTGTCATACTGCTTCTTCTGGACGACCCTAGCCTCCTGCAAAACTCTCCTTGCGACCTTACATGTCTCCTCGAGCCTATTGCGTAGGTCCACCACATACTGATAAGTGGTTTGACCTCTTCGGACTCCTGTTCTCTGGACCACAGCTCTTTGAGAATGCACACTGGTCCCCGAAACTGTCCGCCCATACAGCAGCTCAAATGGCGAAAAGCCTGTGCTCTCCTGAGGGGCTTCCCTGTAGGCGAACAGTGCAGTGGAATGTAGCGGTCCCAATCTGCTGGCCTTTCCTCACAGAGCTTCTTTAGATGCCCTTTAGCACACCATTGAATCTCTCCACCAAGCCATTGCATTGTGGGTGTATGGGGTAGTGAGAAGCTGTGTGATCCCTAGCAGCCTGTTGACCTCCCTCATCACGCCTGAGGTGAACTGTGACCCCCTGTCACTGAGAATTTGTGCTGGCACACCCACGCGAGAGAAGATGTCTACCAGCCTTCAGCGACCTGTTGCGTATCTACGCCTTTCAATGCAACCGCTTCTGGGTATTGGTCGCGTAGTCCACCAGCGTCAACACATACCTGTGCCCACCTTTGGAACAGGGCGCGATTGGGCCAATCAGATCAACAGCCACCCTCCTGAATGGTGTGTCAATTAAAGGGGGATGTTTAAGAGGCGCCTTCCTCTTCACCCCTTTGTGGCTGACCTTTGACACACGTCACATGACATGCAGAAACGCTTGATGTCTGCCATTGCTCCTGGCCAATGAAAGTCATCAAGATTCGGTCAGCTGTTTTGCTGGTGCGAGATGACCCGCCATGAGCGACTCGTGACCCACTGACATGACAGTGTCACGATAACCTGCTGGTACCTCTAACTGAGTGGTCACCTTACTGTTTTCCCCTTGGTGAAACACTCGGTACAAACGCCCGCCTTTCACAAGAAATTCTGTCTCACCTCCTCTAACCTCCTGTTTCTCTCCACTCTTGCCAACTCCCAAGACTTCACGAGCGAAGGGTCTTGTTCTGCGCTGCCCTAAACTCATCAGGCGACACATCTATGCCTGACTTCCTTGCCGGAACGAACTAACGGTTTTATCAACCTTTTCCCTTCTTGCTCCGTGTTTGAACTGCTGCCCCTGTAGCAGTCAACAACTCAGGATCCCTGGATCCCTTGCCCTGGAATATTTCCAATGATCAAATCATGAAGGGGTTTCTCCATCACCAACGCAGACAACTCGTCTGAGAAGTAAGGGGTACGTATTCTATCTTAGCAACTGGAAACTCCCTCACAGTGCCATCGATTAGAGTACAGGTCTGGATTTTGCCCTGTCAAATCCCTTTCTCGACCAGCGTTGTTCGTACTACACCGCATGAACAACCAGTGTCTCGTAACACTTTCACCCTCTGCTGGCCAATCACCCTTCTTCCACTGGTAACGAACCACTCAGCCTAGTGCCCTCCATCCCTGACATGACTGCTGTCCAGTGCTAGCCATTTGGCTGCACTCCACCCTCTTCAGACTGAATCCCTTTTGGTTCCACTGCAGGTCGTTTCCCCTGGCGACCTTATCGACTTCTTGCAAGGCTGCTGCCTTCTGGAACCTCATGCGACAATCCCTCGCCACATGTCCCTTCTTGTGACAAATGAAACACCTAATGTCCCTTTGCCTTTCTTCTGCCCCACCCTGGGTTTGCAGACTTTGCAGAAACTCCCCTAGTCTCCTTGCACTCTTCTCACCTGTTGCCTGGCACCTGTTTCTCCTGCACTTAGTGCCCAAACGTGCCTCTCTATACACCTCTGCGAACTTCAGCAACTCTCCTGCTGTCTCTGGCTGTCTCTCTTCAAATGTATGGTTAACTCAGGGCCGCAACTGACAAATCTGTATCCTTCATAACTAGCTCTTTCAATTCAGCGAACTCCTTCTTCGTACCACTCAAACTCTAATTGTTGTTCAATAGGGGTGTTCTTTTTCTTCCGCCATTATATCTCTTTTTTTTTTTTGAACAAGATTTTATTACTACGACAGCCAAACTGGTGGTTTCCGACACGAGTGACGTAATAGCACAATCCTATGAATGATAATATTAGCTTGGGACAACGTAATTAGTTTTTATAAGACGCCTAGCGCCTGACCCAACTATGAGAGCGAATTATAGGCAATCTGTGCGAAATGAGTACTCTGGGACTGAAATGCCAAGCCTAGTATTAACTATCTTGGAAGCAATGCCAAGCCTAGTATCTAACTATCTTGGGAATCATACAGTAAGACAACCCCTTGTCTTAGGATTACAATACTTGAATCCCACCCAGCTTCCTCTCTGAGAAGTTGAACAATTATAATAAATTGGGCCAGAATATCTGGCAGGCTCGCCAATAAATTGTCAACCTCGGGTGATGTCGATGGAGGAAGGACTAGCGCACAGCCCAAACACACTCACAGCTTGCTTACGATCTCATTCATATATCATACATTCGTCACATCAAACCACTAGTAAAGTCTATAACTTTACTGTACATGATCATAGAACGAAACATCAATGCATATGGAATCAAACAAAATAAAACATTCTCTCTTTCCTGAGCTTCACAAAATCTTTTATCTAAAACTTCATTAACTAACCGGGTATAAATTAGATTTCTACTTTACCTGGCCAGGTGATCTTAACTATTCACGAATCACTGTCTTTTCTTTTCTTTTTTTTTTTTTCTTTTCACTGTCACTTTCACCAGCACGACACAACTGCTGGCACTGGTCTTGGTCTGCTGGCGCCTGGTCAGGTGAGACTGTTGGCACTGGCGTGGTCTGTCGATGAAAGTGGCGCTGGCCAAGTATGAGGTCGAACCCCAGTGAAGATAGAACAGTGACTATCAACATCGATCTGTTCTCCTTTCTTTCTTCCTGCATTAACGCATTGCACTCTCTCTCTCTCTCTTCTAGTCTGCTCTTATCAATGGACATGGTTGCTTTTCTTTTTCTTTTTTTCTTCTTTCTTTTCTCTTCATTAGTTAGCAACTCTCTCCACATCTCTCCTAAGTCCTTCCTCTGCAGACTATCTCGTGCTAATGCCCCCACTTGGTTCTCTCCTCTCCTCCCCTCATCTCTCTGCTCTTCTCTCCTCAGAGATTACACTCAGACCTCTCTCTCTCTGTCTCTCTGTTCGTTCTCCCCTCGTTCTCCCGTTCTCTCACTCTCACATCCTTCTTATCCCGTTCCGATCTGTCAAAAAAGGCGAGTACCATTGGTCAGTATTTTTACCGCCTCGTCCCGAAGTTATCTCCCTCTAATTCCATTGGATGTTCAAATCATGCCAGTCATGCCTACACGCCTTACTCTCTGTGGTGGTCGATTGGTCATTTAATTGATTAGCTTGATTTCGCCCCCACCACACACTACTTCCCCCTTTCCTACTTAACTGGCGCCGTGTGGCTTAACTCGTGGACACTGGTCACTCTAAATTGGCTAGATGAGTCTGGTTAGGCGCCACGACGTCTGACCAAACCTACCGAGACCTGTCGGTCCAGCCACTCAGACTGTCTGCTGTCTCCCGCTGTGCTAAATTGGCTGGATGCGACGCATGGAGCCGTCTTCGTGGCGCCTAGATGTCTGCGTTTGGACTTATGTCCAGTTGAAGTGGCCGGCGACGGACCACACTTTGGTTGTGTTGAATTTTGACCGTGACACACACACACACACACACACTCACAACACACAACACACACACACACACACACACACACACACACGCCCGCGCGCTGTGTTTCATAAGTACAAACCCCCCAAACCGGATTTATTTACTTTCCAGGTGCATTTTCAAGAACGTCCCAATCTACGGAAAGAATGCAGAGTTTATATATGCCATTTGAACACTGACTAAAGCGCTTCAATAAAGCGAAACCAGAATAATCTAGAACGACGTTCTGGCCGTTGTCAACATTTCACATTGATTTTATCAGAAACCCATGAAACGCCGATGCTCATTTTCTAAATCAACAATTCAAAGTTCTATGTTATTTCAAAAATATTTCCGACACGAAAAGTATGCCGTGGTCTCTAATAAAACAAACTGGGCTTAGCCTACGTGGAATCAAAAAAAAAATCATTTTCGAGTTTTGGATTAGTTTGTGAGCCCTCTCATAGGTTAGTCCAGTGTATTACGTGCACGTACGCACACCCACACCCAGAGAGAGAGAGAGAGAGAGAGAGACGAATAAATTAATGAATGAGAGGACACACACAGGAATGGACAAATGAGTGAACAAATGAACGCATTAGACATTCCAGTAAAGGAAGACACTCGCACACTAACCCCCCCCCCCCCCCCCCAAAAAAAAAAAAAAAAAAGAGAAACGAAATCACCACACACACACACACACACACACACACACACACACACACACACACACACACACACACACACTGAGAGAGAGAGAGAGAGAGAGAGAGAGAGACAGAGAGAGAGAGAGAGAGAGATAGAGAGAGAGAGAGAGAGAGAGAGAGAGAGAGAGAGAGAGAGAGAGAGAGAAAAGAAAAACAAAGGCAGGCAGGCAGTAGGACACAGCGACAAAAAATACCGACACTTCTATATATACACACACCTACATATACCAAGGACTGTCAGAGATGGGGGTGGCAATATAAAAAGGAGGTACGTATGTGAAGGGTGGACAGAGCACACGTCCAGTTGTAGACACTGCAGAAAAAAGGCTATTGGCAAAAGAGGCGGGTAGGTGGATGGAATGAGGGGCAACAAATGACTCGTCTGTTGTATGTACACGACCCTACCTGGCACAGCAAGCTCCGCGCAAGTCCAAGTGTTGAGCGGATGTATACTAAGGATACAAACTCCAGTATCAGTTAGGATTTTCGCCAATTCCATACACCTATTCGCAAAAACCACGCATACACGTCAACACACGAAACTGACTGCAATGACACTTGAGATAAAGTTGTGCATGTGAACCATACTTTTCATATCGGCTAATCAATTTGCTGGTCAGACCTGAGGATGAAATCCAGAGAAAAAAAAGTAAAAAAAAATAAACAAAACCTTTACACATTTCCAAACCAATTTAGCAAACGGGCCATAACAGTAACATTTGCAACATGATGCACGTGCAAGTGCCGTGAGGTGTTAATACTGTTTCACCCTCTTTCAGACAGTGCGGCATGAAAAAACCAAACCAAACCAGTGATTAAGGTTGAAATCTTCGCGCCTTCAAGACAACGAGAACAGTCCGTGTTTGTGGTCCTTGACATTTCATGGGTAGCATATGATTAATACTGGCCTTTACTAAAAACCACACGCGCATCCTTACCTTTCCCGTCGATGTCCACCTTCCCTTCCCCCTCCCTCTCCCGCCTCCTTCCCCTAACCGCTGCTTCCCTCTACCTGAGTAAGCGGTGGAATTCCAAGAACGCGACATGCACTGGAGGCAACGCGTGGCGAGACTGGGTGGACATTCCTGGCCCTTGCAGCCGGCTAAACATCAACGCCGAACGGTCGCGACCTATGCCAATACACGCTGCAGCAACCCAACAGTGGGCCTAATATGGCTCGACCGGGCAATACCCAAAGACGACACCAATCACAAGCCCAGCCAGCGAACTTAAAGACTGCGTGTGCTGCAGGCCGGCTGTCAGGTTAAACCAGTGAGAAAAACAGTCGGGGTCTTGCGCGGTTAATGGGTCGTGGATCGGTTCAGCAACACGCGTCCTCTTTACGGTTAAAATCAGGAAGATGGGGGAGGAAAGCTATCCTCGGAACGTGACAACATCCCAGGCGGTTGAACAAATGCCTGCTTTCCAAATGGGGGCGGTACGGGTGGCCTGAAATAGACTGGAAGCAGATGGAGGCCCACACGCCTGTGATTACAAGGACCGCCATGCATTGCTCTCTGTGTGTCTGAGGACAAATGCCTTTGCCTTGCCTCACGCTGAATCACCGTGACCATCTGTCCATTGAAAAAAAAATGCCTTGTTTGGTTTCTCGCTGAGTCACCATCGCCTTGTGTACTCTGTACCTGTGCTTGAACCTGATTCCACACTGATATCCAAGTTTGGGAACATGTCCACGAGGTTAGCGGGACACTAATGTCATCATCTACATCTAATGCCTTGCTTTGCCTCTGTCTGGGTCACCAACACTGTGTGTACTCTGTTCCTATTCATGCCTTACCTTGTTTTTACGCCAAGTCATAATCGCCATGTGCACACCGTGGGTTAATGACTTGCCTTGCTTTACACCAAGTCATAATCACTGTGTGCACTCCGTGGGTTAACGAATTGCCTTGCTTTACACCAAGTCACAATCACCATGTGCACTCC
>CM031611.1:19101499-19108999 GCA_018398815.1 Conus ventricosus | reverse complement strand
CTACTGTTGAATTGTGTATATGCACTTTATTTTTTATGGTAAAGAAATTACTGAAAGTGATCAAAACAAAAACCAGAATAATGTCACTGTGAGAAATGCCCGATCGTGTGGCTAGTTAAATAGAGTAAGGACTACTCTGTCCCAACGTAGTGAAATTTTCTAAACAACATTTTCGAAGATTCTCTGTGGACACTAAAGGTCCATACCAATACAAACATCTTGCGCTCTGGGAATGCTACGAACTGTATACGTCTGTCAAAAAACAATGGAAAGGGTGTTGTTCTTGCTTGAATTCTATTCAAGTTAGCTTTTAGAGCAACGAACTTACCTATCAGCTTGCCAAGAATGCCACAAGTGATGATCATTATTATTTTTCTTTTTTAGTCTTCAGCTTGCCAAGAATGCACAAGTGATGAATCATATTATTTTTCTTTTTAGTCTGTCCTCTTCACAGAACGCAGACCGATAGGAACGCGTATGTGAAAGACCTCTGCAAAAGGAACGGACTATAAATAGACAGTAAGCTTTTTCGATTTTGTCGAGACTTGATCTTCCATCTGTCTCCCGAAACTGTAAGGTGAATGAGGGAGGAGGTTTCCATGGTGCGTATTGTACCATAAACCACTCGGCATAAACTTCCTTTTCATCTGGGTGTTTCAATGTGTACGACCCAAGGCGCTAACAATTCACCATGGATTCGTATTTCAAAGTGTTCCACTTGTGATTTATTTTATTTTATTTTATTTTTTAAAGTGAAATCAATATTTTTCACTTGATCTGACTGAAAAATAAACTTGATTTGTGATATAGTTTGTCTCATGTCTGTCTTTTTGTGTTTCAGCTCTTAACTTGGTGTCGATTTGAGTCCCGGCACTGTAAATTGTACCCAGCTCAGTTTCTAATTTGGCCACAGCCCTGGCGATCCTTTCGTGGTCGGCTAGGCTATAAACATAATAATTGACTTTTTGTGACACCAAACGTTATCGGAATGCTATGGCGGACTGTCGGGCAGGCAGGTATCTCACGTTTCGTCTAATCCATTTATCTCATGCGTGCTTTCCTGAGTTCTCTCCCTTCCCGGAACCTTCACAAGTGTAACGTCACCCACATATGACGCACGATTCGCCAAAAGAATTTGTAGTGCATGGGAAAAGAATATCGCGGTGCGTAATAAGGAAAGGTATTTTCTCTGACCTCTAGCGACGTTGCCTTCTTTGTATTGAAGATAAAGCGAATTTTAATCGGCAAGGGACTGAATCAGGGAGCAGGTTGTTTAAACTGCCTTCGTTGTTCACCGCAGTCTGTTTCATCTAACGCATAATATAGTCTTCAATTATCAGTCCTACTGATTTGCTGGTCACCACTCCTCCCAAGTATACTTCTGGGGTAAAAACTTTGAGTAAAATAAAATAAAATAAAATTAAAAAAAAACTCTGAGTAAAACAAACAAAAACAAAAACAAAACCAACACACACAGAAGTAAACAGTTTCATTTTAAATTGTATATTCTCCAATGAAATTTTCGCTTACAAGCTTCTTCAGTAATGGCAACTGTTTAGAGAAACACTCTGTATATATAAGGTACATTAAACAGTTCAAGAAAACCTTTTTCTGTACGAATCGGACAACACTCACTCATATATATAATATATATATATATATATATATATATATATATATATATATATATATATATATATATATAAAATCAGAGTTAAAAAGCCACTCAGGACGTAAAAGTGCTCAACCATGTAGGGAGCGACATACCAGTATAAAATAGGATTTTAAAATGAAGAGGTTAAAACCTACAAGCTTGTTTCAAGCTAAAAGCGCTCTCCTCAGGGTATACAATACAATTTGGGCACGCCACCGGTGTTATATACCGTGGTGTGTGGGCGTGGTTAAAAAGCCACTCAGGACGTAAAAAGTGCTCAACCATGTAGGGAGCGACATACCAGTATAAAATAGGATTTTAAAATGAAGAGGTTAAAACCTACAAGCTTGTTTCAAGCTAAAAGCGCTCTCCTCAGGGTATACAATACAATTTGGGCACGCCACCGGTGTTATATACCGTGGTGTGTGGGCGCACGCCCACACGCCCACACACCACGGTATATAACACCGGTGGCGTGCCCAAATTGTATTGTATACCCTGAGGAGAGCGCTTTTAGCTTGAAACAAGCTTGTAGGTTTTAACCTCTTCATTTTAAAATCCTATTTTATACTGGTATATATATATATATATATATATATATTATATATATATATATATATATATATATACAGTGTGTGTGTGGAGAGAGACAGAGGGAGAGAGAGAGAGAGAGAGAGAGAGAGGAGAGAGAATTTTTGTTACCTTCATTGCATCCTTAATGGATCCTCAAGCATTGGCTCAAAGATTTTCCCCTACATTTAATACTGTTTACATAATGATTTTAGTTTTTCAGCAACTTATTTCCTTGCCACACTTTCTTTCCGTTTCACTCTCCAACCATTCGCTGGCTGCTTTGGGGGTCGTGTTGGATTCTGTCTTTTTAACACTCGGTAGTAAGAATACCACTGAATTATATATAAACTATGGTATCTCTCCATATCAGGCAAACGGAGCACAGACACACTCAGCCGTGCCTCCCAGACAAGTTCGATCTCGGAGCAGGCAATATGAATGGTTCTACTACCTTCAAGATGGATTACAACTGTCCCCATATGCTGCTACTGAAGGGTTGTTTTTTTTAATCATAACATATTTTCCCGATGTTTCGTTCTCATTTTGTTTTCCCCCACCCCTTCTTTTCTGTTTTAAATCTTTGCAAAGTCATTAATGTAATGATGGAAGAATTGTTAGCCTACACTTGTTCCCCCCCGCCCCCCTAAACAAAACTTATATATATATATATACAACAAACTAATAAATTCCAAGGATAAGTACCGAGCACCGTTCCAGCAACTTACAGAGCAGCTTGGTGTTGCAATGACTGCAAGAAATATTGAATTATAAACAAAGCTTGCTCTTATGTCTTAGATTGAAGAAATAGGGGGAGATACGCATTCATACCTGCAGTGGCAGATGATTCTGCCTAACTAACAGTATGTGCTTGAGTGGGTGGATGGGGAAAAAATAAAATAAATGCTTCTCAAAATGAGCCTTCAGCAAGCTTATATTCTCCAAGGGGGAGAGACATCCTCCAATAGGGAGGGAAACTCACTAACATATAACTCCTGGTCATATACCGATACTTCGAAACTTGGTGGTTTCTCCTCAGTGACCCGGAAAGTGGTAAGTTGACTCCTCTGCCTTTTCAGTTTTAAGAAGAATGCAATCCCAGAAAAGGCTGGTGTGCAATACCGTAGTATGTTTGTTGAGTTTTCAAAAAACCAACCAAAGGTGCCATCTAAGAAGCAAAAGAAAATCATGAAAGAGCAAAACAAGCTACATTTTCTTGTGAAAAGTAGAAAATATGAAAAGATATCCTCTAAGACACAAAGTGCTGAGGGCCAGTTCTTGGAATTGAATCCGCAAGGGACTAAAATACAACAAACTAATAAATTCCAAGGATAAGTACCGAGCACCGTTCCAGCAACTTACAGAGCAGCTTGGTGTTGCAATGACTGCAAGAAATATTGAATTATAAACAAAGCTTGCTCTTTTGTCTTGGATTTTATCAGAATCTTCAAGTTTGTGTTTCTGCTATCAGTATTTCAGCAAATCAATCAGAACTCACCTGAACTGTTTCTTAGCCAGCACCCCTGTTGTATCAACATAGCTGCTCTTGTGAGCACTACTCAAACAGCTCAATCCCAAACTGGCCTCCTGACCCAGTGCCACTGTTCTCTTGTGAGCACTATTTCAACAATTCATCTCCTGACCCACTTGACCTTCTCACTGTGCCTAGCCTTCATAGTGCATTTGCACCTCAATACACCAAAGACAAGTTGCTTTCACTGCGTGGGAAAGCAACTCCACAGGATCCTACACTTGATGCCACCTTGTTTGAACTTGGCATCAAGCAGCGAGTGAAAGCCAGGAGATCCAAGGCAGGGGGGAGGAGAAAGCAGAGAATGATTCCAGTGCTTGTGCTTGGTTCTGACATCCTTGTTAGGACCCCGGATACTGTACGTGCTGACTGCTGGCCGCTATCTTCTGATGAGAGGGTCGCTACTCCATTGAGCTATCAAGGGTCTAGGGATGACAACGGTACTACATCTCCTGACGTCATCGACTCTGGCAGTGCATCATCACCTTCCTCGCCAGTGTTGGCGCCGGTGCCCTCAGCCCAGTGTCCAGCGCCTTGGATGCTGAGTCTGCGCCTCTTCCTTTCGCCGACGTCTCCCTCAACTCTACAGTCAGCAGTGAAACGCCGGTTGTCCCCATTTCTTCCAGGGTGTTGGGCCTTGTGACGGACACTCCTCGTGGGCGCCAGCCTACCAACCTTATTGACATCAAGTCATCGTCACGTGATCGGCTGTCCGTGTGTGTCTTTAACGCACAATCGGTTGGGAGAAGTCCAAGCGCATTGACATTGTGGAGTTTATCCGTGATGAGAATGTGGATATTATGTTTCTGACCGAGACATGGCTGAAGACTCATGGCGATGAATCCAAGCATGCGGACCTTACTCCTGCGGGTTACTGTCTCATGTCTCTTCCTCGAGCTACTGGGGCGGGGGGTGTGGCCGTACTGGTAAGAGAACACTTTCCCGTCGTGATCAGTACATCTTTCTCTTTTGCCTATAACAGTTTTGAGGTTATCCAGCTGACTTTGAACACTCCAGTTTGTGTGCATTTCTTTTGTGTGTATAGGCCACCCCCCAGCAAAGCAAACAAGTTGACTGATACTATGTTCTATGCTGAATTTAGTTATATGTTAGCCACTCTTCAAGGGATTGTTGTCATTGTTGGTGACTTTAATTTCCATTATGATAAGCCTGATAGTTACAGTATTGTGCGCATGGTGGACATTTTGTCCACTTTTGGTCTGAAGCAAGCTGTTTCAGAGCCCACCCACAGGTCTGGTCACATCATTGACTGGGTGCTGTTTCGTTCTGATGACAATGTGTTTCGTTCATGTTATGTCTCTCAAAACTTGACTTCTGACCATTTTGCTGTTCTGTGTGACTTGGATGTGCGGCGGCCGATGCGGCAGCCAGAGTATCGAAAGGTTAGAAATCTTCGTGCGATTGATTTGACTGTGTTCAGGCATGATGTAGCTGCTCTGGCTGCTGCGTCGCCCACGCCATCCGCTGATCAGTTGTGTGATGAGCTCCGTTCCATCCTTGACGATCATGCCCAGCAGCGCAACGCAAGGTCCTCAGCGTCACTCCACTCCGTGGTATAATGCTGTCGCTTCTGAACTCCGTGCTTTAAAGCATGACAAGCGACTGAGCTGAGCGGCAGTGGCTGCGCTCTGGCTTGGTCATTCACAAACAAATTTTCTGTTCGTTAAAACACAGATAAATCGTCTTGTCGACAAGGCAAAGACTGTGTATTTCAATGCAAAGATAAATGCTTCTACCACTTGTAGGCAGTTGTTTTCAATCACAAACACGCTAATGAATAAGACCGTTGTACTGCTCTCCCTTCTTCTCCAGTCTCGTTATTACCTCAGAGGTTCTGCGACTTCTTTGTGTCCAAGGTGTCCGCCATTCGAGGCAACATTGACATGTCAGCTAGTGCAGGTGTTCTGTTAATGACGATCCAGTGTCCTTCAGTGGTACCCCCCTCCTTCAGTTCAGCCCGGTTGAGGCTAGCACGGTCCTTAAGACCATCCGCAGTATGACCCCTACCTCCTGTGACCTTGACCCTGTTCCTACACCTCTCTTACTTGAGTGCATTGATGACATTCTCCCTGTCCTGACACAGATGATCAATGATTGCTTCCAGTCAGGCACCTTCCCTAGTGTTTTTAAGCAAGCTATAGTTAAGCCGCTTTTGAAGAAGCAGGATCTGGACCCAAACAAGCTCAGCAATTATAGACCAGTCTCCAACCTTTCATTTCTTTCGAAATTGTTAGAGAAGTTAGCTTTGCAGCAGATGCTGGAGCACGTGTCTAGGTATGACCTTTTGGCGCGTTTTCAGTCTGCGTACCGTGCTCATCATTCCACTGAAACTGCTCTCCTCCGCGTTCTAAACGACCTTCTTGTTGCTTCGGACGATTCCAAAGTCTCCCTTCTCACGCTGTTAGATCTGAGTGCCGCGTTTGACACCATAGATCATGGAATTCTTCTCACCCGTCTCAGACACGTTTTTGGCATTGATAACGTAGCGCTTTCTTTCCTGCAATCATATCTCTCTGGACGTAGGCAGACCGTTTCGATCCAGGCTTTTGTTTCTAAACCTACACCTCTCAAGTTTGGAGTTCCACAGGGCTCAGTTCTGGGCCCTCTGCTGTTTCTACTGTACACACAACCACTTCCCAACGTAATTGATAGTCATTCAGTCTCTCACAGTGAATTTGCTGATGATACTCAGCTCTACAACTCTTCTTATCCCAATCAAATCCATAGACTTCTTTCTACCAGTGAAAACTGCATCTCTGACGTGAAACGGTGGATGACCCAAAACAAGCTCCAACTAAATGATTCAAAGACAGAAGCTCTCCTGGTTGGCGGTAGGGGTAAATCGGACCAGGCCCTCAAAATCACTATTGGTCACAGCGAAATAGCATTCTCCACATCTGTAAGAAACCTAGGAGTCATGTTTGATGAAGATCTGTCCATGAAACCTCATGTAAACAAAGTTTGTCAGGTAGCGTATCACGAGTTAAGAAAAATTAGCACTATTCGCCACTATCTTTCACAACAGGCCACTCAGACTCTTGTTACTTCACTTGTTCTGTCTCGTCTTGACTATGGAAATTCTCTTGTTGCCGGCATCCCTGACACTCTGCTAAACAAGCTCCAAAAAGTTCAAAACAGTGCTGCTAGGTTAGTTTTTAAATGTCCCAAGAGAACTCACACCACTCCACTCCTTCGAGCCCTGCATTGGCTCCCCATCGCCCAGAGAATAGATTATAAACTTAGCATTATGTGTTTTAACGTCATCAACCAAACCGCACCGCACGCACTCAAAGAAATTCTCACAGTCTACACCCCCTCTAGATCTCTCCGTTCATCTACTGACACTAAAACGTTCAAGGTTCCCCGACGCAACAAGAAAACTCAAGGACAGCGTGCCTTCTCTTACATCGGCCCTATAACATGGAACAGCCTGCCTCTCCATGTACGAAATTCTAATTCCCTGACACAGTTCAAAGGCTCCCTTAAGACCCACCTCTTTCGATCCGCCTTTCCCGCTCGCTAGTGAGACGCAGCTGCTTGCTTTGCATATGTACATAATGACCGATTTTGATGGAGTGTTATACATTATTGAGTTTCAGACACCTTAACCATGTACAGTTAGTTATCCTTGTATATTTCTTATCCCTTATTTTATTACTATTTTGTATTGTGAGTATGTGGATTGTGAGTTTTGTGAGTTTGCTACGTATGAGTATATATGCAC
>CM031611.1:19081499-19088999 GCA_018398815.1 Conus ventricosus | reverse complement strand
CTATTTGCTTGTTTTGCAAAGAAACCAAAAACAATATTCAAAGTCATAAAAAATACCTTTCGGGACCTCTTTAATAAAACATTCACATGAATTTTCAAGGACAAACAAAATTAATATTGATAGTCGTTAAAAACACCTTTCCAGAACTCGAAAACACTCACACATACTCTTAAGGACCATCCAGGCTTTCAACTCTCAATGACCTTCAAAGACCCATCGAACCGTGGCAACTTAGCTTCTTGTGAGGTGGAAAGTCAACCATACAACAAATAAGACGACTCATACCCTCGCCGAACACTTGAGGCCTGTAATGGCCACTGAACTGCTGCACACCGCCCTACAAAAGCAACACCTGACGATGTCAATAACTGTAAACAAGTTCAACTTCGAAAGGATGAGGGCGCGTGGGAAGATGTGGAGGTGGCGAGGAGAGAGGAGAAGGGGGGGGGGGGAGGCTGGGGAAAGGGAAGGTGGGGGGTCACAGAGCCGAATAAAAAAGACCTACAGTCCAACTACGAAACTTCAGGAAGATCAGCAGTGCATGCAATCACTGGCGTCCTGTGAAATCAGCGGAACTCTCTTCAAATTGCCCAAATAAGGGGATGTCCTTAATTTTTCTGACACGGTTAAAAGTACTGTTGTTCGCGCAGGGCGGTTTCCCGAATTTTTTTTTTTTTTTTTTTGACACAACGTACTATCGTCTGCACAGTGCGGTTCCCCTAATTTGTCTACAATAGTTATAATATCATCGTCAACTGAGGCCACTCCCATGAATTTCTGCGACATAGTTACAGTACTACATTCAAACGGTGTAGTTCCCTTGATTTATCTGTTATTGTTACAGAACGATCCTCTGTACAGGGCAGTTCGCTAGATTTCTCAAAGACAGTTACAGAACCATCGTCTGCACAGAACAGTTCCCTTGATTTCTTCCGCTTCACAGTCACAGCACCACTGTTTGCAGTTTCATGGATTTTCCTCACGCAGCAACGGTACGATCGTCTGCATAGAGCAGCTCCCTGGATTTCCCCGTCACAATTACAGTACCATTGTCTGCACAGCGCAGTTCCCCGGATTTCCCTAATGCACTTACAATACAATGGTCAGCACAGAGCACTTCCTTGGACTTCGCTGACATAGTTACAGTGCCACTGCTCAGTGCAGTTCCCCGGATTTCCCTGATCCACTTATAGAACTATAGTTTCCATAGAGCAGTTCCCTGGATTTACCCTTCACAATTACAGTGCAACAGTCTGCACGGAACAGTTCCCGGTGTTTACCTGACGCAGTTACAGTACCATAGTCTGTACAGAGCAGTTCCCTGTATTTACCTGACGCAGTTACAGTACCATAGTCTGTACAGAGCAGTTCCCTGTATTTACCTGACGCAGTTACAGTACCATAGTCTGTACAGAGCAGTTCCCGTTGTTTACCTGACGCAGTTACAGTACCACAGTCTGTACAGAGCAGTTCCCTGTATTTACCTGACGCAGTTACAGTGCCATAGTCTGTACAGAGCAGTTCCCGGTTTTACCTGACGCAGTTACAGTGCCATAGTCTGTACAGAGCAGTTCCCTGTATTTACCTGACGCAGTTACAGTGCCATAGTCTGTACAGAGCAGTTCCCTGTATTTACCTGACGCAGTTACAGTACCATAGTCTGTACAGAGCAGTTCCCTGTATTTACCTGACGCAGTTACAGTGCCATAGTCTGTACAGAGCAGTTCCCTGTATTTACCTGACGCAGTTACAGTGCCATAGTCTGTACAGAGCAGTTCCCTGGGTTTACCTTTTACCGCTACAGTACCATAGTCTACACAGTAAAGTTCCCCAGATTTGCCTGACACAATTACAGCATCACTGTCTACACAGGGCAGTTCTCTGGAATTCCCTGTGGCAGTTACACTACCATAGTCTGCACAGAGCACTTCCCCTGATTTCCCCTTCACAGTTACAGTACCATCGTCTGCATAGAGCATTTCCTGGATTTTCCGGACACATTTACAGTACCAACGTCTGCACAGGGCAGTGTCCTAATTTCCGTGACTCCGTTACAGTACCATCGTTCCATGGATTTCCTCATCAAAGCTACAGTATTGTCTGCACAGCGCAATTCTTTGCACGCACGCGCGCGCGTTTGTGTGTGTGTGTGTGTGTGTGTGTGTGTGTGTGTGTGTGTGTGTGTGTGTGTGTGTGTGTGTGTGCGTGCACATGAGTGTGTGTGCATGCGTGTGTGTGTGTGTGTGTGTGGTGTGCGTGTGTGGTGTGTGTGTGTGTGTGAGCACGCGTGTGTTCCCCAGATTTGCCTGACACAATGTGTGTGTGTGTGTGTGTGTGTGTGTGTGTGTGTGTGTGTGTGTGTGTGTGTGTGTGTGTGTGTGTACACCATGACAGTTCTATCGTCTAAACAGGGCATTCTGGCTACAATAAACGCACATTTCTTCCTTCTTTCTCTCCACAGTCATCTGTAGTTCTGATTGAATTTCAATACGTATTTTTTGCAATAGTTCACGACTTCATCAAAACGCCCTTTGAAAACAGATGTACTCAATATTCACCTACTTTACTGTTTAATGATATAAAAATGCATCCTGATTAATTTGACAACATTTCTAAGGCTGCAAAAAGTGGGTTTAAATGTTGTTTCGCAACTTTTTCGCAGATAGAAAAAAAGACTTTCCACCTTTGATGTGTTCTATATCTTGTGTCTCCTCCAGCTTTATACCCCGAGAGTTGTGAAAAGCAATAAAATGTTCTCTGTTCACTGAAATGTCGGCTGTTGGATCGGGTGAGGCGGTGAGACATAAGCAGCAAAAATAACATGGATGATAACTTCGGTTCCAAAGGGGGAAAAACACAATAAACATCTCTCCATTCTGATGCTGTTCAGTTGTTGAGTTGTTAATCTTTTCGGTAACTTTTTTTTTTTTTTAAGATCCCGGTGAATTCGTTTCTCTTGTCTCACCTTTCTGTTTCTTTCGATTCTTGGTTTGGGTTACTGGTGAAACAATAGACGGTGGCCTTCCTTATACCTGTAGTTGAGGATCCGTCGCGACACAAACGGACGTCGACGTGGATCTACTGTTGTGCGTGGACCGGATCCGGGAGTCGCCTGTGACATGATGTCACCCACTCTGCTAACACCAGAAGGACAGCAGAAGGAGAGGTGCAGGGTGAGGGGGTGCGGGATGGGGGGGGGGGGGGGGGAGAATTTATCGTTTATGCAAATGGATGAAAGAATCCGGTTGTCTTCGTCGAAATGGCGTATGGGAAAATTCGGACATACACATCCGGCAAGACGTGGGGAAGAAAAGAAGGGATCTTTGGGGTAAACAGGGGGGAGACGAAGAGAAAGGAGGGTGGGTGATGAGGCGGCGTGGGGGGTGGGAGGATGGGGGTCAGCGTGGGAGGAGGACGGAAGAGGAGAGTTCTCCGTAACAGCGGACGACAGACAACGGGGTTGAGTGTCCACCGTGGCCTTCGGACCCGACCCAATCAAATGGTGGTATCCGTCTTTCTGTGCGCCAAGAGCCGGATACGTCCGATCTCCAGACTACATGCCACAGATGACTTCTCCAATCTCATGATAGAATAAGAGTAGGACGAGTGACACTGACTGTCATAAAGCAGTTCAGCACATTTGTTACTGCTAATAGGGAAGAGAAATATCGTGGTTGTTTAACGCCACAAGTTCGACGATACGACTTCCTGCTCCAAACCATCTTCATTTACAGGCGTAGGGGGGTGTTATAACAAAACGCTGAAGGGGCACAAAAAGTGCTGGACGTAAACCATGAAGGAATGGAAGGACTGTTCACGTGACTGTTGGCAGCGGTCGATCAAGCCATTTCTGCCGCCTAAGGTCACGACACAACCATGGATGATATGATGAGGGTGATGACCAGCATGACACACAGGCTGTAAGGCATCTGACGGCTGTGACAGTAATATGATGAAGATGGCTTGCTGGCTAACACTGTGGGGATGATACGGGACCGTCGGTCGGTGACGCTGATAACAATGAAGGCGACGTGATGTTGGCCATGCCCTTTGAGGTTTCATCAGACAGGGCCGTGCACTCCATGCAGTCACCTGAACAGTCTGTCATGTGATACGTGCAGTTCACATACAGCCACACGCGCGCTTGCTTGCAAACACGCACGCACGCACACACACACACACACACACACACACACACACACACACACACTTTCTTACTTGCAACGAAAATTTGACGTCAAAACATTCGGAACCACGTTAAATTTCAAACCGTTTCTCACACATTCCATTACTGTCAACCCATTCCCACTTGTGTACTGGATGTTTCCCCGAGTCCCTTCACACTATAAACGAGCCGACGGTTCCTCATACCTTGATAGGGCATTCTAGGACGTGACAGTAATCAGTCCATTCCCAGTATAATTTCATCATTCTCAATTTGATGCCTGTAAATCTAGTCTGTTTGAAATCTCTCATGTTCACTTGGTATATTTTCTTCATAAGAACGCTAATCATGTCCGGACAAACTGGGAAAAAAACCAACTCTCTCTCTCTCTCTCTCTCTCTCTCTCTCTCTCTCTTTCTTTCTCTCTCTCTCTCTCTCTCTCTCTCTCTCTCTCTCTCTCTCTCTCTCTCTCTCTCACACACACACACACACACACACACACACACACACACACGACACGCACACTGTGTTTTTAGTCGAAGGATTCCGTGCGACACAGTTCGGAGACTTACTGCGCGGAAAAGAATTGTTGACAAGTCACATCCCGGAGACTGGAACACGAAATATTCTCCACGCGTCATACGTGTCAACCGGTCCTGTTTCAGCATACGACCTACTTTTGGACCGCCCCGAGCTCTCAGTGTCGTCGTTTATGGACACGCGAACCGTATATAGTTTGATAGCCAAGAATACGTAGCATCAACTGCCTGAGACAAGCGAATGCCACTGCGCGCGCAGTAAAGAAGCTTTTTGCATTTTTTTTTTTTTTTGACACCGTTTCCATTGTTTTCGAACAATGAATAAATGACGGACTCATAACAAGCCACGCGTCTGAGGTTGTTCACAGACGCTAACACACACACACACACACACACACACACACACACGTACATCCACGCGCGCGCGCACACACACACACACACACACACGCACACATACACACACGCGCACTTCCATACATACATACAACATGCGGGCGTGCACTCATGCTTACAGAGAGATAGATACGCAGGCTAGCAGAGAGAGAGAGAGGGTGGGTGGGGAGACAGACAGAGAGACAGACAGACAGATAGAGACAGAGACAGAGAGGACATTTTATTCAGGTAGGCAAAAGCCTCAGGAGAAGGGATCATAAAACTTGGCACACGTTAAGGAATCATACACATTTGCTTTTTTGTAGCCTATTCGTGCCGTATGTGAACACGTGTATTAGGTCAAATGATTCATGTCATTACATCAGATGTGAACACGTGTATTAGGTCAAATGATTCATGTCATTACATCAGATCGCTGGGCTTCTCCTTTGAACTCCCCCCCCCCCCCCCACACACACACACACACACTTCTTTGTTGATGTTTGTTTTTCATTGAAGGACTTATAAGAAAACACAGCGTAATAGGGGAGTGGGTGGGTACGGTGGGTGGAGGAAAACATATTATAACATTTAGAAAACAAGTTATACAATTTTGAAACGGCCGGTCAATTTTGAGCGAAAAATAAGTTCTGCGCAGACTACTTAGTTCTGTGCAATTCATGTGGTCTATAGCCCAGCCGACCGAGGGGTCCATAATTATCAGGACTGCTGCACAGACAAAATTGGATGCAGGCATGTTTGTGAGAACACACACACACACACACACACACACACACACACACACACACACACACACACACACACACAAGCACGCATGCACGCGAGCGCGCGCGTGCGCGCGCGCACGCACACACACACATCAACAGAATCTGTTTCTTTCAAATATGGTCAAAACGCCGTAAAACGGCCTTTTTTTCCCTTTAAATTTTAGATCATGTAATACAAGACAAAATATCTGCTTCATGCGGAAACCCCAAAATCACAAGTGGTGGGACATCCCTGAACAAGGTTATAATGTAATCTGCTGTGATGAGCTGCTTCCGAACGTCACGTAAATCCCAACACTCTTTAAGACCCTGTTTCACGGTGTGAGATGCTCATCACTTGATATGCACCCTGAGCCATGGCGCTTGCCCGGCAAGAAAAACACAACACACAAGGTGAGCTTTTGTCCACCCTGTAGGATCGACATATCACACATCATCGTAATCGTCGGCTTCTTGTTTATTGTTGTTGTTGTTGTTGTTGTTGTTTTTCTTTCGTAGCTTATCTCTGTGCTCCCCCCCCTCCCTCTCTCTCTCTCTCTCTCTCTCTCTCTCTCTCTCTCTCTCTCTCTCTCTCTCACACATACGTGCGCGTGCGTGTGCGAGTGGGTTGGTGGGTGCGTGTGTGTAAGCACACACATACATGCGTGCGTACGTGCGTGCGTATGTGCGTGCAAGCGTTTGTGTGCGTGTGCGTGTGCGCGCGCGTGTGTGTGTTCACATGATTTTCAGGGTTTATGCAACCTTACAAACAAAAGTTCAACGATTTTGTTTTAAACAAACAATTTTATGATGTAAAATTCAAGAACTGTAATACAAAACGTATTAACCTTTATACATAGTTTGGTTGTTTCATCCGTCAGCAGAGTCATTTCAGCAGAATCCGGCTAGCAGCAGACAATAGCGAAGTGAACGTTTTCGGAAAATACAAACTGAACTAATGATATGTCTCTGGGCAGCAGAGTCACTTCAGCAGAATCCGGCTAGCAGCAGACAATAGCGAAGTGAACGTTTTCGGAAAATACAAACTGAACTAATGATATGTCTCTGGGCAGCAGAGTCACTTCAGCAGAATCCGGCTAGCAGCAGACGATAGGGAAGTGAACGTTTTCGGAAAATACAAACTGAACTAATGATATGTCTCTGGGCAGCAGAGTCACTTCAGTAGAATCCGGCTAGTAGCAGACGATAGGGAAGTGAACGTTTTCGGAAAATACAAACTGAACTAATGATCTCTCTCTCTCTCTCTCTCTCTCTCTCTCTCTCTCTCTCTCTCTCTCTGTATATATTTCGGCAAATACAAACTGAACTAATGATATCGATCTATCTATAGTGTTCTATATATATATATATATATATATATATATAATATATATATATATATATATATATATATATATATATATATATATATATATATCTAGTTGCAAAGCGAGACGACTGCAGGCGGAAATCTAAACAAATCTTAAATAAATGTTAGCGAACCGCCCAGAGAACGTGGACAAACGAGTCACAAGACAAAATACAACGCGTTTCGACCTCTTAGGTCTTCGTCAGGTGATGTATAAACGAATAAAACAACGAGAATTCACTTAGCTTTGATCGCGTCAGATCGCTCAGGGTTCAGCGCAAGGAA
>CM031611.1:19071499-19076499 GCA_018398815.1 Conus ventricosus | reverse complement strand
TCGTGAATAACATCCCAAGGTATTTATAGCTACTTGTCATTCAAACTTCTACTCCACTATAAAACCATCTTTCATATTTTGATAAGTAACCACCATTTCTAAAAAACCATTACATCAGTTTTGGTTATGTTCACCGTTAATTTTAACCTATCTGATTCCCTTTTAAATGTGTCTAAGTTATTTGCAAACCAATAGGGGCATCTGCTAGGAGGATAACATCATCAGCGAGAAGCATTAAAATAAGTCAGCAGCACCACGAAACATTTGTATTCCATGTTTCCCTTCCCCGATATCTCTATCGTTAATTCGTTTATGAAGAATGTAAACAAAAGTGGGCTAAGCAGACACCCTTGTTTCACTCCCGCCGGCAACTGAAATAATCGGTATAAGTAGAGAGAGAGAGAGAGAGAGAGGAGAGAGAGAGAGAGAGAGAGGAGGAGAGAGAGAGAGAGAGAGAGAGAGAGTTCAGATCAGACAAAGACGGAAAGAGAGACACAGAGACAGAGACAGACAGACAGACAGAGAGAAAGAGAGACGGACAGACATAACAGACTTCAAGCAGACACAGAGACGTAAAGAGAGAGAGAGAGAGAGAGGGGGGGGGGGGGGGACAGAAGGCAAGCAGGAGACAAACAGTGGGGAGAGAGAGAGAGTTAACGTCAGATCAGAAAAGACAGACAGAAGAGAGAGAGGGAGAGCGGAGAGAAAAAGAGAGAGAGAAATCGAGGAGAGAGGGGGACGAGAGAGGAGAGAGAAGAGAGAGATGGAGAGGGGGAAAGGTGAGAGAGAGAGAGAGTTGAGGTCAACGGAAAGTAAATGGAAAAAAACCGATGAACAACGTGGTCATGCAGCTCTCACATGCTGCCCGGTGTCCATTTTGGACACACCCCTTTGCCTCTTGCTACCACACCCCCTCCTCCCCACCCCTCCGGTTCTTATACCCCCTCTACCCCTTCTCCTCCCAGCCCCAACCCTCTTTTCCTTCGGGGGAAAGCGACCCGAAATGACCTCAGCTGACCCCCTTTTTTTTTTTTCATTACGGTCTCATGACTGGAAAGTTCTTTTTCACTTCCATTCGCAAACACTCCCAAGAAAAGGAAAAACGCCATGGTGTGTGTGTGTGTGTGTGTGTGTGTGTTTTGTGTGTGTGTGTGTGTGTGTGTGTGTGTGTGTGTTTGTTTGTTTGTTTGTGCGCGCGCGGCGCGCGCCTTGTGAGCCCCTTTATGTGTTGAGAGAGGGGAGAGAGAGAGAAAAGGGGAAGGAGAGAGAGAGTGAGAGAGAGATTGTGTGATGTGTGTGCGTGCGCGAGCGCTTTAACTTAGACTACTAAAGCGCTTTTGTGTGCATTTCTTGTGTGTTTGTGTGTGGGGGGGGGGGGGGGGGGGGGGGGGTGTCAGGACGAAATCTGAACTAAAAAAAAGGTTGAAAAGTTGGTTGTAAATCCGAGGATCTTGGTTGGGTTACTTGCCTAGTTTTCAACTCATAGACCCTCTATTCTTCAAGGCAGTGCGAGAGGAATTATCAGGACGGGGGGGGGGGGGGGGGGGGGGGGGGGGGGGGGGGGGGGGGGGGAAGCGATCTCGGTAGTGAAAACTGTCCAAGTTAGGTCTGTCTAATAATGGGGGTGGCAGGAAGGTGTGGGAGGAGGAGAGGCGGGGGTGGGGGGGGGGGGGGGGGGAGGTTAGGGGCAGAAATCAGGCGGTCTAGTGGCAGACGGGGGAAAGAGAGGGAGGATTCTCAGAACAAGGAAGGGGGAGCTGTGGAAGGTTCTATTGAGGCAGTAAATGAAGAAGTCACGGAAGACGGGAGGGGGAAGAGAGCTGGAGGGGGGGGGGGGGGGGGGGAGGGGGGAGGGATGCATTTCCCAATGGTTGGCCATGGCGATTCAGAGAGAAAACAAAAAAGTAAAGACGTGTGCTAACATGGATCAAATGTAGTGAAGTGTGTGTGTGTGTGTGTGTGTGTGTGTGGTGTTTTGTGTGTGGTGTGGAGTGATTGTGTGTGTGAGTGATTGTGTGGTGTGTGTGTGTGTGTGTGTGTGTGTGTGTGTGTGTGTGTGCGTGCGCGTTGCTTGCTCGTATGTGTGTGTGTATGTGTGTGTGTGTGCGCGCGCGCGCGCGTGTGTGTGTGTGTGTGTGTGTGTGTGTTTTGTGTGTGTGTGTGTGTGTGTGTGTGTGTGTGTGAAAGGGGAAGGAGTTCTACAGGCGAGAGGAAAGGGGGCTAAAGGGGGAGGCGTGCTCGTGCAAATTACCTCATTGTAAAGTTTTCAGTCCTGTTTTACTTTCGCCCTAATGTCCTCCTGTTTTACACAACAGACAAGATGCAAAGCATATAAACTTTTCTCCCAGTTTATTTCCTGAAAAATTTTTCACAATCAAACTGCGTCATAATGTATTTCGTCACTAAATATTCCACAAAGATGAAAAACCGTGTTGGGCCGTTTAAGCCGTTAGTAACGGCTATTCGGGTTTAAAAAAAAAAAAAAACATCGGGCATCATCCGTGACCCATAATGAACATACCACAAATTTTCGAAAGATCGGCTCAGAAGTTTTGTCTGGAGCGAGTGGAAACACATTTTGACCACAGGCAGACAGACAGACAGCATTTCTTCGTTCCCTTGAAAAGTACTCCTGTTTATATGAGCTGGGAAAAAAAAAAACCCAGGCCTATCGGCTTTCCAATGAAGATAAAACTCGGCAAATCACGGGGTAAATAGCCTTTCCCTCTGCTGAACCAAAAGTAGGTCACTGATAGCAGACCTACAGCCAACCATTCCAGGCATTCAAACAAATACAACACAAACACACACTTTAAAAAAAAAAAAAAAAAAGGAAAAAGGCGCCTCTTTATATTCGGCCTAAGTCCACCCTCTCATCCCCACCCACTCCCTCGCCTCCCTGTACATATACAATTGAAAGATTACTCAAAACTCAATACATGTAAAAAATTTACGTGAATCAATGAAGCAGGTGCCGTATATGAAAAAAAAAAAAAAAAAGGGGGGGGGGGGGTCAGCTGAGGTCATCTGGGTCGTTGCCCCGAAGGGAGAAGAGGGTTAGAGCTGGAGAGGAGTAGAGGGGGTGATAGAACCGGGAGGGGGTGGGGAGGGAGGAGGTGGGGTAGCAAGAGGCAAAGGGGTGTGTCTACATGGACACCGGACAGCATGTGAGAGCTGCATGACCACGTTGTTCATCGGTTTGCCATTTACGTTGCCGTTGACCTCAACTCTCTCTCTCTCTCTTCTCTCTCTCTCTCTCTCTGTCTCTCTCTCTCTCTCTCTCTCTCTCTCTCTCTCTCCCTCTCTCTCTCTCTCTCTCTCTGTGTGTTTGTCTGTCTCTGAGTCTGACGTTAACTCTCTCTCTCTCTCTCACTGTTTGTCTGCCTGCTTGCCTGTCTGTCCCCCCCCCCCCCCCCCCCCCCCCCCTCTCTCTCTCTCTCTCTCTTTACGTCTCTGTGTCTGGCTTGAAGTCTGTTATGTCTGTCCGTCTCTCTTTCTCTCTGTCTGTCTGTCTGTCTCTGTCTCTCTCTTTCCGTCTTTGTGTCTGATCTGAACTCTCTCTCTCTCTCTCTCTCTCTCTCTCTCTCTCTCTCTCTCTCTCTCTCTCTCTTTCCGTCTCTGTGTCTGATCTTAACTCTCTCTCTCTCTCTCTTTCTCTCTACTTATACCGATTATTTCAGCTGCCGGCGGGAGTGAAACAAGGGTGTCTGCTTAGCCCACTTTTGTTTACATTCTTCAAAAAACGAATTAGCGATAGAGATATCGGAGGAAGGGAAACATAGAATACAAATGTTTCGTTGTGCTGCTGACTTATTTCTAATGCTTCTCGCTGATGATGTTATCCTCCTAGCAGATGCCCCTATTGGTTTGCAAATAACTTAGACACATTTAAAAGGGAATCAGATAGGTTAAAATTAACGGTGAACCTAACCAAAACTGATGTAATGGTTTTTGAAATGGTGGTTACTTATCAAAATATGAAAGATGGTTTTATGGTGGAGTAGAAGTTTGAATGACAAGTAGCTATAAATACCTTGGGATGTTATTCACGACAAAATTAGCTTGATTAAGTGCTGGCTTGAGATGTGCAGAATGGGAAAGGAGAGGTGTCATGGATATTCTGAGGACTATGAAAAAATTGACTTTCAACGATGTGAATCTTTTTGGAAATTATTCAATTCACAGATACACCCTATATTTTGACATATGCATCAGAAGTCTGGGGTATGTTGGATAACAGCCAATGGAAAAAGTTAATACTTTTGCAATAAAACGTGCTATCCACGTACCCTTGCACGCATAAAATAAATTGGTTTATGGCGAAAGTGGACGATACCCTCCATTTATTATAATTTATGCTAAATGTGTTAAATATTGGCTGAAACTAGTAAACCGGCCGATAAAACAGACTCTGTGCTCAGGCGTGAGAAATGCTCATGCTGCAACATGAAATGGAAAATCAAAACTGGGCCTCCTGTATTAAGAAATATTGGCAGAGAATGGTTGTGGCATAGTTTGGTTGTCACAAGGAGTCGGTAATAAAGCACAATTTATTTCTGAATTCAAGCACCATTTAATTTGTACTTATAAACAAAAACTGGCATGCTGGCATGGATGGAAATGATAGATACGACTGGTTTCTCTCATTTAAAAGTAATCTCGAAGCAGAGAAATATCTTAAAATTATAATGCATAAATGGCCCATAAAATATAGTTTAGCAGAATTTCGAACCAGGACGCTCGGTCTTAACGCAAACCAAAGCTGGTTCGAGAAGTCGAATAATAGATCTTGTCAAAAATGTGTAGAGAAAGAGACAGTTTTGAGAATGAAGTACATTGTGTGTTTGATAGTCCCGCATATCCCAATAATCCACAGAGGTTGTAACATTTTCAATGAATCAGTTGCTCAAAGAAGAGATTTGATAGCGATTTTATCAAGTGGAAACGAGAACATTAAATAGAATTTGCGAAATATATCGCAGAAGCTAGCACTTTTCGTA
>CM031611.1:18926499-19066499 GCA_018398815.1 Conus ventricosus | reverse complement strand
TTGGGTAGTGTAAAGCAATACAAAGTAGTGTTCTGTAGTGTTGTGGTGTTGGGTAGTGTAAAGCAGTACAAAGTAGTGTTCTGTAGTGTTGTGGTGTTGGGTAGTGTAGAGTAGTACAAAGTAGTTTGTTCTGTAGTGTTGTGGTGTTGGGTAGTATAGAGTAGTACAAAGTAGAGTTCTGTAGTGTTGTGGTGTTGGATAGTGTAGAGTAGTACAAAGTAGGTTGTTCTTAGTGTTGTGGTGTGGGTAGTGTAGAGTAGTACAAAGTAGTGTTCTGTAGTGTTGTGGTGTTAGGTAGTGTAGAGTAGTACAAAGTAGTGTTCTGTAGCGTTGTGGTGTTGGGTAGTGTAAAGTCAGTACAAAGTAGTGTTCTGTAGTGTTGTGGTGTTGGGTAGTGTTAGAGTAGTACAAAGTAGAGTTCTATAGTGTTGTGGTGTTGGGTGTGTAGAGTAGTACAAAGTAGTGTTCTGTAGCGTTGTGGTGTTGGGAAGGGTAAAGCAGTACAAAGTAGTGTTCTGTAGGTTGTGGTGTTGGGTAGTGTAGAGTAGTACAAAGTAGTGTTCTGTAGTGTTGTGGTGTTGGGTAGTGTAGAGTAGTACAAAGTAGTGTTCTGTAGGTTGTGGTGTTGGGTAGTGTAGAGTAGTACAAAGTAGTGTTCTGTAGCGTTGTGGTGTTGGGTAGTGTAAAGCAGTACAAAGTAGTGTTCTGTAGTGTTGTGGTGTTGGGGTAGTGTAGAGTAGTACAAAGTAGGTTCTGTAGGTGTGTGGTGTTGGGTAGTGTAAGAGTAGTACAAAGTAGTGTTCTGTAGTGTTGTGGTGTTGGGTAGTGTTAGAGTAGTACAAAGTAGTGTTCTGTAGTGTTGTGGTGTTGGGTAGTGTAGAGTAGTACAAAGTAGTGTTCTGTAGTGTTGTGGTGTTGGGTAGTGTAGAGTAGTACAAAGTAGAGTTCTGTAGTGTTGTGGTGTTGGGTAGTGTAGAGTAGTACAAAGTAGAGTTCTGTAGTGTTGTGGTGTTGGGTAGTGTAGAGTAGTACAAAGTAGGTTCTGTAGTTGTGGTGTTGGGTAGTGTAGAGTAGTACAAAGTAGTGTTCTGTAGCGTTGCATACAAGGACTGCTAAGAAAGTTAAGGGGAGGGGAGGGAGAATAGGAGGGAAGGAGCATATCAGTCCCTCTGTCATCCTCCCTCTGTTCCACTGTCCTACATCAGTAACACCCACGAGGAAAATCAAACGCAGCACAGGAAAAACAAGCCAAGTCTTGACCCAATGAAAGGTCAGACACACTCCCCTCTTTTCTAAAGGGCACTGACTCACAAGCATTCCAGTACGATCCATGGTGGAGAAACACAATATGACTAAGACATTTCTTTCATGAAAGTAAAACCTATTCATCTGATCTGTGCCTAAGCAGTAGATCAATGACACACACACACACACACGCGCACGCGCACACGCACACACACACACACATATATATATATATACACACATACACACACACAGAGTGGCTGAAAGTACAAATCAATCAGCAAGACATGATATGAAATACCTATCATGCACCTATCCAACCCTCATCCCTATCTTTAGCTCGTCCTTCTCTTGCCCCATTTCACACAGACACTGAAGAGCCATGAGTGTCAAACAACTGTGTAAAGAAGATTTCTTAGTGCTGCAGAGAACAGTTTACCCATTTAGAGAGGAACTGGTGACACAAAAAGGTTAAAACTGAAGACTTTTTTTTTTTCATTCAAAGTTGGGACAGATGGGCAGCATGTTATCTGCAGGAAAAGTTTACTAGCACACTGACCCAGCAGCCCTGTGAATGCTACTTGAGATATTGAGATAATGGGAACAAAGGAGGATGAAAAGTCAATGCTCAGTTTCTAAGTAACAGCAAAGAGCAGATCAATTCAGCATTCTGTCACCATGTAACACCTGCCAGCAGATCCACTCAATGTTCTGTTGTCATGTTAAAAAAAAAACAATCACAAATTAACACAACCCTGCCCTGCAAAAGCTGAGTAATTCACTATTATTTTGTAAACGTCAGCTGATCCAACATTGCCATGTGAAAGGAGGACAGCAGACTAACTCGACATGAAAGCTGGCAAATTTAAATGATGCATTTGGAAAAGCTGATACACCACCTCAGTTTTGCCCTGTAAAAGATGACAAACTGAATGCTGCCATGTAAAAGCTGACAAATTCAATGTCTACCTGGAATGACAAACTCAATGTCTACCTGGAAACAGCAGACACTGAGACTCATCGCCAGCTTCTGCACTTTTGAACACAACCCTTTCACCTGTGTGCACTGCTGGTCTGTGAAGCGTCTCACCTTTTGTTCCCTGCGGCAAGTGGCATTCTGTCCTGAACGACACCACAGCTACACTGAGGGCATTCGTCTGTGCTCATGGTGTGAGAATAAAGTCAAATAATTAGCTTCCAGCTCATATACCTGCCAGCCCTCTGTCACACATGTCAGCAAAAGAGAAACACGGGGCGATTGGAGGTGGGGTAACAGGAGGTTGGTGGGGGAGAAGCAAGGCTGATAATAATATTAAACAATAAAACTCCTGCTTTACACAGTTTGCATCAATGTTACAAGTCCTCCTGAACATGCACACAAAAACCATGGTCACCAGACTGGAAAACGAGGGGCTAAATTTTATGACTCGATATAATTGTGGAGACAAGCGGGAGCGAGAGAAATTAAGCTTTTGGATACAAAGTGAGTGAGTGAACTGACCCCTCCAGCAACACTGAGGAGTACAGCGATTAACCTCATTATGATTTGTTGGTGCTCACCATGCAGACACATGACACCTGTCACCTTCACGCAGGGCCAGCTAAGTATGTGCAGCACAGAAGACAGTATGGAGAAGTGAAAGAAACTGTTAGGTTTTGCCAACCTGAAATTCCTCTCCCTTCTCCTGCCCCATCCATCCCCACAGCTCCCCTCACTAATGAGCTTGGTTGACGTCTCGATGAACTTTGCGTGTGCCACAGCCAGGAAAATATCATGTCAAAAAGTGTAAGTAATGAAAAAGAATCAGTTGTCAGTTCTGTCGGAAACCAGCTGGAATATAAATGATTTTTCTCCCCCATATATTTCTCTCTCTATGTGTGTGTGTGTGTGTGTGTGTGTGTGTGTGTGTGTGTGTGTGTGTGTGTGTGTGTGTGTGTGTAAGAGTTTACACACATCTGTATGAATAGCCAAGATCTACTGATGTGTCCCAACCAAGAGACAAAAATAAGTTCTGGACAGGTGATACAAATGATTTTGTTTTCAAGACAGACTTTGGTGGTCTACTTATGATGCTAGAAATGAGTCGAATATTTATACTTTATTATCCTCTTCATCCCCCTTTTACCCTCTCCTGCCACCCCTCCCCACTTTTCTTTTTATCTCTGTAACTATTTGCCAAGACACTGTCTTAATTGTTTACCTGTCCACGTTTGTTCTTCCCCAAAAGTTAATTGTTCAACATATAATGCAAACAGATCAGGCAGATGTATTTAGGCATTGACAGAGATACAGACTTTGATAAAGTACATACAGATATATCACAGATACAGATTTTTTTTTTTTGATGATGAAAACACCTGTTACGTTCTGCAGGTATCTGTGCTCTGTTTCCATGATGACGTCAGTTCTTATTTCCCTCTTATGTGAACCTTTTGCTGGCAGATTAGTGGCAGATATTGTCACAGCGAGCAAGATGTTCCCTTACCAAGAAAGCAACAGTTCCACGTGTCTCCATCTAACTTATCTACCCTGACCGTGCCAGGACCTACACCCTGACCCAGATCAGGACAACCTTCAAGCAGGCTTTTAGGAGATGAACAAAAGACATCAATCAATCATGAGGGTCAGCAAGAGATGTCCTGAATGTTGCCTTACAGCAGGTGTTACTGAACGCCACCAAAGCCTATCCGCAGTGAAGTGTCTGTCCTATCCTGTGAATAACAGATCCAGCTGGAAGCAGCTGTGTTTGATAAAAACCAGGAAGAACACCAGTGAGACAAAAGCCATGCCAGTGGAATAGCATAAGATCATGCAATACCAATCAGAAAGATGTGGATGAAGATTTATAACGCATAACTTCTCTTTTTCATGTCTATGAGAACGTGAACTACAGACTGACAAAGAGTGTATTCCAACATTTTCATGTGGTCCAAATATAGGACAACGAAACTTTGAGTCCTTACGCTAACATCAGTGTAAGAAAGGTCATATGAAATGAAGACTGGAGATGTAAACTACGAGTAAATCCTGAACAAAGAACTCTTTTTTTTTTGTTCCCATGCTGAAATTGTTACGAACCCATAACACCAAACTCATGCTGCTTTTTACATCCATTTACCTAGCACACATGCAGACTGAAGGCACACAGAAGTAAAATGGAAACTTCCATAAGAAAGAAGCTTCAAGTTTGTCCCTATACCCCAGCCAACATAGAAAGTAACGGCAGCAGAAGGAATAAACACGCACAGATAATCTTTCTTCAAGCCTTCTGAAGCCTTTTGATCTGGAGCATTGTTTAGTGTGGAATCATGAGCCTAGCTTTCACATCAAATTCACCCATACTGAGACTGGCTGTTCTTTTGCACACTTTGTGACAAAGTCCAATGTCAAAAGGCTCCTAAGTTTTGAATAAATGTTAATTCCCCTGAATGGTTTTGCTGTGCACGTGTCAACATTGGGCCTATATGCAAAAACAGGGCTTCTTTATGGTGGGGGGATGGTGGAAGGTGATTACTTCATTTGTTCTGTGTGCCTCCAATCTGATTGAGAGCTATGTGAACAGGGGCAGCAAACAGAATTAGTCTGAGGTTGTGGGCATTCACTCTTTCAACATGGAAACAAAAGTAATCTTCCTTGGAATGTTTGTTGTTGTTGTGTTGTTGGTTGGTTGGTTTTTCAGTTTTTGCAGCCCTGATGTGGCCCTTTGCGGTCAGCTGGGCTATAAGCAACATTATCTTATCTTTCAGTTTTTGTTTTTTTTTCTACATGTAGTTCTAATTTGTATCCGTATAGAACTATAATGATCTAACGTTTGATGCCATCAAGCCTGAAAGACAGTATCATCATACCAGTATTCCCACCTACACACATAAGAGAAGCCTAGAATCATTAAATTTCTAATGCAACGCTGCAAAGACAACACATCTGTTTTGCTTCAGGCAGCATGTCAACTGATCTGTCTCTCCCTCTCTTTTCCACATTCGCATCCTAACCACAGGTAGCTGAACCACTCATCATCATTGTTAAGCAAAATGTGTTCTACACTCTCTATATGTTCTATGCAGTCTTCTTTGTCTCCGTTAATGAGATGATATAATATTAAGAAGAGTGTGTGTGTGTGTGTGTGTGTGTGTGTGTGTGTGTGTGTGTGTGTGTGTGTGTGTGTGTGTGCGCGTGCGCGCGCGCGCATGCGTGTGCGTGCGTGCATGCACGCATGCATACTTGTGCGTACATATGTGCATGTGGGCCTGAGTGTTTGCCTACCTGTGTGCGTTGTGTGTGTAGGCATGTGCATGCATGTATGCGTGCCTCTGTGTGTGTGTGTGTGTGTGTGTGTGTGTGTGTGTGTGTGTGTGTGTGTGTGTGTGTGTATGTGTGTGTGTGTGTGTGTGTGTGTGTGCATGTGTGTAAGATACTTTAGAAATTGCAAACATTTCTAAAAGAATATCATTTATGCCGAAATTATGCCTGGAATGATAATTGTTCAAATTGACAGGAAACTGGAAGCTTCACATCAAAGTATTCATGTACCTTTACAGACACCTTGGTCAATTTATTCAACTTGGTTAATTAAAGCTCAGACATATCAATTCTCATTAATCTTGCAAAACAGGGCAAATTAATGCTATCCCAAATGAAAACGGCTTTGAAAAAAAAATGGGGACAGAGAGGTGAGCGGCAGATGAGGAGGTAACCCAGGGGATGATCTCAGTTACATAACTCTACTAATGAAGACCCAGTGTCACATCTCCTTCCATATTTTTCAAAGCATTAGGAACACAGTTCAAGTGCACCGACACCCCTTTCTTCTTTCATTTTGTTCCAGCCTTTTTCATATTGTGCCCAATAGTTAAAAAACTTTTCTTTTTTTTTAAATTCAAATGGTCGTAACAAGAATGGAGAGTGAAAAAACTGACTCTTTTTCAAGGGAAAATGCTGAATTTTTTGTTTCACTAACCCCCAAAAGCTGCACAAGAAAAGCAAGAGGGCAAGATATGACATAAATTAGGTACACACTCAAACTGTATATGCATTCATCAAAATACCCTTTTTGTCCCACTAACAGCAAAAAAAGCACACAACACCCTCTCATTTTATAGCAGATTCACCATTATCAGATCATCTATGGATTCCAAGGCAAGCAAGAAGGTAGATCAGCTACCTCTCAGCAAACCAACCGCCAACTATCCAAGTGACCACCAGTTATCCAACCATGAGCCAACCACACAACAACCAACTAACAATCCAGTTGACCAGCCAGTCTGGCAGTTCACCAGAGCAGTAGCCGCTTACCAGTCATCTAACCCAGTGCCAGCCACCTAGTGGATGACCAAGCCAACCTGTTCACAACCCAACCACCTTCTCAACTACTCAGCCATCAATCCAGCCAACCAACCAGTCATCTACCAAGACAACCAGCCAAGAACCCAGTCATGAAAAACAAACACATATTAATTACATACATGAAATAATGCATGCGTCTGTTTTGGAATGCTCTCACACAAATCATTTGCTTGAACACACACACACACACACATGCACACACACACACACACACACACACACACACACACACACACGCGCGCGCGCGCGCACACACACACACACACACACGCACGCACGCACGCACGCACGCTCGCACACACACACACACACACACACACACACACAAACACACACACACACACACACACACACACACACACACACGCATTCCATGCACCCATGCACAAGCGCACAGCACAAGACAGACTAATAATGTAATATACTCACAGAAAGGCACTGGTACAGTCCAGCAGAAATCCTTTGGGGCCAAACTTGCAGTGTGGACTGACACCGTACAGCGACCGTGTCTTCCTGCAGGGAACAGCTTCACTGCTGTAGCACAGTTAGCTCACGCACTATGTGTGAATCAAACAAGAACGATGGAAGGAGTGAGTCAAAAGTGGACAGAAGATATAAAGAAGACAGAACAGAGCAACCATGACAAAATGGTTGATATCACAAACTTGCAACAAGGAGGCTATGGGTTTGAACTCTTATCGACAGCAAGTTACTGTGGATTTTTCTACCTTGATGAGCTTCTGTCTGGAATTTGAGGGTGCTGCAGGCTCAAATGGCAAGACTGGGAACTCACAGCTGAACATAATCTATTTCATCAACATGTCTTTAAGAAACTTGCTCACATTTTTCTGACCAATACTGCAAGTCCTGGTCCTGATTTTACAGGAGCATCAAGGACAGCCCTATCATGCCTTTCAAAAGTGAGTTAAAGGCTCTCAGCAGTATCATTTCTGTCATCCACATCCACACTGTTCAACACGGAAATGCTGACAACATGGTCTTTCTCTTTGGTATGGTTGCTCTGCATGATTCATCCCACACTTGCCTCAGCTTCAGTTCTACTCTTCATGCTTGTAGCAAGCTCATGACAAATCTTCAGTGTCTGGAGATTCACGGAAATTCTTGGAACGACAGACACAGAGACAATCTTCACTCAGTTTGGCTCCATGACAAAGCATTTATTGCTGTCATTATTGGACCTAGATGGCTGTGTCCTGACTATGTGCCATCAGAACGAACTCTTCATTCTGACCCAACACCAATATGACTAGGCAGTATGGGGGAGTCTCCCTGACCACTACCTGTAGGCTGCTAGGGCTGAAACTGTTATGTCATAAGACAGTATGTGACTATGCATGGAGACAGTGGATTAATCAGTATGCCAAACGCAGGGGACACAAGATTAATTGTCAGTTTACATTTAAGTTGATAAGATAAGATAATGTTGCTTATAGCCCAGCCAACCGCAAAGGGCCACATCAGGGCTGTCTTTATGTGTGACACCCTACCACATAGCTGGTCTTGTATGACCATACTGTATTGTCAGCTTTTTTCCCCCCACATCATTTATCAAACCCAGCAAGCCAAAATATGACCTGCCTTTCCAAAAGTATTCTGTGAAAAAAAAACTGTACGTCAAGTTTTCTGATGTTTTGGAAAAGATTTTTCATGGAGACATTTAAAGGGCATTTTCCAAAACACAATTTTTACATTTTTAGATCTTGCCACTACAGAAAAATAACAGCAGAATCAAAACCTATCCCAAATCCTAATCTGAAACAATTATTCAACTTCATTTTTGGCTGCAGTTTACACTCTAATGTGTAATATCAAACTCATCCCAAGGTAGTGGATGGTGTATATCTTTTGTTTTTCATTATAATCAGTGAGGACGAATATGATGGAGATGATATACAGTTCCATTCTGGTCTGAGACTACTTCAGTACATGTACATGACAGGGCTGCACTCTGCGCTTCCTTGTGTGTGTGTGTGTGTGTGTGTGTGTGTGTGT
Organism: Conus ventricosus; assembly: GCA_018398815.1. Classification (NCBI taxonomy): domain Eukaryota; kingdom Metazoa; phylum Mollusca; class Gastropoda; order Neogastropoda; family Conidae; genus Conus; species Conus ventricosus. The sequence goes on along the minus strand of CM031611.1, from coordinate 19,057,897 downwards.
GTGTGTGTGTGTGTGTGTGTGTGTGTGTGAGAGAGAGAGAGACGGTGTGTGTGTGTGTGTGTGTGTGTGTGTGTGTGTGTGTGTGTGTGTGTGTGTGTGTGTGTGTGGTCTCACAGCATCAACCAAGCTGCAGATGCACAGATACCTGTCATGCTGGTCAAGACTATTGAGCAAAACTTTCGATATGCATCCATAAAGTGGACAAAATTCAGCTGTGTGGTTCCAGTCTGCCGATTTCAGCCAACAGCAAAGTCAGCTGTCAGTATGGGCCTACTGGCACTAAAAAATTCTCATAAACAAGTGCTGTAAACAGGAATTGAATCCATGACCTCCCAGTCTGCAAGCCCATTACACCGACAGCTGCACCGTGGTACATGCTTATCGTATTTCTCTTTTTAGATTAACTTAATTTATTGACTGTGACCACAGGCATGACTGAGCAGAACTGCTCTAAATGGGTGGCTCAGGTAGCCAGACAAATGACAGTATTTTCAAATACAAAGTTTTGTTTTGTTTCGTTTTGTTTGTTTTGTTTTGTTTTTGCTGCTTTAAACCTGAAAATGTTACAAATAAAAAGAGGAAAAGATGAAGAAGTAGTAACAGAAACAGACGCAGCAGCAACAACAGTCGCACCAGCACCAGTAGGAGGAGGATGAAGAGGAGGAGGAGGAGGAGGAGTTGTTGGTGAAGTTGTTGTAGAAGTAGTAGTAGTAAATGATCCTCATCTCCCCTGTCACACTGCATATTCACTGGACACAAAACAGCCAAGTAAAATTACAAACCAAAGAAGCAAACGAACAGGGATATACTTGATTCCATTTTCTCCCAAACGTTTTTCAATATTTATGTGCTTGTCTTCTTTCCCAACCTTTTCTCAACCTCTTTCACAAAATCCTTTAATTAATCAAACAAGTCTACTAGGGTAAAACCAGATCCCCCTAAGTCACTCAAATGGATCCAGGATCCTCACATTGATCGGGATCCCTGACACAACTTAATGGATTCACGCTAGGCCACAATCCAGCTTCCCATCACGTTTTGTTAAAATGACAACTGTCATTTTGGCTTAATCCTGTTTACAGATTCCACCAACACCCAATGGATACTGAATCCAACGTCTGCTTTATGATGCAGATCTGCACTAAAGCTTAATACGCTCATCCCTAGGCTACACTCCCTCTTTCCACCAAACTAGTGGGTTCTGCAGTCTCTGCGTAATCAGGCAGGCAGATGTAGACAAACAACCCAACCAACCAACCAGGGCCATTTCAGTACGGGGGATATTTCCCTTGGAGTTAACATTGATTCTGACTCCTTTTCCCACAAAGTCCTTCGAATGAGACTATAAAACCCGAGGTTCCATGTGTGAGGGCACACATAACATCTTGCACACACGTAAAATCCCATCACCAACTTTCGGAAGAGAAGGCCAGTCTGGCTGTTGGTATGGATGACACGTTACACATAGCATGCACCTTGTGTGAGAAACTGAAAGAATGAAGTAAGTAAGGAAACTGAGTGAACGATATTGACTGGATGAGATGGAAAATGACTGAATGAAGCGCCGCAGGCAACTCTTCAGTCAGCACTACCCAGGTAGGCAGTGCGCTGCAGACACGTGAGTGTGAATTGTCAGTGCCTTGAACCTTTGGGAAGGCACTTTATAAATGCTCTGTTATTATTATTATTATCATTATCACTACTGTCATTGTATATGTGGCTGAAAACAATGTCAGAGCTGGAGGTAATGATCTTACTTGTATCTTTTTGGATCCCAAAACAGAAACCTTCATATTTTCTTCCACCCCCCCCCCCCCCCCCCCCCCTCCACTTTTTCTTTTTTTAACAAAACATCTCTAGAGCTGCAAACCCTCTTTTCATACTGATGGAGTGTGTCTACTGCCATATGCTTTCCTCCTCTACCTAGCTGTTCAATATCATTCTACATAAAGGGTCAGAAGCACAGTCGCATTATCAAATCTGTCCAAGACAAGGTTAATTTTCACAACTCTGCCTCTGTCAGAGCTTCTCTGCCCAACAACAGCCATGCAAAAGGTACTGCCCTCTGGAGCCGATCTCTCTTGTGGTTCATACTGATTCATTTTGATCTTCCTCCAATCCTACTGGATTTCCAAGACTGAGGCTCAAACTCAAATGTTTACTTTTAACAGAACTTTGCTTAGTCATTCTTCATTCCATAATTATCCATTTGAAGCGTTGTTTTCCTGTATTTCTTTCACCCCTCCACTATCCAGTAATTAAATCAACCTTTAACTATTCCATTTCTGTGGACCATGGGTCACGTCCTTTTCCAACAGATGAGTTATTAAGTAAATGCCCATTTCTGTTTATAGAAATGTAATTAACGTTTTACTTGGGTTACATACAACATTGCAAGCTCAGTTTTCCATCCATTGTTTTCAATGAAAATCATCTGCTGCAATTTATGACCTCCTGACTATGGCATCATTGTTCATGTATGAGTAAGGTCATGCTTGGGTCACACTAGTGATAGAGCAGATGTTGGGTTTGTAGCCTGCATTCCGTATACAGTATGTGTGTGTGTGCGCGCGCACACACACACACACATACACATGCACGCGCGCAGACACACACACACACACACACACACACACACACACCCACACACACACACACACACACACACACACACCATGCACAGTAAAAGAGAAAATAAGACAGATAGAGAGACAGACTGAAAGGAGAGAGAGAGGGAGGGATGAAGAGAGAGAGAGAGAGAGAGAGCTCTAGAGAGAGAGAGAGAGAGAGAGAGAGAGAGAGAGAGAACTAGAGAAACAGACAGAAAGACAGACAGAAAGTGGGAGGGAGGGTGGAGACGAAAGACGCAGAGAGAGGGATCGGACACAGAGAGAGGGAGAGAGAGAGAGAGAGAGGAGAGAGAGAGAAAGAGAAAGAGAAGAGAGAGAGAGAGAGAGAGAGAGAGAGACAGACAGACAGACAGAGAGTGGGAGTGAGGGTGGAGGAGAAAAACAGAGAGAGAGAGAGAGAGAGAGAGAGAGAGAGAGAGAGAGAGAGAGAGAGAGAAGAACAGAACAGAAAAGAAAAAAAAAACAAGAATAACATATGAGCATATGAGCCAATGACAAAACGTCGTGCAAAAAATGGGACAAACATCACAAAATTTCAAAACCAGATTCAAGCATCAAATTCTTTAATTCTTGAAAGTCAAATCATTTTCTTACATGAAATGAGACATGAAAAGATAACTTGCACAATACATTTTATAACAACGTGAGAAATGTTAGGTTACCCTGTAAAAAGTCAGTTGTGATGCTGGACATGAAAAATGTCCAATACTATACAGTGATAGCTGAATATGAGTTGATAAACTGACTTTCAAGAAACACTGATGATTTTGGAGAGATACTGTACAAACCAAGTGGTTCTCTCAGTTTATAACTGAATAAAGGGACACAGTTTTTCATGTCCACCATCACATCTGACACCAGCTCATGTTTGTACATAATGACATGTCTTCAAACAACTCCTATAGCTTTCAAAGAACACAAAACCAACAGATTTGTGCATTTGAAATAAACTATGACCTCTCAAACAATCAGTATATCTTTTGTGCCTTTACATTCTTAAAAAAGGACAAGTGTCAGTGTGACATTTTTCAGGACGGACATAAGAAAAACGCAGAAATCCAGTTTTGCACAACAGTATATAAAGGAATTCTACTAAAATACTCATAAAGTTATTCATAAAAGAAAACAGGATAATCATGCCATGCTAACTTTAATTTTAAGTTGAAGGTGAAAAAAAAATCTTGAAACAGGTGCATACATACTGAGCCACCTCAGTACACATACATTCGCAGAATTTATGAGTCCTCCTCTGAAGTAACATGATAATACTTTGGTATTTAATTCATGAATACTCAAGAAAACTGAACAACACTTAATTATAATTACAGCGTGACTGACAGGCCAGTTTGCAGTTTTTATATCCGAGACAATTCATGGGTTTTTTTTAAACAAGCAAATCAGAGCGCATTAGACTGATGCGCTCCTCAGTATTCCTGTATGCTTGCGAGTCATGGACCTTGACAGCAGATCTAGAGAGGAGGATACAGGCCACAGAGATGAGCTGTTTTTGTAGATTCCTTGGCATCTCTTACAAAGACAACATATTACTAACGAGGAAGTGAGAAACAGAATGGGGCACCGCATCGGGCCCTCTGAAGTGGTATGGGCATGTCTCAAGATCAACAGGGCTTGCCAAGACAATCCTGCAAGGCACACTACAAGGAGGAGAAAGGAGAGGTAGCAGAGAAAGAGATGGAGGACAACATCCAGGAATGGACGGGTCTCAAACTGAGTGACACCCTGAGAGAGGTCGAGGGCATAGAAAAATGGAGAGAGCCGATTGCGAGGTCTTCTATGGTGCCCCTATGGTCTAACAGACTATGGGATAAATGTTGAAATGATGAAAATCAGATTGTGCCTCATTGTTAACTGCAGATATTACATGCAGTCAACTCAAAGCAAGGTCAATTCATTAGTTTGTTTTCATTCAATCTAATTTTGTTGCAGTTTATTTGATGTGATATATTTGTTTTCTCTGTGTGCTGTTCTTGACATCTAACTCCAGCGATACCTTTCTTTTGACTACTGTGAGAAGCTCACAAGAAGTGTCTTCCTTCAGGGGCCAGAAATAACTGCCACTGTTTTCATGGTCTTCAACCATGAAATTGAGTGAAACCATGTTGGTATGGGTGGCAGGATCCAGCCAGATGTTCTCAACCTTGGCCACATATTCCGTTCCATGCCACTCGACGACATAGAACTCGCCAGGTTCTATGTCCTCCGCATCATGAGGTGATGTGAAATCGTCGAGCAGCGTGCTGTCATATTCGAAAGGGTGGCACTCAGAGGTTGAGGCAGATTCACCCTCCTCCTCACTGACAGATACCTCTGTGTTGGGATCTGTCATTGGCAGCATGGGGACAAAGTGATTTGCGGTCCAGTGACTCAGATGCATATCAGTCCTGTTGCTGGTCCAGAGGATGTGAATGGGAGTTCCTGATTTTGGCTGATCAGGGTTGAAGGTTCTGTTGTTTATTTTCTGAATGATCTCCCAGCCCATCTGGGGATATACAGAAGAAACTGGGCATGCCAGAACATTGGACGAGGCAGCAAGCTGCCAGATGCCCATGAACCTGTTCTTTTTGCTGATCTGAAGGATTTCAGCTCTCAGAATGTCTTCAATTTCATGAAGAGAAACTGAGTCAACTGATAATCCAGAACCTTCCGCTACAACAGCAGCAAAGGCAGCCACTTTCTGCCCTTTTCCTCTGAGTCGCCCATTCTATGCCCATGCACATAGCTGTGGAATTTCTTCACCATTTCCACCACAATTCTGCAGCGAAGTTCGGTATGGCATTCCTCATGTCCAAAAACAAGAAGGCTTAGTGCCCTTGGGAGGCAATTTCCATCTGCTGTTGTTACCAGGGGATAGAGACTGGCCAACGCAGTGGGGGGTTTGTGTGACAGAGCTGTTTTATCAACTGTGCCTGCAACATCCATGATTGTCCGAGGAAATTCTGTTGGAAGATCATATGCTTTGGTTGTGGCGACAAGGGCTTCCAAACTGCTCATATGAGTTGCACTGCTCAAAGGCTTCTTGAAGGTAGTCAAAATAGATTTTTCTTGCCACAGGTTCCTTCACTGGGGTTGATTCTGTATCTTCCCCTGAAATGTCCTGGGTAACAGATCTATGTGATACAGCTGGAGGCTTGAGGTGAACAATCTGCCAAGGCTGCACAAAGCTTTTGTTGATGCATTTGTCGTGGTCGTCCTGCAGGCAAGGAGAACAAAAACAAGCCAGTTTGCGGACTTCCAGGACATTGCAATCAACTTTTCTCACTGCATGCAGTTGACGGGTCCCAGCTAAAGTTGTGAGTGAGGAGGAGGAAATGGTTCTGTTGATGTCCTTTGTTTCAACCAGCCTGAAAGATCTTCTTGTGTGCCAGCAACTGTTTGGATCATTGGAAGGTGGAGTCAGAGTGTAGTGAGCCTGGCAGTGAGAATACATGGTTGCTGCATTCTGAATGACACATTCACGTGTGCGAATGTCCCCATCCACTGCCTTCTTGATCACTCCACCACAGGCGTCACAGGCACTTTTGCCATGGCGAGATCCAAAATAGTATCTCTCCATTTTGATGGGGTTGCTTGAATTTGCAAGATGAAAAAATGGAAGTTTGCTCTTGTACTGAGCTCCGCAGCCATCAGAAAACACAAACAGTTTCTGAAAGTTTCTATCCATGGCCTCCAGATATTTTGTTGTGTCATCAAGAATGGTTTTCACCATGTTGGCATCATGGATGAGATCATCTGAAAGGTAAACCAGATAATCTGTCACCATGTCAGGGCATGTGGGACATTGGTATGGAGTACTGTTGGATGGACAGTGATCTGTTTGTAGTGATAGTAGGCCGACTGAACTTCATCTTGCTTTTTGCACAGGAAGTTCTCGGCAAAATCACAAATAGCAATAGCACATTGTGATGGAAGATCTGTTTTTAGGGTTCTGAACTGCATGAATTGCCATCTGAACATGAACAGATGTTTTGAAAACATCTGAAGCTCTTTCATCAGTTCTTTGAGAAGTTCTTCTACATTCCCTTTTTTCTCAACCTGCTCTCTTCTTTTTGTCTTTCCATCACTGACCATTTCCCAGCTTTTCCAAGACACTGTCTCAGATAATGGCATTCTCAAGTTTTCATGAACCTGATTTGAGAACTTGTCAACGCCACACTGGTCGCATTCCCGTTCTATGCATGCCAGGGTTGGTGTTGGACAGAGTGTGCTTTCTGAAGCAACATCTCTCCCATCCACTGGCACCTCAATGATGGTGTTAACTGCATCCAACTTTAAGTCAACATTTGTGCATGTTTCACACAGACACTGTCTGTATGCCAATTGCTTGAAGAAAGAATGTGATGTGGCAAGTGGCGGTACAAGGTCCTGAGACTTGTCTTGTGTTCAGGGTGTTTTCTGCCTAAAATCTCTGTGCAGCCTTTCATCTTTTTGGGGAGGATCTTCTTTTGCTGAAGAGTCCTTCGTGAAACAGACCGCTTTCCTGGTATATCAACAGCAACATCCTCCAAGAAATCAACTGCTGCTTTGGTTGCAGGTTTTATTTTTTTTCCTTTTATATTTTGTAGATGTTTCTTGTTCCTGCAGATCAGTGTCTTTTTCTGGAGTCAAACATCCAAAAAAAGTTTTCTCGCAAACAAAGACTTTTTGCTTCTTTTGTTCTGAAGCTGGTTGATTTTTTTGTAGAGTGCTGACTTGATACTCTTCGGGAGGGTGAAACAGCAGATGGTTTCCTAATTTTGGGAGGTGACTTTGCTGGTTTTGTTGTCACACTTTTCAATAATTTTTGAAGTACAGAAGCATCTAGTTTTTGTAAGCACTTCTTGGCTCTGTACAACGCCTTTCTCTGAGATTCTTTATTGGCTGATGCTTCATTCTGATGCTTTGATTCTTGAAAAGAGCTACAAGAAAGATCCTGTTGATTGAAGGAGGACTGTTCTGAAACAGCAGTTGAATTGTTGGATGATGTTGCTGTTGAAACACCAGGAATGCAGTCGGAAAAGGGTGAGGAAGACAGAACATGCAGACTAGGAGTAGGACTAGAGGAAGAATGTCCAGCAGAGGGTGAATCAGATGGCATCGACATGGAGGATGATGGCTGTCCTTCATGAAAAGCTGCTTCCCCACAGATTTCTGCCTTTTTTCTCTGATCTTCACCTAGAACACAGAACCAAAGAATAAAAAAATATATATATATTGTGTGTGTGTGTTGTGTGTGCGTGTGCGTGTGTCACATGTGTGCATGTGTTTCTGTGTGTGCAAGTCTAGAATGTCTGTATGAAGCTTTTTTGTAGTATCAGTTTGGATTAGCATTAGAAATCATTGAAATTACCAAATAAATAATAAATCTTAATTCTTCATTTATGACTGATGTGCACAATGTTATCATGAAAACTTTGTGCACAATGTTATCATGCTTATGAAAACTTTGCTCAATCCTGTCAAATAATATTTGCTTTAGTTAAGAAATGCAAAAGAAGTCACAACCATTAAATTATCAATTGATATGAAACTAGTCTGCAAAACAACAAATATAAATAGCAGTGAACAGATTCATTTTGTTTGAGCTGTCTGTGCCCTTCTTTGTTTTTGCAATACATGGTATGGACTTTATTTAGAATACTATGAAAGGACTCACTCGGCAATGTCTGCCCTTTTTTGTCCTGGTATTGCTGTCGACACTTTTCTCGATGCCGTCGCCACTTCTGTGCAGTCCATCGCTGACGTTGTGACCTCTTCTGCTGTCTCCATGCCTCTCTTTGCTCCGTAATGGCATGCCTGGTTTTGACCTTAGGTTTGGGTGCATCATTGCAGGTTTTCTGAGCTTTTTTCCTTTCCCTGAAATCATTTTTTTTATCTTTTACATTTGTCGTTTTGAATAAGCAGTGAAACATACTGTTAAACTGAAATTAAAGCATGCAGCTACGTTCTTGGACAGAATAAGAAAATCTTTTGATTTCTCCTCCGACTTTGGAAACATTAAGTAATAAATGTTTATTATGATTGTAATAACTTTCTTTTGTAAAACTTCAATTCAGTCAAATGATGTTTCAAACGTGTACATAAATGGAAAGAGTATAACACTAACAAAATGGGAGGAATAAAATTGCTGATTAGTGATTTCAACCTGCACACTCACTCAGTCTTTTCATTAGCTCCTGGGGGCTGGGCTGTAGTAGCGTGTCAGAAAATACATTACTTATTCTTTAAAAAAGACTGAAAATCATTTTTGACATTTCAGAATAGAGAAATCTACAAAACAGTCAGTTTCCAAGTAGTTGTTTATTGTGCTTTTTTTTTATACTTTATACAACAGTATTAGCTATCATTGTATCAAAACAAACAAACAAAGCCACACACACACACACACCTGTACAGCTTGGATCGCTGTCTTGATTTTTCTCGCCGTAGTTGTAGCTCGTCATCAGTACGGGCACGGTTATAATTTCTGCGGCTTCGTGCTTGGTCTTTTTCCTTATGGGCTGAGTATCTTTCAGGATCTTCCTTCACGCCAGCTCTGTAATCCTTGCATTTCTGTGCATTGGTCTTGACTTGTTTCCAAGGCTTGGGCGGAGGAATCAAGTCTCTCAAGCCTTAAAAGTGAAAATTTTAAAACAAAATTTCTTTAAATTTTATGCAAAATTAACAAAAGTATAAGATGTGTTTTTGTGCATGTGTGTACAGGTGTGTGTATGCATGTGTGTAACTTGAATGCAAAATTAACAAAGAATAAATTTAAAATGTGTTTGTGCATAAGTGTGCAGATGTGTGCATGTATGCGTGTGACTTATAGAAAAGATAAGAAAGATAGACTGCTTTTAATCTTATCTGTACTTGTGTTTATAATATGAAAACCATAAATCACAGAGAGAGAGAGACAGAGACAGAGAGAGAGAGAAAGAGAGAGTGAGTTGTACTAAAACACAGTAAAAATAATTCATTATTACTTACAATATGTCACATAGCAATTTTTCATAATTAAAAAAAGTTCAGTTCTTAAACACAACACTTCTTTTAGTTCTCAATATTTCTGCTCATAGCAATGGAAAGTACTAGTAAGATTCAAGATTCTTTATTAGCCAATGAATTAACAAAGGAAATTGTTTGGTTTTGCGCACACTCAGAGATGAACACACCCACCACAAAGCACATAGTAAGCACATTCCTTTCCTTTAATTATCCATCAACATTTAGTCAAGTTGTTTAAAACAAATTAGCAAAGGAATGAGCATATAATAAAATCATTTGTTACATCATTTTCATGGTTGTGTTTGAAACAAAATATTTACCACTTGTGATGATGGACATAATCCACATTAATGTCTGCAGAAGAATCATCACAACTGACTCTGATTCTGCTGTTACAGTGAGTTTAGATTTCTGGATAATTTTAATTCCAAATTATCAAAATTAGTTCAATACAAATACAAATAATGTGTCAGTTACTTTTACTGTAATGTTTATTTTATTGCTTGAAATTGAAAATATATGTCAGTTGTGATTTTGGACATTAACTTCAAGAGCCATTGCGATGTCCATTCTCAAAATAATCACAACTGACTCTTGGATTGTCCCTTTGAGACAATGAAGTTTGTGACATTCTTTTCCACCACTCACACTAGTATCTACTTTCAAAATTTAAGTAAATATACTCAGTTTGTCTGCATCAGTATTTTTTATTGCTGCTGAGTATTTAAAATGTGGGTCAGTTGTGATTTTGGACACAAATAACAAGAACTCGTTTCATGTCCAGTGCAAAAAGCATCACAAATGACCGACTGTTGACAGTTCTCAAAATAAACGACTTTGGAGACGCCCCTCTATCACGGCAGACAACGTCGCGAAGCAAAGTAAAACGGTTGGGACTATATTTCGTCTTTTTATTGCTGGTAATACTTCATCATGTAAAACTAAGGAGTCGGAAGTGATTTCGGACATTTCTTCTGAAGAGTCAGTGGTGACGGCGGACTCGAAGAAAATTCCACATGCGTGGTAGGAAACGGAGCCGTACCGCCTTCTCAGCAAACTGCCTACGTGACGATCGGCGCGTGTGCATTCAGCAGTCTCTTCCACAACATTCCAATGCAATTAATCTTCGCCATAGTGTTAACCAAAAGCATTTTTCAGTACATTTTAGTAAGACACGTTTACAAGAGTCAGTTGTGATGATCTATACAAATGCGGACATGAGTAAAATACTTACCAAATTTTCTCCTCTCAGACATGGTCTGCTCCTTGTTTCACTTCTGAGGAAGAACACGTGACCCAGCGGAGTGATACAAACTGCAAATGGCTGATACAGGCCGCGAGATAAGTTTCTGCCATCGAAAGGTCGTTTGTGATGATCGGACATGAACAAAGGGTGCTGAGGATTTGTTCCGTGTTTCAAACATAAATAACTATATTTCTTATTAAATAGTTCCATTGTGTCGTTGACATATTTTGATTTCGTGAATTGAGAACATTGGCTTGTTTCCGACAAAGCAGACAGCAGTGGTGATTAAGTAAATGGTACGTCTCCCGGACATGGCAAGCAACATCTGACACCGTTCATTTTCTGATTCAATTAAAATTTCACTAATAAAGTTAAACTCATGCTCTGGGGCAAACAATTTGGCAAACATATCGTTAAATGTTTCACATGTTTCTGTTTTCGTTACGACTTCGAAACGGCTGTACACGCATGATGTTTGTCGCATGTCAGTGGGTGTCCCATTTTCGGCATGCTGATTATGACACTTTTATATAATAAAAGATATATTTCAACGATTCATTTCAACATATCTTCCTGATAATATGCCATTTGTCTGTTTGTAATGCATGCTTTCAGATGAAAAACAGCCAAACAAATAAAAATGTTTCCGGATAGTTTATTTTTCAGATCAAACACACAAGGGTATAAAATCATGACGTTTTGTCATTGGCTCATATATATACATGTACACACACACACACACACACACACACACACACACCATGCATAGCCATGTATACTCACTCAAAATAATAGTCAAAATGATGTCAACGATATGGTAAAATAGAAAAACATCAATCAAATTAATGAAGTATGAGTAACCTTAAGTATTAATAAACTTTGACATACATGACTGACAGCAATATGTTGATCAATAAAAGCACAAACACTGACACTAAGAAAGAAATATGATTTTGTCTCCTCCCCCCTCCCAACTCCCTTCCCTCACAGCCTATCTCTCACTCCCTTCCCTCACAGCCTATCTCTCATGTAACTTAGTTTAATTCTTATCATCCAAGATTAATGCCTGCTTTGTTCTGTTTAATTTTACATTCAAAGCAATTGTGAACATTTTAAGCCAAAACATGGTACAAAATGCAAATCGGCAGACTTTCATTAAAATCAACCTTATCATTTCTTAGAACAAATTTTGCCATTAACTTTCAACTACATATACCTAAAAAAAAAAATGCTCTGGACTATTCAATGTCAATGTCATCTCTTTGGCTTTATCAATTGGTGATAATCAGATAAAATCACATTTATGTCAAATGATGCCCAAACCTCCAACCCTCCTCGAACCCTTCTTTTTCCTCTCCTTCCCCCATCCCCCTCCTCCACATCTCCCTCCTTCCCACAACCGACTCACCCACCTCCCAATTTCTCTGCCATTTTCAATGCAGATCCTCCAATCTGTAAAAGCCACGATGGGATTCTCACCCCTCTTTCAACCTACAACTACAAGTCACAACAGAATATTACAACAGAAATAGTAAATTTGGTGTTATGAACTGATCAAACACCAATTTTTTTCTTTTCAATTCATCCTATGTATTTGTACACTAACACTAAATCTACAGCAGTAACTTACCACGAGGCAAATATCCTAAACACCATTATATATCTAACATACAACTTCACAAAATACAAGTAAAATTTGAATGAGTATCTTCTCTCACCACAACAGAATAAATGTGGGATTTTGAGCTGTCAAATATTCAACCAAAAGGCACCCGTATTACCTGCATGTGTTTCAGCCCAAATCTGCAATAATTTAGGTCTTAATTTGTGTGGTGAGTGAGAGTGTTTATGTGTGTGTGTGTGTGTGTGTGTGTGTGTTGTGTGTGTGTGTGTGTGTGCACAAGTGCATGCATGTGCTTGTGTGTGTGTGTGCATGTAAGTGAGTGTGTGCGAGTGAAGTGTGCGTGTGTGTGTGTGTGTGTGTGTGTGTGTGTGTGTGGTGTGTGAGTGTGTGTGTGTGTGTTTTTGTGATTGGGTGCATGCATGCATGTGTTTGTGTATGAGAGAGACTGACAGACAGAGAGAGAGACAGAGTGCGGGACTGTGTGTGTGTATAAATTTGCATATGTTAGTGTTAGTGTGTGTGTGTGTGTGTGTGTGTGTGTGTGTGTGTGTGTGTGTGTGTGTGTGTGACAGAGAGAGAGAGAGAGAGGGGGAGAAAGAGAGAGAGAGAGAGCGAGAGAGTGAGTGAGTGTATGTGTGTGTGTATTTGTGTGTGTATATGCGTGTGTTAGTGTGTATGTTTGTTTTCATGTATGCATGTGTGTATACATTTGTGTGGTGTGTGTGTGTGTGTGTGTGTGTGTGTGTGTGTGTGTGTGTGTGCAACATATCAAAAACATTAAGATAACAGATTACTGTCATGTCAAATTATTTGATTGTGTTACAGTCGATAGCATTATGAATTACGTAACCATGAATATTATCCGTTAGGCCTAAGTGCCGTTTTGATAACGATGACTCACAATGACGAGGCACGTGTTAAACATAAGCAACGTACCTGTTCTGTTCAGTTTCCTTGTGAATTCCTTGGAGTCACCATCCTCGGACGGCTTACTGTCTGAAATGACAGAGTTCTCCAAATTCTCTGCAATATCATTCAGACTGTCGTCGAGATATGCACCTGCAGGCGTGGACAGAGTTCTTTCGGCCCTGAAATTCGATTTGTTTGTCGATTTGTCTGAATCCATAATCGCCTCCTTTTGACCAGATGAAGAACTGCGTGCTACGTAAGTGGCCTCTGATCTGCTAACCAACAGAAGAGTGAGTGGAGCGTGATGGTCCGATCTCACTCTCAGAGTTCATCGGCAAGGAAGTTCAACAAGACATCAGTTTTTCTCGTCTGCTTGTTCACCGTGGGCCAACTAAGGGAGTAAGGCCATGTTATTATTTTCAGTGTGTAAATAAAGCACAAGAATAACTTCCCTTTTTAGTTTCTGTTTCGTCAAGAAAATGTCACAGCGTGCTTCTTCTTCTATTCTTCCAGATGGGGATGTTTAACCTGCCCCGTGCCCACAGTCTTCAAGTAGACTATTCTGGCACACAGGTTGCATGCATTTTGTATTTTCGTGTAGCCGGTACTCACCCGTCTTAGGACATGAGCATCGGGATCTTTAGAGTCCGTGTATGGTCTTTAGTGCATGTGACACAGACTAGACCTCGGTTTATAGTCCCATCCGAACGATGGGATGGAGTCAGAACCAAGTATAACTCCGAGGGAAAAATCCCCAATAGGCCTACCGAAATTCGAACCCGCAACCCCAGATCACGATCCGGCGCCCCCCCCCCCCCCCCCCCCCCCCCCCCCCCCCCCGCCGCTCAAGTCTACATCTGCTGCACCATGTCTGCTTAGCTACGAAATCTCAGTGCGCAGGATTTATGCGGATAAATACTTTAATGAATAAAATACGACTTTGCAGATTCCTCTCGCCTAGCTCAACACCTATTTGAGGAGGTGGCGCAGGAGAAGAGGGGGCTGATGGGATGGGAAAGAAGTTGTCTTCTCCTTTCTTCTGTAAACGGGTGGGGTATTTTTTGCTCCCATAAGAAAACCTAACACAGAGTAACTTTTATTCAAGACTGGCACAGCCTTTTAAACTTGAATAAAGTCAGACAATACATAGACGAACAATCTAATAGTGGGAGGAAAAACAAGCGCAGGCCAACAACTGAACTGTCTTCATAGTAATAACTTGGCAAAAAAAATTTTTTTTTTTTTGGTGGGGGGGGTTGAAGATGGAGAACCTGGGAACATGAAATTAAGAAAATATGTTACAGATATAAAAACTTTTCACTAGCTGTATAAGGGAACCAACGCAATCCTTTCTGAAGGCAAATATACTTGTATTGCCTGCTCCGTGGCCTTTCGTCCCCTGGGTTGGAACTCATCAGGGAGACACGGCTGGTTGTGTCTGCTCTCCTGGCGTCAAATAGAGACATACCACAGTCCATTATACTGTGGTGTTCTCACCACCAAGGGTGCAAAAAATATCCAATAGCACCCCCAAAGCAGCCAGCGAAGAGTAGTAAATGAAACCAAACGAAAGTGTGGGGAGAAAAAAAGTTGCTGAAAAACTAAAGGCATTATGCAAATAGTATCAAATGTAGGAGACAATCTTTGAGCCTACGCTTGAGGATCCACCCAAAGATGCAAGGGAGATCAAAAGACAAACACACAGACGGACAGAAACAAATACAAATAACTCAATTAATCTCCTTTCTTCATTTTACATTGGAAAGAGAGAAAAAAAAAAGTAAACAAGTGGGGTAACTTTTGCTCACATAAGAAAACCAAACACAGAGCAACTTTTATTCAAGACTGCCACAGCCTTTTAAACTTGAATAAAGTCAGACAAATACAAAACACACAAATATGTCTATGTATGTATTTGTCTGACTTTATTCAAGTTTAAAAGGCTGTGCCAGTCTTGAATAAAAGTTGCTCTGTGTTAGGTTTTCTTATGGGAGCAAAAGTTACCCCACTTGTTTACTGTTTATTGTTTACTGTTCCCTGCCTCATTTAATTTCCAATTGGAAAGAAAGTTTGCCTTTTGTTAGCCTTACACGTCTTCGAACAAGTTGCTCTGTTGTTTTGTTGTTGTTGTTGTTTGTTTTTTTGTTGTTGTTGGTTGTTGTTGTTTTTTTTTTTTTTTTTTTTTTTTTTTTTTTTTTTTTGGGGGGGGGGGGGGGGGCGCGGGTGTTGTTTGTTTGTTTGTTTTTTCACTCTGAATCAGAAAGAAAAGCAAAACAGTGTCAGATTTATACAAATATTATCAGCTAGTCCCTGTCTGTTTATAGGAAACGTTTTCGAGGATTACGTCTGATCGTAAGTCGCTGGCGCGCTCCAGAAATTCATCAGTTTTTGTTTCTTCTTCTTCTTCTTCCTAAAATACTGGTTCACTCAAAAACGAGTAGGTCACCAGCGCGCATGTTAAAAAGTAAAATAAAATAACATAAAATAGTGCGACTCAGTCTGTTGGCCCCTGGAGCAAATTTGGCAACATGGGGTCGCACTCGATATTCAAGAAGTTAAAAGCAATGGCCAGATTCAGGCCCAGGTAACCATAAAATATCTGGGGAAGTTAAAATAGAAAATCGTCAATATGCAGATCTCAAAACTGTCGATCGTATCAATTTGCTTTTTAAATGAGACTGCATTTGTGGCAATCTTGATGGCACCCGGCAGTGCGTTCCACACCCGTACAGAACTAGGATAAAATGAATGTAAGTGGCTGTCAATATTTGATGCAGGTATGGTATAACATTGACCGCCACTCCTGGTGCTACTTTTATTCAATACTAGTTCTTCCATTGGAATATCAATTAGTTTAGCTCTGCCTTTGAAGATGTTAAGTTTGATAAAAGCTCTTCTCTCTTCTAAGGGTTTCCATTCTAATTTCCTCATGTTCTTCCTAGTATTCCCCTTTTCTCTGATGTGGTCCCCTGTTACGAACCGTGCTGCTCTCTTCTGAATCTTTTCGAGGTTATCAATGTCCTTTAGATGGTAAGGATCCCAGACTGAGCAACCATATTCCAGTACTGGTCTAACCAGTGTTTTGTAGCAGTCGTACCTTTTGGGGGCAGCCATTGATATTCCTGTATAAGAAAGCTAAGATGTTATTTGCTTTCTTACATACTAAATTGTAATGTTCTTTCCATTTGAGACGACTATCTACAATCACGCCTAAATATTTTGCAGCATTGGTTTCTTTAAGAATAGTATTATGAATAGAATATTCTGATCTAGTTGGTGAGCGTTTGTTACATATACGCAACACTTAAGAAGTCATATTTGTCAAGATGGTCCATTATGCTACTATATATTATGTGTTCAAGTAGTTTAGCTGATATGGATGTAAGAGATACAGGTCGATAGTTCTCTGCTTTTGTTTTGTCGCCCTTTTTGAATAAGGGAACAATGCTCGCATCTCGCCACTCATCAGGTATTACTCCCTGGTCCAGTGAAGCTTGGTAAAGTAGTTGGTATACCTCACTCAATTCATTGGCACATAATTTTAAGAGCTTGCCAGGAACGCCATCAGGACCAGTAGCTTTGTTTTCATTGATGTTGGTCAGTAACTTAAATACTCCTGCTTTGTTTACTTTGATGTTTTGCATTTCAGGGAGTTTATCATCATCCTTTAGTCTAACGTTAATTAAAGGCTTGGGATTTGAGAAAACCGAACAAAACTGCTTGTTTAGTAAATTTGCTTTCCCTTCAGGGTCCTGTATTAGGTTATTCTGGTTGTTTCTCAGGTCTGGAATCCCAATGTTGTCCTGTCTCTTACTCCTTATGTAAGACCATAATTTCTTGTTTTGATGATCACCTTCTGAAATCATCGAATTAACATAATTGGAGTGAGCAAGCCTACATTCTCTCTGACACCTTCTCTTAATATGCTTATACCTAATCAGTAATCTTTCTGAATTTGGATGTAGTTTCAATTTCTTAAAGAAACGATGTTTCCTTCTCAACAAACGTTTAGTTTTTGTATTAATCCATGGCTGGTGGTTCTTGCTTGAAGTTATTTTAGTAGGTATGTTGTCATCCATAATAAATTCCAAGCTAGTTTTTATACACCTCCAAAGGTCATTGACATTATCTTTAACACTATGAGACCTCAAAAAAGACGACTGAAATCATGAGTATCCCTGTGTAATTTTGTTAAGTCTGCTTGGTTCCAGAGTCTGATGGTACGTTTGGGGGTTTTCTTCGAAAGGGTTGAAAGTTGCTCTCTAAGAGAATTATGTCATGATCACCCAGGCCTGCAATTAATTCCTGATTGCCTAAAGCGCCTGGACAATTGGTAAAAAAATAAATCCAGGAATGCCTTACCATGTTGGTATTTCAACTGACTGCACTAATCCAAGGTCTTTGGTGGTATCAAAAAACTGAGAATTAATATTTTTATTGTATTGATTACCAAGTATGGCATCTTCACGCCAATCAATATCTGGTAAGTTGAAGTCTCCACCAATCCATAATATTGCCTTCCTATTGGCCAAAACAATGTCAGAAATGTCTCTGCAAATAGACGAACATACGTTTTCATCTGAGTCTGGAGGTCTGTATACTGATCCAACAACGACAGGTCTCTTATTCTTAATATTAATCCTACAAAATAAACTTTCACTATTTTTGCCTTGATATAAAAACTCACTGGCTAAGTTCTTCCTAATGGCAATCAAGACTCCCCCACCTCTTTTTCCAAGTCTGTCCTTTCTATAAATATCAAAATCATCAGTAACTTTTGGTTTTGACGCAACTTTCCAGTTTCTTATCACCGGATCCTTTTCACCTTTGAAAGCCGTTCTCTTTTTTCAGCGAATAGGTCCTGTAGCCTTTTTTTTTTTTTTTGAAGTCAAATCGGTAGTGGAATAGATTTTTTTTGGTATCAGTAATACTCTTAACAAATCTTGATATTGATCTTGATCTATAGTCGATAGGGCCACGCTGTGGCATAACATCGACGGAAGAACTTGGGGAGAGCACACACACACACACACACACACACACACACACACAAAATCTACATGTTTGATGGTCTGACCAGCCAGCCCAAGTTCAGCGTGCACTGACATGATGCCAAGCCTCTGCAGCGGTCGTGGAAAAGGAAAAGGGAGAGGGAGGGGGGAGGGGAGGGGGGGGGGAGGCTGGGGGGTGTTTGTTTACTTCCCTTTGGGGGGCTGTTGGAAGAGGTTCTTGAATTCCTCCACAGTCCCTGCAGAAACAACACTATTGTCTAAGTTGTTCCATTCCCTGATGGTTCGTGGGAAAAAGCTGTTCTTGAAGACAAGTGTTGCAGTATGCTGGATGTTGAAGCAGCGCTGGTGGTTCCATGCGTATTGCTCCACTATGTTCTTCCTTTCTTGATTTTTCGCTCTTGTGGGTCTTATAAGTCTTTTGTTTTGGACAGGTGTCAGGTATTTATCCACCTCTATGCCAGGAAGATGTCCTTCAATGATCTTCATTAAGAAGGTGAGCCGGTGTTGTCTTCTTTTCTGCAGAAAAGGGAAGCCAATGTCCTGTAGCATAGCTGTGACACAGCCTGGGTTTCGGGACCGGTAATCTCGCTTTATGTATCTGGCTGCTCTGCGTTGGATGCCTTCTATCCTGTCAATTTCTCCTTGCATATATGGGTCCCAGACAGTGGAGCTGTACTCTAGAAGGGACCTGACAAGGGAGACATACGCTGTTTTGCGGCAGGCTTCAGAACAAAAGCGCAGGTTCCTACGAAGCATACCCAGGCTGGTGCTTGCTTTCTTGGCGATCTTGTCTATGTGAGCAGACCAAGACAGGTTTTCGCTTATTTCAACTCCAAGATAGGGATGAGAGTCCACTTGCTGTAGGATGTGGTTGTCCAGCTGGTAGAAGAAAGGTGATCTGTGTCGTACACTCATGATGTAACATTTCTTGGCATTGAATCTCATGCCCCATTCTCTAGCCCAGGTTTCTAGTTTTTTCAAGTCATCTTGCAAGGCAATGTGGTCTGCCTGAGTCTTAATTTCTCGATACAGAAGGCAGTCGTCTGCAAAGAGCCTGACTTGAGATGAAACGGAGGTAGGTAGGTCGTTGATGTGGCATAAGAATAGTAGGGGGCCAAGTACTGTACCTTGGGGAACGCCAGAGTCTACTGTCACTTGCTCGGAAAACTTTCCATCTACCACCACTTTCATACTCCTCTGGGTGAGGAAAGTGGTGAACCACTGATAGAGTGGGCCTCTGATGCCGTAGCTTCCCAGCTTCTCCAAGAGCTTCGAATGTGGGACCGTGTCAAAGGCTTTTGAAAAGTCTAGGATGGCTATGTCGGTCTGAACATTCTTCTCAAAGCTTAGACACAGATCATGTAGTGTGGTGACCAGCTGCGTCTCACATGAAAATCTTCTACGAAACCTGTGGTTTAGGTTGGTGAGTAGCTGGTGTTTTCCTAGGTGCTCCATCAGATGACTGCAGATAATATGCTTCAAGAGCTTGCTCGAGACTGATGTGAGTGAGACAGGTCTGTAATTCTCTGCCAGGTGTTTGTCCCCTTTCTTAAATGTTGGTACCACATTTGCTGTGAGCCAGTCATCTGGTCGGGTTCCTGTGTTCACTGACTTCTGGAAAATGTGGGTCAGTCCTTCTGCCCGTTGTGTTGAACGTTCTTTAAGAACTCGGCTGTGTATGTTGTCAGGGCCTGCTGCTTTTGCTGGGTTTATACTCCGTAGCAGCTTTTCTACCCCTTTATCTCCAATGTGGAGATCCTTAATGGCGGGATACTGGTAGAGAGAAGCGTTTTGAGGTGGCAAGGACTGGGTAAATACAGACTTGAACTGTTCGACCAGGATGTTTGCTTTACCCGCGCTATCACCGACTAGTTTCCCATCTGCTTTTAATCGGGCAACTCCTATATTATCTTGTTTCTTTGATTTGACGTATTTCCAGAAAGGTTTGGTGTTGTTCTCTTCAAGTCCTTTGTTGATGCTGTTGTTTAGGAAGTCTGTCTCTGCTTTCCGGAACGCTCGTTTGCATTCTTTCTGAATTTGTCTAAAGTTTGACCAGTTTCCTGTTCTGCGGGCCTGGTGGTATAGCCGTCGTTTTTTTGGGGGGGTTAGTCGAAGTAGGGGGTCATTTAGCCATTGCAGCCTCAGTCTGCTGGAATGGAGGACAGATGGGATATGCTTCTTGGTTGCCTCTGATAGCTGGTTTCAGAATGTTTCCCAAAGGGTGTTTACATCCGCACCACTTTCGTTCAGTGAGGCAATTTGTTCCGAGACATTTGAAGCTGATTTCCTCATCTCGTCCCAATTGGTTTTGTAGAAGAGGAAACATTTTCCATGTGGGTTTTTCGCTTGGAAGGGCCTGATGCAGAAATCACTGACGACCGTATCATGATCTGACAGTCCCGGTATGCTGACAGTGGCTTTCAGCAGGGTTGGATTTGTGGAAAAGACCAAGTCTAGCAGGTTTTCACCTCTGGTGGGTTGGTCGTGAACTTGGTGTAGTCCATATTTCTCTGCTATCTCCACTAGCCTCTGTTGCACTTGGCGGTCTGAGGCTCCTGCAGGGACTGTGTGTGTGTTCCAGTCTACATCAGGGCGATTAAAGTCACCACACAGGATACTGTTCCTTTCTCCCTTTCCAGCCACCTTCTGCAAGGATGCATCTAGGCGATCAAGGGGGTCCATTTGGCGTTCTGGCATGTTAAACAAGCCAAATGTGGAAGTTTTCTTCATGTTTTCCCTTAGTTCTTTTCCTTTGAATGA
The DNA here is from genome assembly GCA_018398815.1 of Conus ventricosus. Taxonomy (NCBI): domain Eukaryota; kingdom Metazoa; phylum Mollusca; class Gastropoda; order Neogastropoda; family Conidae; genus Conus; species Conus ventricosus. Next base: position 19,036,732 of record CM031611.1, on the reverse strand, counting down.
ACAGTCAGTCTGAACAACCCTGGTCTGTTCCAAATTAATAGGGTCCATAGCCATCATGTGAGTTTGAGATCTTTGGATCTTCCCAAGTATCATGCCCACCATTCATCATTGTTACAAATGTGGACAGCGAGTCAGTTGTAATAAAACACACAGTCATATATTTCAACGGTTTAAATGAAACTGGTTTGTAACTGCTTTTTATGTATGAATGGAGCAACTGTTACGGGGCAACCATTGATCTCCATATCCACCACATCAACAGGTCCATCCCACTTCCTCTGCTTGCAAGAGTGGTCAAATGTTACATTTGCTTTTGCTTATTGTTACATCCAGCAATGGAGTTGCGCTCTCATCTGCCTCCAATAGTATGCGTGCTCATTACCATGACTATGCCAAGAACACTGCAGAATCGATTTTCATGCAAGTTGGTGCAATGATGGAATGTAACACAAGCAAACCCATCACATTTTGGTCAGGATGTGAATCAGAGGGGGGATCCAGGATCCGACCAGCAAAATTTCGCAGAAACACCTCAACCACTTTTAATGAAATGTTAATCTTCGTCGTAGGTCATGGGTATCAAAGGACCAAAAGTAATCATTTTCATTTCACAATTGAGTCAGTTTCGAAGCTACCTTAGCAAAGTGTATAACTTTTCCCATAGTGCATGGTCTGAACCTGTGCCAAAAAAATGTTTTTGTCAACAAGCAAGCAGTGAACAAGAAACAAAACCATGGCAAGGTTTTGTTCCTTCAGAAGAAAGTGGGGGTCCCTAGAGACCCACGACATACATATGGCAAAGCTATAGTCCTTAGAAACAAAGAGAAAGAAAAGCACAGGTGTCTGATGATCCACAAGGTCTTAGCCCTATACAAAAATCAAAGGTCCCCTGGACAAATTTTAGCCAATGTACAGCAATGGTAGGCTGTAATGGGGCAAAAGGATAAATCCCTTTATGTTTGGTGCAGATCTTATGGTGGAGATCCTAACCAAGGAGCAAATCCAAGATCCATTGAACCGTGACAGACTTTTAGGCTCTAGGGAGTTACCTTCTTATCTTCCTTGTTTTCAAATCAAACACCACTAGCAGCTCATTCAAACGCAACATGCAGAAGTTTTTTTCTGTACTTGAAAAGACAGTTATATGGCACTCTTCATAATGTTTGCACACTAAGATTGTGTTTTAAACATCATTCATTTTTTTTTCTATATCAGGCCGAGTCAGGACTAATAACATTATACTTTCAAATAACAGACAGCAGGTAAATTAATTTCAGCATCCAGTAATGTTCATAGTCAGATGACATATTTTAGATGACGTACTTTGAAGGATTTATGTTTCCTGGACCAAAGCTCCTGATGTTTCCACAATTCAAATGTACCTTACTAGTCTTACACAATGCCATCATTATGTCCCTTGATTGACATAGCTAGAGGCCATACCAGCTGGCCTATGTTGAATGAGCTATCAACCGTTTGAGTGCCTCAAGAGGAATATTTCCATTCTGTCCCAGTATTCAGGATGAACAATGATGGATAAATATATCCTTGTTATACATTGTAATATATTATTGTTAGAATGATGGATGAATGTGTCCGAGTCATAGTTACACATTGTTACATATTACTATATATTGTAGCAAGATTGTCAAAATTGCTTGCAAGATTTTCATAAATGAACGGGTGAATTAATTTTTCTTTCAAAAACGCTTGTGTTATGAGTACTCTTTTGTGATGCAGTGGTTTATATGTTTTTTCCCCCAATCTTTATCATCCTAGATCAAGAAAACTCTTGACAATACTTGTCAGTAAAATTGAAATGCATGTGGATTCGTAATATGTTCATCAAATCGTGAGAAATCATTTATCACCAAATCCACGACTACATGCAAGCTTTACATTCATTTGTCAAAATGATCACAAACTGTTCAGTAATTTGTGAGAACCATTAGGAGATACTATCACATCAGTGAACTTTTTCATGTAATACCCACCCTTCACCTCCTCAGCACACGTCCCACACATGTATATAAAGTATGCATCTCATGTCAAAATGCATTTTGACAAAGTTGGCAGGCATGAAACTGAGCAAAGTAAAATGGTGGAAATTTTGTTGAAAAAAGGGGGGGATGGGGGGTGTGGTGGGGGTTGAGGCAATTTACACGGTGTTCTCACCACTATACGTTTTGTTCTAGCTGGGCTTTCTTTGGGAATTTTTTTCTCTTTTTTTTTTCCAGTTTGTTTTCATTTTTGGCTAAATCATGAAAATTATCTGCGGAAATCTGCTGAAAGAGAATTTTATGCCTGGCTGCATGCCCTACCAAACTTGGCATGCAAGCGGTTAGCACCTTCATTTATTTTTTGCATATAATTATGTGAAAAGACTGTTTTGTGGTTGTCTGAGTTTCACATAACTTTGATTTCCTTTTGTTTCTAGACAGGTGCAATCTTTGACAGGACAATTAAAAAAAACAAGGAACATGTGTGCCTGCCAAGATGTCTCCGAGTGCATGAAGATTATCTGTTGTTGTTCTTCAGTTTAACGTCTTCCCACACAAGGTGATTTCAGACGGATTGTGTAATAGTGTGGTGTGTGTGTAGAGAGAGAGAGAGAGAGAGAGAGAGAGGAGAGAGAGAGAGAGAGAGAGAGCACTCGCAAGCGCCTGTGTATTTGGATGAGTGAGTGTGCGTGTGCGCTTGTGTGCGTGTGTGTGTGTGTGTGTGTGTGTGTGTAATTTCTTTTTGTGTATGAGGGGTTGTTGAAAGTTAAAGATAAATTCCTACTGGACTATGTAGTAGATGGGGGCATAACGAACAAAGTAAAGCATAATTATTTTATATTTTTGGTAAAGTCAGTGGAGTCGATCTATTATGTGAAATATTAGAACCAGTTTTGAGCACTGTATTCTTTACTCCTGGACAATCTAGTAGCAGGTGACGTACAGAAAGAGTTTCCCCACACATGCATGTAACATTTTTACTGTATTTGGTTCGAAGTGAATTTAAACGCATCCTATGAATTAAAGTTGCTACCTCTCTAGATGTCGTATTTTCAAATTTGTCTAATCGAGTCTTGGGCTGGATGTCGGGATTTGGTTGTATACAGTTGTGATAATATTGGCTATGTGTGTCTTCAATAACCTCTTGAAACTGTTAAAGGATACTCTAGTAATTAAAGTATAACATTCTGATAGGTCTAGCGGAATGTTCAGAGAAGTCATTCCATCAATGTTGCGAGCTGCTCTCCGAGCAGCTTGGTCAACTTTCTCATTTGTGGAAATTCCACAGTGTGAGGGCACCCAACAGAAAGTCACATTTATTCTTTTCATCGATAGGAGATGTGTCACATAATTAATTTCTGTAATAGTCTCACAGCGGATCTTTGGATTTAGAGACTGTAAGCAGCAGAAAGGGCGACTTTGAATCACTGCACAGTAAAAGTTGACAATTTTCTATGGAAGACTTTAAAACATACTTCAGGGACATTAGAATAGTAACTAATTCTGCAGTAAATATTGACAAGTGTTTGCCAAGATAATATAATTCCTCCACTTTTGACTTTGGTATTATAAAAGCTGCTCCTGCTCAATGGTCATCTAACACTGAACCATCTGTAAAAATTTGCAGATGATCCTTATATTGATTTTCCAAATGAGAATTTACATAATTTTTTAAAGATATGGTGGATCGTTTTTGTTCAGTTCAGTATAATTTGTGTCAAAATTTGCTTTGGTTTGTTCCCATTTGGGAGTGGGTGGAAAGGACGGATTGACAGTTATTTTGCTTTGGTTAATGTTGTTTTTTTTCAGAAGAGTAGATGTGTATGACTGAATAGATTTTGCTGATTTTATGTCTTTTGCTCTTTTAGCAAAATCTGTATCTGAATTTAGAGATACTTCATTTGTACAGAAACTTTTTTGTGAAAGGTTCTTTAAAACAAATTTGGTGGAGGACACTTTTCGAAACTCGTTCAAAGGTAAAATTCCAATTTCATAGTATGTCCCAATGTTGCAGGTATGCGTGGGAACTCCAAGAGCAAGTTTATATGCTTTGCAGTCTACACTTTGTAACTTATTAAGTAGATGCTGTGGAGCGCTGAAGAATACTTCTTGAGCATAAATCAATCTAGACCGCACAAGAGCAGAAGATAGGAGTGTTTAAACTCTCTTTATCTTGTCCCCATTTTTGTTTGCTTATGATCTTTAGAAAGTTTAAACTTTTTCTTGCTTTATTCAAAATATGTTCAATATGTTGGTTCCATGAAAGTTTAGATGTTAAAAATACTCCTAAGAATTTAACAGATTTGACATATTGTAAGACCGATCCATTCAGAGTAAATTGTGGAAGTTTGTCTGGGTCATATCCAGAGTTGAAAAGCATTAGATTTGTTTTTTCTGCCGACAGTGTCAATCCATTTTCATGTAAAAATCTACTGATATTGTTTAATTCATGTTGATATTTGATCTTTATGTAATTTAAGAATCTTAATGGGGTTTTTCTTTTCATAGTGACTTTCATCCACAGACATATGTCATCAGCAAACTGTACTAAGACTACGTCTTTGGATAAGCCTTTGGTTATGTCTGCAATCAGGATGTTAAACAGGATTGGAGATAATACTGATCCTTGTGGAAGACCCATTTCCAGTGTTCTAGTGGTGGAATATGTATGAAGATTATCTTTATGACACATGGTGTATTACAGAGAAGATACTGTAGTGTTTATGGCATCAGCTTTATGACACATTTGGTTAGTAGCTCTGCAACGCTGAGGCCTACAGAGCAATCACGGGTTGATGCCCAGTATGTCTGACTGTATACTTTTTCAGACCTAGCGGCAGAGATGCCATGGGATAGTATTAATTGCTTCCCTTTGAAATATTGGCCCTCAAGTCACATTATTTGTCAATTCTTGTTCATAGCTGCAAATTTACGCTTGTAGTTCTCTCTTCAGAGAAAGAAAAACAAAATAATCAGTGATGTACAAAAGATAAAATATGGAGCACTCAAGTCAATCGGTAGAAAGAACAAAGTGAGCTTGTACTTCCGGTCAGACCAATCGAAGCAATCAATGCATCATAGTTGTCTTACAGCATTATATGAAACATATACTGAATAAATATTTACATTTTGTACTTGATACATTCAAAACCTACTTTTATGTAGAATTTAACATGTAAATCTTAAAAATTTCTTTTCCCTGTATTTGATTATGCCTGTGTGTGCATGTGTACATGTGCACGCATGTACATGTGTGCGAGTGTGTGGTGTGTGCATGCTTGTTTGCATCAATCACATTTGTGTGTAGGTATGCATATCTGTTATCATTAAGTGTGTAGATGGGCATAGGTGCACAGGCATTACAGAGTGATGAACAATGAACAGAGCAAAGACAATAATAATGAATGAAACTAGGAATAAAGAAAAATGAGTACTGACAATCATTCCACAAAGTGTGTGTAAGGGTGTCAAATACCAATGTTGTTATCTGATATGCCTGATACTGTAAAATATTTTCTTGAAGGAGAAACTGTTTGCCAGGTAAAAAGGAAAGACTTGAAGGAGAAACTGTTTGCCAGGTAAAAAGGAAAGACTTGAAGGAGAAACTGTTTGCCAGGTAAAAAGGAAAGACTTGAAGGAGAAACTGTTTGCCAGGTAAAAAGGAAAGACTTGAAGGAGAAACTGTTTGCCAGGTAAAAAGGAAAGACTTGAAGGAGAAACTGTTTGCCAGGTAAAAAGGAAAGACTTGAAGGAGAAACTGTTTGCCAGGTAAAAAGGAAAGACTTGAAGGAGAAACTGTTTGCCAGGTAAAAAGGAAAGACTTGAAGGAGAAACTGCCAGGTAAAAAGGAAAGACTTGAAGGAGAAACTGTTTGCCAGGTAAAAAGGAAAGACTTGAAGGAGAAACTGTTTGCCAGGTAAAAAGGAAAGACTTGAAGGAGAAACTGTTTGCCAGGTAAAAAGGAAAGACTTGAAGGAGAAACTGTTTGCCAGGTAAAAAGGAAAGACTTGAAGGAGAAACTGTTTGCCAGGTAAAAAGGAAAGACTTGAAGGAGAAACTGTTTGCCAGGTAAAAAGGAAAGACTTGAAGGAGAAACTGTTTGCCAGGTAAAAAGGAAAGACTTGAAGGAGAAACTGTTTGCCAGGTAAAAAGGAAAGACTTGAAGGAGAAACTGTTTGCCAGGTAAAAAGGAAAGACTTGAAGGAGAAACTGCCAGGTAAAAAGGAAAGACTTGAAGGAGAAACTGTTTGCCAGGTAAAAAGGAAAGACTTGAAGGAGAAACTGTTTGCCAGGTAAAAAGGAAAGACTTGAAGGAGAAACTGTTTGCCAGGTAAAAAGGAAAGACTTGAAGGAGAAACTGTTTGCCAGGTAAAAAGGAAAGACTTGAAGGAGAAACTGTTTGCCAGGTAAAAGGAAAGACTTGAAGGAGAAACTGTTTGCCAGGTAAAAAGGAAAGACTTGAAGGAGAAACTGTTTGCCAGGTAAAAAGGAAAGACTTGAAGGAGAAACTGTTTGCCAGGTAAAAAGGAAAGACTTGAAGGAGAAACTGTTTGCCAGGTAAAAAGGAAAGACAGAAAAGAAAATTAGAAGAAAGCAAGAAAAGAACAAAGCAAGCAAATAAAAGAAGTGGAACAATAAACACTTAACTGAACAGCATGATGTATAGTCTGTTTTATTTCTCAAGTCATTTCACTTTTGTCATTTCCTAACAAACGAATCAAAAAATGAATTTTGAAGCATACTGGTAAAACCATCCTGCAGTTTTTCAATCCAACCATTGCACACTTAAAAATCTGTCTTTTTCTGTAAGGTCACTCACAGACCCTTTGCTGTTCACCGTTTGCACTTTCTATGAACCGTTTGAATAGCATGCACCATAGATTGTAGAGAAAAGTAACAAGGGAACAATAAGTGTAAGTATGGCCTGAATTCACATCAGGCAATCAGAAAATAACACTATTTTGTTCTAACAATGTACGCTCTGTTCTTGATCAACATGAACATATAAAACAAATTGGGAGGAAAACCATGCATGCACATGTTAATATGTATAGAAAAATAAATCACTAATAATAAAAAAAAAAGGCTAGACAAGCACACATTGAACTGTCCAAGTCTGTATGAATATATCTATATACAAAATAAAAGTTGTATAAGAGCTAATCCCCTCTCTCATTCGACACCCCACCCCAAATACTCTTCAAATGCTCAATCTGTCACCCTGAAGTCACGAATTGCCCTCTCATTCTTCTACCCCTCCCCCTCTCTCCCTTTCCCATCCCCATCCCCTAAAAAGCGAGGAAAAAATACTTCAAAATGACAGCTGACAAGAAAGAACAAAATCAGTAATTCCACGTAACAGATGTGTTAACAGTCTTCATAGAACTTGGGCAGCTGGTCTCCAGTGAGGGTGAACCTCTCCACTCCCTCACTAGTGATGGCCGCCATGCGGATGATGCCTCCACTGGATCCGTCGCGGTTGATGGCCAGTGACACCGCTGAAATCAAACACCATCATAAGCACAATCAGTGTGTTGATACACTACTGATATCATCTGCATCCACTTTGTACACACAAACATTTTGTTAAAATACTAGATCAGCAACGAGATTTTTGTCAAACTTACCTCTTTAAACAAATGCCTTTATCTCCACTAACCGTAGAACATCACCATATTTTCAGCATAACCAAAACAAAAAAACAACACAACAAACAAAAACAAAACAACACAAAACTGATAAGAAAAGGAAATACAAGGAGCTGACCTCACCTTAACAACCAACTAGGCAGTATGAGTGAGGAAAGGGAGGCACGGATAGCCTCTGATCATGATTAAACCCTTCATGATGCAGATGTGTTTGGTGCTAATGTGGACAAACGTGGTACAGAGGAGAGCATTGACGAGATCTATGTTGATGATGTTTACAGAAATTAAGGAATTTCAGTACCAAATTTAGAGATTTCCAATATGAGAACTACAATTTTCATTCCCAGGTCTACTGTCTGTGTCACTCCTCCCCTCCCCCTACACCCTTCTATTTCAACTCTTCTCCTCCCCCTACACCCTTCTATTTCAACTCTTCTCCTCCACCTCAGTCATCCGTTCTTGAAGTTCATGCAAGTACGTTTCTCACTTTCGTCATTCTCTGTGTCAGACTATTGCCAATTGTCTTTTTTCGGGTATCCCCTCCACTTGGGCTCTGACCCAAAACAGTTGTGTATTGAAGGGGACACAGGATAACAATTTTATTTGTCCAAAAGATGGAAAATTAATTTTCGACAGCACAGCAGCCATATACTAGGACAATACACACACAACACACACACACACACACACACTCCCTCGGCTATGCATGTGGTGTATTTGACTTTGAGCCCATCCTGTATTTTTGCCCCATTTAGTCAAACAGTAGACTTCTGTTTTTGTTTTCTTCAACTTTTCAGCTGGCCTGCCGTTTGGCAGACGATCTTATCTTCTTCATGCTGTTCATAGAGATTTTCTCTCTTTCTCTCTTGGGCATCTTTAGATAGGGGATTGTATCTGATGATATCCTTAAGAGGTTTTGTGCCTTGCTGAGGTTTTGGTCCCCTTCGGCATCTCCTGGGCTTTGATCCGATCCATGATCATTTTCCTCTTCCCTTGTCCCTCCTTTGAGGTTAGCGGTCAGTCTAACCCAATACTTCTATCTTTTTCAAGACTTTGAAAACAACATCAACAACAACTCTATCTACCTATCATTCGTTATGAAAATTAAAAAAAAAAAAGTGACTAGGAGAATAAAAGGAGGAAACGGTGAAAGACTTTAACCCGTTGACTGCCCTTGCACGAACGGCGTTCGTGATGGTTTCGGGAAAGCTGTGTGGTGGCCCCCTTTTGCACGAACGGCGTTCGTGATGGTTTCGGGAAAGCTGTGTGCCCTTGCACGAACGGCGTTCGGGATAATTTCATCATTAAAATTCGGCTATTTAAAGAAGGGAGGCAAGGAGAAAAAATGGTTTAAATGGTTGCAGGGACCCTAAAGGATGGTTTCTTCCCTTTCACGGGTCAGCTGACTGACCGGCTCGCGTCTGTTCGGTCAATAACTTCGGGAAAGTTCGGATAAGTCTTTCTCGGTGGAAGATGGCGAGTCGAGCAGGCAGTTTGATCAGGCGCGTGCCGTTTTCAAACGATCTAATGCCCTCAAAGTGCTTCAAGAAGTTATCCGAGACCGTGAAAGCGATGACGAAGACTTCAAAGAAGTGGAATGAAGCGATTTGGAAAAGGAATAAAGTGATCACAATCAACACCACCCTTTGCTATTGGAGATTGGTGTTGATGACGAAGCTGATTCCCCACTTCAAACCGAGCGATACCGGCGAAAGTGGGGCCGAATCGGAGAGTGACGAGCCGATTCCATGTTTTGCCCCTCCCTCCTTTCATGAGAGGTTGGGAGGAGAGTCGAGGAAGGGGAGGGGGTTTAGGACAACGGCGAGGGTCCAGTGTGAGGGGGCGTGGCAGAGGGTGTGGCACTCGTCAGTCGGAACTTATTTCAGAATGGACAGAGGCCAGTGCTGATTGCCCAAATCTCGACCTTTCTTTCACGGGTGACCCAGGTATCAAGGTAAACATTGGCAGTTTCAAGCCCATGGATTTCATGGAGCTGTTTTTGTGGGTGTGTGTGTGTGGTGTGTGTGTGTGTGTGTGTGTGTGTGTGGTGTGTGCTTGTGAGCGTGTGTGTGTGTGTTTGTGTGTGTGTGTGTGTGTGTGTGTGTGTGTGTGTGTTTGTTGGCAGGCTGTGTGTGTGTGTGTGTGTGTGTGTGTGTGTGTGTGTGTGAGGAGAGGGAGGGAGAGAGAGAGGAGAGCAGTGCTTGTGCATGGTGTGGGTATACATTGTGTGTGTGTGTGTGGTGTGTGTGTGTGTTGTGTGTGTGTGTGTTGGGGTTTGTGTAGTGTTTGTGCATGGTGTGTGTGTGGTGCTTTTGCATGTGGTGCTGTGTGTGTGTGCGTGTGTGTGTGTGTGTGTGTGTGTGTGTGTGGTTGTGTGGTGTGGTGTGTGTGAGTGTGTGTGTGTGTGTGTGTACATGTGTGTGTGTGTGTGTGTGTGTTTACATGCGTGTGTGTGTGTGTACATGCGTGTGTTTGTGTTGTGTGTGGTACATGCGTGCATGTGTGTGTGTGTGTGTTGCTTTTGAATATGGTGCTTGTACACAGTGTGTGTGTGTGTGTGTGTGGTGTGTGTGTGTGTGTGTGTTACCCAAATGTGTGTCAGTCAACTATAACTTGCATTTACTGGCAGTAGTGTGGGATCCTGATCCTTCTGTCCATAGGTTCTGTGGTGTGGTGTATTCTCTGCGACACCAGTGTATTTTTCAGTTGTTAGTGTGCTTTCATCATCTGTGGTGTGGCCTTTTGTAGCTCAGTCCTATCTTTAGCAGTTTTTTTTTTTTTTGGGGGGTGGGGGGTGGGGGTGGTTTTGCAATGTTTTATTTATTACCTTCTGTGGTAAATGCTATTTATCAATCACACCTAGTTCATGAGTGAACCAAACCACATGTGTGAAAGAAAACTGACAGAATAATTGGAAGTTACACTTAGTGTTGTTATTGTTAGTTCATCTCTGCTAAACAAGACCAATTCCCAAGAGGCTTGCAAGATGTGCAGACTGATGCTGTGGATAATGTTCAATTCCCATCTTCTTTCCCACGTTACCTGGGCTGGATTGCCCCATGATATGGGTTGCTAAACATTTTATGCATTGTCAAGCTTTATTGTGAATACAGATGTTTGTCTGAAGTTCAAAGATACTAACACCAGTTTTTGTGGTACTTCATTGTGATTTTAGTGCTATAGTTTTGTTTATGTTCTGAAAGTGTTGTTTTTCAAACAAAACATTCATCATTATATATATTTTTGGTCTACTCATTACAAACAAAATCAAACTATTGTGATATCTGGCTGTAGCCAGGATATAACAAGAAAATTTCCCAAGTATCTAAGATATATGTCAAGAATTGAAAGAGCACTGGGCATATCAGTGAACCTACCCAAGAAAACAAAATTGTGTCCCTTGATACCTGGATTGTACTGTACCCCAGAAATGCATAAATTTATCATATAAAACAACAATTGTGGGTTGCAAATTCACTACCAAATATTTACACAGGTGTTCAGTAAACACTAACACCATTTTTGGCGGGGTTTGTATGTTTTTTGTTTTGCTGCTGTGGGTTTTTGTATGCTTGCAAAATATAATTTAAAAAAAAAGTTGAATTATAAGATTATTTATTATACTCAGAATAAACAAAATCAAATATTATTTGCAGGTATTATAGCCCTGGGTATGAGAAGAAAACATGCCAAAAATCTAAGACATACTCCACAAATAAATGAGCACTGATCAAATTAGTGAACCTACCGCAAAAAGTCAAATTTTGCTCCGGCACACAGAAGTGCAAAACTGATACAAAATAGCGGCAGTCAAGGGGTTAAAAAGAAAGAAGACAAAAATGAAGAATACAAGAGCCTCCCCCCCAAAAAATATATAATACAACAATGCTTGTCCCTCCAGTTTTTTTGCTGCATGTAAGCTTAAAAGACAAAAACAAATATTTTTTCTTATGTTCCCTATTCAGCTAAATATACTTACATCAAACCTTGCAAACAACGGCAGTTGATAAGCTCTGTTTGGCCAATTTTCATGGCTAGTGCAGTAATAGCATGTAAGCTCACAGTATTCCATCTCTAGTAGACAGCATGAGGTCTCTTCACTTCCTATCCATTCAAAGGCCAAATCAAAGCACCCTTGTGGACCATAGCAATATTGCAGGGAAGGACTGGTGGGTTAGTGAATTTGTTATGGTAATTGGGGGCCGGAATAGCTCAGTGGTAGAGTGCCAGACTTGTAATCTTGGGGTTGCGAGTTCGAATCTCCGCCGGGCTGTTTCGGTACAGGGGGATTTTTCCCTCGGAGTTAACACTGGTTCTGACTCCATTTTCCATACAGTCCTTCGAATGAGACTATAAACTGAGGTTCCGTGTGTGAACACACGCATAACATCTTGCACACATGTAAAATCCCATCACCAACTTTCGGAAGAGAAGGCAAAATTGCCGTTGGTATGGATGACATGTTACACATAGCATGCATTTTCCCGAAGTTGGAGTATGGCTGCCTTAATCGGGGGATAAAAAATGGTCATACACACAAAACTCCACTCCCTTCGCCTGTCTATACAGGGAGTGTCCGCAGGGGTATCAGGCTGCATACACAAAAAAAACAAAGAAAAAAAAACAAGATATGGTAATCACGTTCAGCCAAACTGGAAGTATGAGAACAACTCGCCACAAAAACGAGATAAAAAAGATAACAATTGCATTTCTCTGCAGTCAATTATTTCCACTCCAGAATTAATCCTCAACAATTCTTTGGCTGTTTTACCTAACAAACTGAGATTTGTATCGGCAGTCAATTTAACATTATCTCACCTCTAGACACAAACTTAAGGCATTCTTCTTTGGTCATTTTCTCTTTGTACTCCGCATCAGCAAAGCCATAGCAGTCAATTTAACATTATCTCACCTCAAGACACAAACTTGAGGCATTCTTCTTTGGTCATTTTCTCTTTGTACTCCGCATCAGCAAAGCCATAGCAGTCAATTTAACATTATCTCACCTCTAGACACAAACTTGAGGCATTCTTCTTTGGTCATTTTCTCTTTGTACTCTGCATCAACATAGCCATAGAGATAGGTACTGCCTGATCCCCCAATGGCAAAGGGCTGCCTCTGCAACATGCCTCCGATGGGTACAGAGAACACCTGCAACACATCCAAACCACACCCTGACCACAAACAGCAGGATTCTTACAAAAACAAACATGCATGCAGACACAAAACATATTCGGGAGATTGCTTATTTATCACACTAAAATCGCACATTTGTGTATTTATAATCAGACTTTATTTCAGAGTGGCTACCTGCTTCATCAATAAAAACTAAACAGAACTCACTCATTATGCTTCTATTGGCAGGCTCTAATCGCCTAATATCTCCATACGAGTAGAGAGTTCTGGTAGTTAGTCTTTGAATTCATTCTGAAAACTGAATTAATGTGCAACAAACTGTAAAAAGCTCAATTATAGCCATGCTTGGACATGAATCATCAGCCAATGCAACCATAATTACAGTTACCTGTCCACCAACACGTCTGTCCCAGCCAGCCACAATGATGCCTGCTGTGAGGTTGTCACGGTGATCGTAACATAGCTCACGGAACACGTTGGCTGCCGTAGCTACCTGAGGCTCTTCGCCCATTTCCATTCTGAAAAGACATTCTTTGCCATACAGTTAAGATGTATACATGCAAAAACTCCTCTTAAAGAAAAAAAAAAAAAAACAGCAAGAAAAGAAACTCCATTCTTAAATGGTTAAAACAGAAACCATAATCTTGAAAAGATTCCTAGTGAACTGCTTTATTATCACAAAACAAGGTGAGAGAAAGACTGCAGCGTTACTGAGAACAAGTCAAAATAATCATAAAACAAATTTCCGTTTTACTAAAAAGCCTTCTTCAAGCTAAAAATGTAGCTCACTGGATGTCCATGCAGTGTATACTGCATCAAAGATAAGAGAATAACATCAATAAAAGCAACATCAAATGTATGTTAAATTAAGAAAGATTTTCAAAATTGGGAATCCCTGCTTTGTCTGCACTGATAACAAACATATATGTGTTGTAAAAAGCTATACAAATAAATGTGTGGTGGTGTACAACAACACACAAGTATTTTAAAAGATAAAATCATAAAGCAAGCATATATAGGAAAAAGCTAAACAAATTAACGTAACAGACATTACACCATTATCTGTTCTGCACTGCCAATACAACAGAATTGCCTTTTTGATTTACTAGTATGGTCAATGCTTTAAACAAGGCCTAAAATCTACTCCAGTCAGTGTCAATGTAATTTACGCAAAACTACCACCCAAGATCACACAGCTAAATCACTGTCAAGTGTCATGACCAAGATCAAAGAGAGATAGAACAGGAGTAAGGGCAGTAATGAATACTTCTTGAAGTTCTTCAGTTATTGAAGACATGTTTCAACTGAATTCCAGTAAAAGACTCCAGTATGAATAACTTCATTCAACCAAAGCATAGCACAGGCATGATAGTACAACAAGCAGAAAGGTAAAATCCTCATTCCTGAGTCCATTCATTTATGTCTGCAACTGTGAACCAATTCCAATGTTCTTCAATTTCCATCCTTGTGATCCTTATTACCACAGACAGTTGAGTAATGATGAACACTTACATCTGAAGTATGTAATGTGTATTGCCTTTTTAGCTACTTTAGGCGAAGCCATATGATACTGAACATTACAGGAGTACTGGAGCATGGATCTTAGCCAGACCAGTCGCTCCACCACTGCGTTCCCTGATGTCGGCCTCACCACGCTGATGAAAGCATCAAGCTGATCAAGTGATCACACATTCACAAGATTCTACAAGAGAGAGGCTCTAAATCTAAAGAAAACTGGATACACACTTCCTGATGGTTGGTAATAAGTGGCATGCCTTCCTTTGTAATGGTTGCTGGGCATTACTGGATGAACTGGACCCTCCTTCCTCCCCTATCGTCAATTTCTATTTTTCATATCATTCCAACTTTAATGAGCATTTGCTCTTAACATTGATCAAGCTTAGCATTGTGTACCAGTACCCATGTGACATCACATCTCTTACCCTTCCTATCAAAACTGCCTAAACTCTCATAATAATTCAAGCTGAATCCTTCCAACAACCAAGCTAGTTCAATTTCATAAGTTTAGATTTTTCAAAAGACTTGGAGGTCAAAGTTAGTTTTATATCACCTGTATCTAACAGTCACTAACATTTTTCTCGACAGTAAAATTATCCTAAAACACAGGGTATTTATTGCACATCTTCAATGCACACTGACCTGTAGAAGTCAAGATGATACTTGACAATGTCAGCAATGGCTTGTGTGTCAGCTGCCGATCCTGAGCGACAACAGTAAATACGATCCGTCACTTTCGTCAGTTTGTCTGTCACCCGGTTGGCGATGTAAGCTCCAGTCGTCGTGCGTGAGTCAGCTCCAATGACGACACCAGCATCAAACTCCACTGCCATGATTGTTGTCTGCACAAAGCAAAGAAAAACTGCAGATTTTTTTTTGTTTGTTTCCATGTAACCATTAAAGAAACAGATCACAATCAATG
Organism: Conus ventricosus; assembly: GCA_018398815.1. Lineage (NCBI taxonomy): Eukaryota > Metazoa > Mollusca > Gastropoda > Neogastropoda > Conidae > Conus > Conus ventricosus. The sequence continues at coordinate 19,021,508 of CM031611.1, read as the reverse complement.
AATCATCATGAACTGTTTACTGCTTTTATGTGAAGCTGTATTTATATTGATGCACATAATTGTATGGATCTTCCTTCCTATCCAACAATATCCTGTGGAGTGTTGATGATGAACATCATATCTGCTTTTCTTCCAACCTCAGTACGTCTTTCAGCTGTGACTGCTTCTTGCCTGTGACCAGAATGAAAACTTGGCTAATCAGGGGCTGCAACTCTGAAGTTGAAGCACTGATCTTGACCGTTTTTGTCAATGAAAGAGGGCTGCTTTATAAGTTCATCTCTTGAAGAGTTCCCACCTTCTTACTTTGAACAATGCTACAGAAAAGCAATCACACTTTGGGGGAAAAAGGTTGCCTCCATGGGACCCTCTAACTGAAAAATCTATGACTGTATGAGTCAATGTGTGCACAAAGTACCCCCAGGTGTGTGTTGTAGTTGTACGGAACACTGTACTACTCATAGTAATCAAAGCATTAAAGCCAGGGATCAACGCTGAAACCTTGTCCAAGGATGGAAAAGACATTAAGATCATGGTTGATGACGTTGTTTATTCTGGTGGACTAATCATGAATCTGCGTCTGATGGGCAGACGGTATTACGTCAATCAGTTCCTGCAGCCGGCATAGATGCTTGCATTTGGGAGTCTGCACCTACCTCCCAGACAATATTTTGGCTGTTACTAAAGACATCTTCCTTGCGTGGTTTTATTCAGCCCTGGCCTTTCTTGGTTTCTGAATCGGAAATCCTTTTCGAAACAAATGGACACTCCTCTTGAGATGAATCCTAATCCAAATCATTTCTTACTCGGCATCCAGTTCTGAGCAAGCACAGGACACAACAGAATTGTGTATGAGAGTGAAGATTCCACTCTGGATAAGTAACGATCCTTTCCTTAAAGCTATACAATGAAGTCTTCATGGGAGACTTGACTCTTGTGGGCTGGACGATATATTATAGGCCTACGTATGGCCACATCTCAATTTCCGTCGAGAACCAATGCGACACGAAGTTATTCAACAGATTACAAGTCTAGAAACGTGTGCAATACTTGTGCTCATAAAGGAAATGTTTAAGAAAAAAGTTAATACTTACACCTGTTGTCACTTCGCCAGGTCTAAGACCTGCAACTTGTGCCATTTGCTCGCTAGCAAACATGTTTGTCATCGTCGCCATTTTGCCACTATGTAGGGGACTGCACTCTCATTCATAAGCATTGCTCTTTGTATGAGAAGGGTTGTTACCATCCCTTTTCTCCCGCTTGCAGCCTCCTTCTCCCCCACCCTCTCCCCTTTCCCTTTCTTTTCCCCGGCTCTTCTGCTTCCCCACCCCATCCCGCTATGTAAACGATCTCCGTCATATTATCCTTTTGAGCTTTTCCGTGATTCATATAAACAGCTCCAACTATCATTTTGCGTGTGCATCATTACAGAAGCCTGTGGACATCTTAGGTGACCGGCGCAGTGTGAATTATGTCATTAAACCCCAACAAAACTAAAGCCATGCTCATAACAACTCGTCAACTATAAAATAGTTCCCTTCTATTTTTATCAACAGTGTAAGAATCGAAGAAGCAGACAATCATCGCGTACTAGGCACAATCATTGACAACAACCTTCCATGAGCTGCTCACAGCAATACACTATGCAAAACAGTATCCAGACAAATGTATCAGTTATACACTTTCTGAACTGTTCATGCCAGAAAATTATTCCAGAAACCTTAAAATTCCCACTCTTTTCAATCATAGAACATGACATAGAAGATGCCACACATGTCCTACAGGAGGATCTGAACAGGCTATAGGACTGGTCAGACCGGTGGCTTCTCCGTTTCCACCCAGATAAATGCCACGTCCTGAAATTGGAACGGACAAAGTATACCAGATGAAGGGGAGGGGGGCGGGGGGGGGGGGGGGGGGGGATGAAGCCGGCGAGGCATGCACCATCAACCTGTCTGAAAGCCAAGTGGAGAAAGACCTGGGTGTCCATATAGACAACAAACTTTCCTTCAAAGAACATGTGGCCCAGGCAACATCCAAAGCAAATAGAATTATCGGGATAATCAGACGCTCTTTCAACCACTTGAAAAATGAGACCTTTATCCAGCTGTACAAGTCACTTGTAAGACCAGTCCTGGAGTATGGACACTCGGCTTGGTAACCTCACCACAAGACTTTGTGTGCTGAGGTGGAGGATGTTCAACGCAGAGCAACAAAGCTCCTTTCATCGCTCAAGGACAAACCCTACCCAGAACGCTTGGCCATACGACAGCTTCCCAGTCTTGAACATCGACGGGCTCGAGGTGACATGACTGATTTGTACAAATATGTGCACGGCGTGTACAGAGTGAAGAACCCTCAGTTTCAGTTGTTTGACAGCAGAGAAACAAAGGGGCAACAGTCTGAAGCTAGTCAGAGGACACTGTAGGCTACAAGTTAGAGGTAACTTTTTTGCTGAGAGAGTCATACACTCTTGGAATAGCCTCCCAACTCACATAGTTACAGGTCCAACATTGAACACCTTCAAGTCCAGACTGGATGCCCACTGGAATAGCCTTCCCTCAAAGTTCAATCCAGTATGCTACGAATAGGTGGTGGTAGTGCCAATACTATTAGAAACCTCATGCATGCAAGTTCTTCGGTGAAGACTACCTCTACAAGTCTCGAAGGTGAACAGGCCTCCACCGAGGCTTCAAACACCTCAAGTTCAAGTTCAAGTATCAATTACCATTCAATACTTTTTGACTCAGCCAGCACAAATTCAATGAAACCTTTAATCAACATTATTTATCGCGCCCTTAAAGCAGTTCTCTTGAAATCCTCGAGCCTTGCAGGATATCAGATTTACTTCAAGTCCGAGGTCTTCCACGAGTGCATATGTCTGAAGTCAATAAAGGAATGTTCATGAACAAAAAAAGTATCTGGATTAGCCCTGCAAACTGTTCAATCCGAATTTAACATGAATTCTTGAAATTCAACAAAACTCCAGGTTTCCATACCTAGAACTGATCTACTTAAAACAAACCTTTGTTATTCTGGTGCTCTTCTCTGGAACTCGCTTCTGCCTGAGGTGGAATACCATCGAAGCTCATAATCTATCAGAAGAAAACTGGTTGCATATTTTGCACACTCACACTAGTTATGTACATATGCAGCCTGATAACATGCATGTTATTACTATATCATCAATAACAAACATTTTTACTTGCCTTCTCAAACCGATTGTTGCTGTTCACTAGTACAACTGTTCAAAATAAATCGTTTGTGTTATTGATCAGACACGCCATGTCAGTGCATGTGAATGTCAGTACGTGAAATCTATTCATGCAGTGTATGTGTTTGAGCCAGCACACTGCCCAAATTATCTTATGTACTTTTTTTTTTTCAAAATCAGACAAAAATATACTTTCATGGCTTCTTAATGAGATTATCCACAAAAGAATACACAACAGACTGGATCAATCTGAAAGCTAGCATAGTAATAAGGTTGCAGCTTCTCCAGTACTGTTTGTGTTGGCAATGGAGATCATCTTGAAAGCTGCCATGAGTTGCACAGATTTAGCAGACTTAAGGAATTGATACTAAATGCTCCCTTCCAAAAGCCGTCACGACAGTGCTTTCCACCATGGAAGACGTGACACAAAATACTGAAGTAGTATAGACACGTTAGTTGCTTCATCCAGGATGAGTTTCAAATCAAAGAAATCACAAAGCCTCTCCGTACGGCGAAAGGAAGTAGCTAAAACAGTCACGTTCACTATAGGCAACTAAATCATTCCAACAACAAAGCAGAGAACTGGCGGAGAGCCATGGAAAATGGTTTCGATGACTATTTGAAATGCATTAAGAGAGAGAAGCTCGAAACCAAGCAAACGGCAGATAGGGAACAACTGTAGACAACAGACCAGTGTGGGCCAGTGTCAAATGCTCCTGTCTGGTGTCTGCAGTTCATGCTGATCCAAAAGCTTCTCCGGCCTCTACTATTTGAGCATTAGAGGAGAACCAGCAAAGCAGAAAGGCTGTGAGCATGGCTGTCATGCTCTGTCAGCTCAGTCATGCGATCCAAGTCGGCTACTACTGAGATGGAGGCTGACAAGTGAGGCAAAGCAACAAGTACATGAGGAAATGGCTTGGTGTCCCACTTGGTCTTACTGATACAACACTCTACTGTCGGCAAGCTTTATGTGACATCCATTCTCGAGGAGTAAAAATGTGGGCAAAGTATGGTCACTAACCATGATTGAGGACCCTGGGGACAAGTCTGTGAGGTCAATCCAGCCCAAGCTAAAGACCAGCAGAAAATGGAAAGTTTGGGAGGCAGTGGATTTGGCAAAATAAACCCCTAAAGATCGGGGAAAGAACAAGTCACCCACAAACCAACAGACAAAGGATTGGGTCGACAGAAATGAGGTGGTGGTCAAACGCAAAATGGAAAATAAAAGAGAGACATGGTGACAGACAAACAAGGCCAGATGGGGCAATGGAGTACGTGTGAATATCGTACATGTGGTTAGCACTGCCGGAGAAAACACTAGGCTACTAGAAGCTTCAGCAACGACTTTGTAAACGGCAGGTTGGCACAAATCATAATCATGGTCTACAACAGCTTTGAAACCGAATGCGTGAGAGCAGGGTTTACTGGATGGGGTGGATGACTGGGAATGCAAGACAGACCTTCCAGAATGAGAGAACCGTCCAGAGATCACCAGGAAGAGTAGCATGAGACCGGATATTGTTCTCCACTCAGGATCATCAAAACAAATGATTCTGATCAAACACACAGCACCATATGAAAGCAGAATGGAGCAAACTCACATTTACAAACTGAGAAATATGTCAGTTTGGCCAGCAGTTTGAGGGAATCTGGCTTCCAGACCAACGTCCTCGCCATAGAGACTGGAGCAAAGGGATTTGCAGGCTCATCAGCCTATGATCTCATGAAACAGCTTGGGGTTTCTGGCGAGAAGAGGATCAGAACTCGGCAATGGCAGAGGCAGATGAAAAGAGTGCCAGCAGGATCTGGTCGAGGAGAAACAAATGTGAAGTTCATAAGGCGAAAACCTTCCAACTTAGGTGTAAGATCGCACTGTGGGTAAGATGTCTTGCCATCCGTCCAAAATGCATGTTTTACATACTAAGATGCCACCCATCCAAAAGTTGCGGGTTTGAATCATTCTTCTCCGAAGACCTTCTGCTGTCAAGCACTCACAACAGTTGTTTTTTTCCTACCGATAATCATTCAAATGGCAGTCAACAGATCAGATGCTGAGAATAATCAAATGAACATTTATTCATTTTGGCAAGGAAATGTCTTTGTTATTAAACAAGTCAATGATTTGTCCATATCTATTATGGTAATGTTATATGGTACCCATATCAGTCTTAAACGCCAGTCAGAGTCTGTTGACAGAGTGTAGAGGAGATCGAGCTATCACTGGTCAAAGAATGTCAACTATCAAGACAGAGTAAGACACTCAAAACAGGGAACGCGTATAACAGGTGATCTGAGATGAATAAAATATTCGATAACTATGTTCTAGCTTTCACCTTTGCGGCATTCTTTTCATTATCTGTATATGAACTAGAAATAATGCAGATAAAGTACGCACTCAGCGTTTCAATTTTAACAGAAACCATGCTTTAGCAATTGAGTAGCTGAACAACAAAACACATTTTGCTTACCTTAAAATGGTAGCATATACTAATACTAACGCATTATGAAATCTCGTGAACGCATCTGCAAATTATAGCATTACATTTCTTTCATTTTGATGATTAACATACAATCGGTTATAATATGCCAAGCAACTTGCATACCTTTTAATGGGCTTTGAAAGCCGAGAGGCTCACACGTAGCCCTAGATCATCATATTCTTCCATTGGACCCGACACTGCCTGTGAGATCCTGACGGTCGAGAATGTTCAATGCAGAGCTACAAAATGGGTCACAAACCAGCATCACCAGTTACCCTACACTCATTCCTCATCATCTCTCTGGACTGGCACACCTTTCAAGACCGACGAAAATGAGTTTTACAGGATACGTTCAGCAACATTATTAACCCGATCAGCAATGCCAGCTAAGTAATGTTCGAAATAATTCTGATGAACAGACTGGATTACTCAAAGGCAGAAGTACCTTCGAAAAGATCTTCAATCAACGTACCCGCCTTGAAGCATCTCTAGCACCAGTGAGAGTTCTGCGAAGTCTTCATAGGCTTCAAGAAGGCAATTGACAGGTTATGGCAGAAGGCTCTGCGTGTGGGTCGCAACGGGGAAAAAAAATCATCTGGCGAAAATTAATCAACACCATCCAGCAACTGTACTCCAAAGTGACCGGTGCAGTTTTTGTTCTCCCAGTTCTTATAGAACAGGGAGTACTTTAGAATGGGAACGAAGAAATGCTGTTTGTGTGTGTGTGCGGCTGTCCGTACGTGGTCAAAGTGTGTTCCACTCGCTCCAGACAAAACTACTGGGCCGATCTTTCTGAAAATGTGTAGGTATGTTAATTATGGGTCAGGATGATGCCCGATGTTTTAGTTATAGCCGTTACTAACGGCTGTAACGGTTTTTCTTCTTTATCGAATATCTCCAAAAGTACTTGGCCGATCTTTGTTAAAATTAGCAGGTGTGTTCATTATGGGTCACGGATGATGCTCGGTGTTTTAGTTTACCCCGTTATAGCCGTTACTAACGGCTGTAACGGTTTTTTCTTCTTTATGGAATATCTCAGAAAATACGTGGCCGATCTTTCTGAAAATTTGTAGGTATGTTCATTATGGGTCACGAATAATGCCCGATGTTTTAATTTACCGTTATAGCCCTTACTAACAGCTCCTAACGGTTTTTCTTCTTCATGGAATATCTCAGAAAGTACGTGGCCGATCTTTATGAAAATTAGCAGGTATGCTCATTACGGGTCACGAATAATGCCAAATGTTTTAGTTTACAGTTATAGCTCTTACTAACGGCTATAACGGCCCCTAACGGTTTTTCTTCTTCATGGAATATCTCAGAAAGTACGTGGCTGATATTTCTGAACATTTGTAGGTATGTTCATTATGGATCACGGATGTTTATGTTTACCGTTATAGCCGTTACTACCGGCCCATAATGGTTTTCTTCTTTATGGAAAATCTCAGAAAGTGCTTGGCCGATCTTTCTGAAAATTTGTAAATATGTTCATTGTAGGTCACAGATGATGGCGGATGTTTACCAGAATAGCCATTACTAACGGTTACAGGATCAGGATCAGGATCAGGATCAGGATCAGGGGCGTTGTATCAATACAACTTAGCCTATTTAGGCTTTTTACGCCCCTTCTGTATGTATATATCCTTTTTTTTTTTTCCATAACCGTTGGTCCAGTCATAGGCTAGCTCAGACTTATTATCCATCAAATTCATATCTAATTTTTGTTAATAATTCATGTTTATCTATGAGGTTCTTGAACACATTAATACTGGGTGCACGTTTGATGTTAAGTGTTAGTTTATTCCAAAAGTTGGTTACTCTATTAGTAAAAGTAAATTTTCTTAAATTCGTTCTAGAATATTGTTTAAATATCTTATCTTCACTGTTCCTTGTAACATTCTTCTGCGGAGTACAAAAAAAAGCGTGCTTTATCAACATCATCAATTTCATTAAATATCTTGTATGCCTGAATCAAGTCACCTCTTATTCTTCTTGCCTTAAGTGTTGGAAGTTGCAAATATTTTAATCTTTCCTGATATGAGTAATCTTTTATATTATGAATCATTTTGGTTGCTCTTCTTTGTACCTGTTCTAGAGCTTCTGATTGTCTCTTTAGCATTGGATACCATACAGTGTTGCCATATTCAAGAACAGTCTAACTAGTGTCTTATATAATTGCAAAAAAGTGTCCTTTTCCATAAATGTAAAGGTTCTTTTTATTATTCCAATCATTCTGTTAGCTTTATTAATACTATTTACAATATGATTGTCAAATAATAAGTTTTTGTCAAAAGTCACACCTAGGTCTTTCTCTTCTTCACATTTAGATACTTTTATTTCCTTGCCCCCAATTTTCATTATATACTCCTTTTGTGGGTTTGTTTTACCAATATGAAGTACTTTACATTTTTCTGCATTAAAATATAGGTTCCAAGTATCAGACCACTGTACTAATGTTTCAATGTCCTTTTGTAATTCCTTATGTAATTTTGGAGAGTTATACAGTTTTGTGTCATCTGCAAAGACTTTGCATGTACTCTTTAATTCTACAGGGAGATCATTTATAAACACCGTAAATAATATTGGTCCCAATATACTACCTTGTGGTATCCCACTAATAACATCAGCACTATGAGAGAAGGAGCTACCAATCCTTACCTTCTGAGTTCTTTTTGATAAAAAGTCTCTAACCCAACCAAGTATATTTCCTATTATTCCATAAGACTCTAATTTCTTTAAAAGTCTTTCATGTGGTACTGAATCGAATGCTTTTCTAAAGTCTAAATACAAAACATCTATATTCTCTCCTTTATCTATCTCCTTTGTGAAGTCTTCCATCACTTCTAAAAGTTGAGTCACACAAGATCTTTTTGCACGAAATCCATGCTGACACTCAGCATATAATTTATTTTCTGTCATATGTTTAATAATAGCCTCTCTAATAAATGATTCTAAAATTTTGCATATAATGCATGTTAAACTCACTGGTCTATAATTTCCTGGATCTGTTCTTGTACCTTTTTTGAATACTGGAATGACTGTAGCTGTTTTCCAATCTGAAGGTACTATCATTTCTTTAACAGATTTAGAAAAGAGTATGTAAAGTGGGAAGGCCATTTCCTCGTTTAGCTCTTTTAGTATTCTCGATGGGATGGCATCCGGACCACATGCCTTATTAGGGTTTAAAGATTGAAGTTTCTTTTTTATTGCATTCACTGAAATATCTACATTTTCCAACATTATGCCTTTTGACCTTGAGGCTGGACCTAGAACAGGCATATTATTAGTATCTTCCCTTGTGAATACACTAGAAAAAAATGTATTCAAAATATCTGCCTTACCTCTATCTGTCTCCACTGTGTCACCATCCTTAGTCTCTAAAGGGCTCACTCCAGTATTCATCTTTGTTTTCGATTGTACATATCTCCAAAAGGCTTTTGGATTTTGTTTACATTCCTTTGATAACTTCTTTTCAAATTCCTTTTTTGCTTTTCTTATTTTTTTGTTACAAGTATTACGTGCTTTAATATAATTTTGATAATCTTTCCCCTGCTTTGTGACTAAGAATCTCTGATACATATTATATTTCTTTTTTACAAATTTCATTGTCTTTACATTCATCCACTTTGGTTTCTGTTTTTTATTTTTCTTAATAATTTGTTTTGGAACGTTGTTTTCTATTAAAGAATTTAAAATACTTTTAATTTCCACCCAACATTGTTCTACACTAAGATCATTGAGTTTATTCCAGTCGATCTTCTTCAATTCTTCTTTCATTTGTATAAAATTTCCTCTCTTAAAATTATATGACTGCTTTGATTCTTCTTTCCCTTGCTCCTCTCCTAGGTACAAAGAGAACATTAAAACCTCATGATCACTTTTGCCTATAGGAGCTAAGTGCTTAATGTCTGATATCATATTTTCATCATTAACAAGTACTAAATCTAGTATATTTGATTTTTGTCCCTCCCTGTGTCTTGTTGGTTGTTTCACCATTTGGTTCAGAAATGCATCCTGTAGGTAGTTTATGAACTTTTGACCTCTTTCTCCAGAGCCAGTACCATGCCAGTCAATATCTGGGAAATTAAAATCTCCAGTTATACAAACATATTTGAATCTTTCTAATCTAATTTGTTTCAGCAACTCAAACATTTTTTCTTCATTTTCAGTTGTTGAGTTTGGACTTTTGTAAATAGTTCCAATCAGTATTTTCTGTCTATCCTTATTTAAAAAGGTAATCCACAAGTTTTCATCAAAGTCATTTCCTTTTGTAAACTTGTATACTTTTGCATTTATAGAGTCCTTCACATATACAGTTATACCTCTTTTGGGATTTTCATTGAAAAATAGTTCATAACCTGGCATTGAATATTCGACAGCCCAAGACGGTTTTTCCTATTTATGGAATATCTCACGCGTTTTCAGGATAAACTGGGAGTACGTTTATATGCTTTGCATCTTGTTTTTAAACAGATTTCTGCTGGACGGTGGTTCCATACTTTTTTTTTTTAGTTTGTCAAGGCTGTCTTCTACCTCTCTCACGTTTCAAACTATTCATGGAACTCAGTGTGACTGAGGCGCTTGTACGCCTTGGCTTAAGGCTGTGTCAGACCAATTGACATAGGCCAGAACACCAAGGCTACATCAAAATGTTGTTATGCTCTGCATAGTTATGTGGGGATTGTCTTCAGTCGTGACAAGCTCCTAGCATAACATTATCAGTCTCCCAAATCCCCCGAAGTCGGAGTGTGGCTGCCCATGTGGCGGGGTAATCAAAAACGGTCACACACGTAATGTTCTCATCCCCAGCTAATGCATTTGTGCCATAGTGTTCAAATGCTGCGGCTGTTCGGATGATCCCTGGAGTCTTTTAGCCAGGGTACGACAACAACAACAACAACAACAACAACTGAGGCGCTTGAAGATCAAGTCAGCACAGTCAGCACTGGAACAAGAACCATCAAGAACCGCTCCTTAACAGATCACATCAATGGCCTGGCAGGCAGTGACCAAGATCCCACCAAGCTTGTTGTCTGGATGAAACATCAAGAAGAAATTACTTGGAAATCAGCGCAGAGAAGACCAAGCTGACAGGAGCCACAACACCAAATAAATACTGATATAACTGTCCATGGTCAGAAGCTAGAAATTGTTCAGAAGTTCACTTACCCTGGAGCTATCTTTAGTAATGAGGGATTCAATCCGTAAGTTATCTCAAGGATATTAAAAACATTAGCACTGAAAGCTGTATGGAAAGATGTATAATAACACCCCCATGAAACACAAATGCGGGGTTCCTGTGAATGTCAAAATAAGTCATTTGAAACCTTAACACTTCGTCGTGTGTTTTGTGGCTATCACAGTTTTGCAAACTGTTGTTTGATTTGCAAATTCACTGACTGTCAGTTTTTAAATTGTGATATGTTATTTTCTTTTCATGATATGATATTAGTGCATGACAACCAGAGAGTGGTGGTTTCTTTGTAGGTTTTAACCTCCAACAATGTATAGTACACACAGCAAGACGTACCAGCTGGAAAGAAGGAATGCCAATGGCGAATTGGTGGGGGAGGGGTGTGTGTGTGTGAAGAACCATGTATTTCATCTGGAACTGGACATGGGAACTACAGACGTTTGACTTTGGACTTTCTTCCGACACATTTTATCACTGTAAAACATCACGGAAATCATGCATTGATTTGGTGCAGCCTCAATATTTTTCTTTAAACCTGTATCGATTTTGAAAGTCAAAAGCTCAATAATGTGCAGCAGTATAACATTTAAGATTACTAACTGAAAAAATATCACTTCACTACCATTTATAGTGACTCAGCATGAAACATACGCAGACTATTTTCAAAGATTCTTTTCTATGTTAAGCTTTACTAGATCATTACAATCTTTACTAAGCAGATTCTTTTCTCATCTTCTTCTTCTTGTGTATTCATTTGTCAGCAAGCACAAACTACTTAACTACTTTTTGGAATGAAACATTGGAATATGGCCCATGGACGAATACGTAACTTTGGCAATGGTCTGGATTCAAAGGCCGATCCAGTATTTTAAAGAAAAATAAGGAAAATAGAGTGAGCCAGACAATGCTGATGGTTAACAGGACCGCTCCCACATCTAACCGGCAGGTCTGAATTGTGGCAGATCATATGGTTAACAGGACCGCTCCCACATCTAACCGAGTACAGGTCTGAATTGATGGCAGATTCATATGGTTAACAGGACCGCTCCCACATCTAACCGAGTACAGGTCTGAATTGATGGCAGATTCATATGGTTAACAGGACCGCTCCCACATCTAACCGAGTACAGGTCTGAATTGATGGCAGATTCATATGGTTAACAGGACCGCTCCCACATCTAACCGAGTACAGGTCTGAATTGATGGCAGATTCATTCCATGCAAAAACTATCAAACTGATGAAAAAGGAACTTGGTGAAATGATTGACTTTAATCAAATTGTGAACCTTTGAAATTCTGGTGTGGGTGAAGGATCAAAGAGTGGTTGCTGTCCACAGTGCCTTTTCAGTCATACTTCCCACCTCCCCCTTCCCCCCCACCCACCTTTCCCTCCCACCCCACAACCCTCCCCCCAATGTTTGTCACCTTGTGAACGAGCATTGTACGTACAGGTACACACAAAAGGAGGTCTCTCTCTCCCAGTCTGGGTTACATACCTATATACAAAACCAAAAGGAGAGAGGAGTTTAGTTTGATGCACAATCTCAGGAGTTGCTTCGATCAACTTTTCTAAAATCAGCATGGTTTAACAACCGTACCAGTTAGTTTTCATAAATGTTCACATGTTACATATTACTGTCAGTGTATCCTATATGCTACTTGTGAATCATATGCACTGTGCACGCATGCTCGCACGTACGTGTGTGTGTGTGTGTGTGTGTGTGTGTGTGTGTGTGTGTGTGTGTGTGTGTGTGTGTGTGTGTGTGTGTGTGGCGTGCATGTGCATGTGTGTGTGTGTGTGTGTGTGTGTGAGTGTGCGTTTGTTTCACGTATATCTATAATTCCTTTCTTTAATTCCTTATGTTTCATTAATTTATTATTTTCCCCTTTTTTGTTTCCTTTGAAATGTCTTACTTTGTTCGTTTGTTCTAAAGATTTGCTTGATTATTCAATAACTTTTGATTAATCATAGATATTACTTGAGAGAGAGAGAGAGAGAGAGAGAGAGAGAGAGAGAGAGAGAGAGAGAGAGAGAGAAAGAGAGAGAGAGAGAGAGAGAGAGAGAGCACTGAAGATAAACGCCATTGTTAGACAAAGATCCTCATATTTAATGGTTAATCATTGGTAATAAAACACATCATTGTTCTGGTCACTTTCAGCAACAGTCTTTGACAATGGCAACCTTGCACAACATTGTTCGTCATTATCAAAGACTGTCACTGAGACTGACGGGGGCTGGAATAGCCTAGTGGTAGAGCACCTGACTTGTAATCTTGGGTTGTGGGTTCGAATCTCGGCTGGGCCATTTCGGTACAGGGGGATTTTTCCCTCGGAGTTAACATTGGTTCTGACTCCATTTCCCATACAGTCCTTCAAATGAGACTATAAACCGAGGTTCCGTGTGTGAACACACGCATAACATCTTGCACACACGTAAAATCCCAACACCAACTTTTGGAAGAGAAGGCCAGTTTGGCCGTTGGTATGGATGACACGTTACACACAACATGCACCTTCCCCGAAGTGGAGTATGGCTGCCTTAATGGTGGGATAAAAAACGGTCGTACACACAAAACTCCATTCCCTTTGTTGGGTGGATAGGATTAATCCTTGCCTGTCTATACAGGGAGTGTCAGCAGGAGTATCAGCCTGCGCACACAAAAAACAAAAAACCCAAAAACTGAGACTGACAATATTACTTAGCATGGCACTGGTCACACCATTTGTAACTGTTATGGAGGCCAGCAATCTTACACAATGGTCAAATCACACCATGGATAACCAATTCTGAAACTGCCAATATTACACAACACTGCAGCGTTCATACCACACACAACTGTTGTTGAGACCAGCAATATCACGTAACATTGCTGCAGTCACATTGTGTATATATGCATCAATGAGACCGTGGTCACACAATTGTACAATTGTTTCCGAGACCGGCAATTTTACATAACATTCCTGCGGTAACACCATGTACAACAGTTATTGAGACCGAAATATTACACAACACTGTTGTGGTCACACCATGTACAACTGTTAATGAGACTGGCAATATTACGTAACATTGCTGCTGTCACACCATGTACATGTATTATGTATGTGAGACAGGCAACACCACATAGCACTGCTCTGGTCACTCCATGTAGAACTGATATTAAAATAGATCTAGTTGCAAAGTGAGACGACTGCAGGCGGAAATCAAAACAAATCTTAAATAAATGTTAGCGAACCGCCCAGAGAACGTGGACAAACGAGTCACAAGACAAAACACAACGCGTTTCGACCTCTTAAGTCTTCTTCAGGCAAGACACAAACAAATAGGACAATGAAAATGAACGAGTTTGTCACTTAGCTTGATCTCTTCAGTGCAAGGTAGGCGTTTCTCTTGGCGGTTTGTTAACATTTATTTAAGATTTGTTATTAAAATATAAAATATTACACAGCACTGCACTGATTATAATCCTTACCTGTCATGTAGGCAATATTACACATCACTGCATTGATTATAATCCTTATCTGTCATGTAGGCAATATTACACAGCACTGCACTGATTATAATCCTTATCTGTCACGTGATTATAATGTTCAGATTCTCTAACATCATTAGGCATCACACTGAGTTTATACACATGGCTAATCTTTTTTTTTCTTTTTCTTTTTTTTGGAATGATGTCTGGCTACTATAGTGAAGGACTGTTGTGAATGGTGATGAATTCATTCTGGACTCTTTGCTCTTGTGGTTGTGTTTGAGAAGTGCTTGTGATTATTTGAGGCCTGTTCCCACAAAATTATCCCTGAACGCAAATTTTGCCATGTTCTAAATTGAAATACACACTTTGATAAAAATCAGAAAGAATGCAGTTAACAAGTACCACTGATGTACTCTAGAAACAGGCCAATCACATGAATGCTGCACTGAAACGGGTCCTGTGGCATGGCAACCCATATGTGAAAATGAAATGTAAAGGTTTTTTTCTATTCTTTTTTGTTGTTGTCATGCTTGGTGGCTTTTCATAGGCAATGTAACTTGAATATTCCCTAAAGTTTCCAAAGTTTGCAACAACATAAGACTGATAACCAAGTCAATAGTCTGAAAAAGTAAAAAGTAACATTTTCTTTTTATTAGACACAATATTTTCCTGCCTACAAGATGACACAGTGTATAGGGCACACCCCCCAAACTGAAAAAAAAAGTCATTTGATGAAAGATAGGGTGAATACATCCACTATGGCACATGTATTCCAAGAAAAAAAAAAAGTGAGAATGCAATGGTTACACTCTCTTGCAATCATGTCCTGTCGTGGTGTGTTGAAATAGAAGAAAAGAAATACAAGCTACTATGTCAATTATTACAAACAAAACAAAGGAGGTAAACTTTGGGCATGGCTCTCTCCAGTTGCAACTAACTTGAAGTTGAATAAGTCCTCTATCCAGGGCTCCCAATGACGCACATATGTGCGTCCATGACGCACTATGAGCGAAAGGACGCACTAACAAAACGTGTAGCGAGTCCTGCGGGACGCACTACAAAATCAGGCAAACCCCAAAACGTGCCGCGGTCAGTGATCAAAGCTGAGCACACCACAAGCTTTGCGCGCGATTGCCTGCCGTCAAATTCAGGACAGCGTGTGCCCGCGAAAGTACAGTAAGCCGAGAAGCTGCGTAAACACTGATAGGCTCGCCTTGTGGCCCACGTCACTGAACGGTTTACTCAGTCGACCGGCTGACTTATTCAGAATGTGGCGCCCCCCGCCACTAATTAACCAATTCGATGACTCGCAAGTTGTAACAATCGCGTGCACAAGCCTAGGCGAACGAAGCAGAAAGGAAGTTCACGGCTATCGCATCTCGCAAATATGTCGTTGCTTCAGTGGTTGGGCGCTCCTAAAAAACGCAAAGAAACATCTGTATGAAGATGCTACAGACAGTGAATCGTCGATTCCTAAAGAAATATCTACAGCAACACCACCTAACAAGAAATTTTTTTTTTAAAGAAATGTTTTCAGTGAGAGAGAGAGAGAGAGAGAGAGAGAGAGAGAGGAGAGAGAGAGAGAGAGAGAGAGAGAGAGAGAGAGAGAGAGATTCATTTTTTCTGAAATGTTCAGATTATCAAGCCCATAATTAAAAAGCAAGAAATACTACATTTTCTGTATTGGTCAATTTTGTTCATGGGGACTCTCTATACCCCCTCTGGGACCCTCTATAGCATCAGTGAAGGAGTCCCTGGGACCCCCTGTCTGTCAGTACAAATGGTAGCCTGTCTATCGCCGAAAATCCTGAGAAATCTGACTCCTCAGTCGTCAGACAGTAACAATGACATCAGAGCTTCTGCTGAAATTCCACAAGTTGCTCCTACTGTTGCTTCCCTGAATCCAGTTTGCTAGCTCAGCTTCTAGTTTCAGCCACTTTACTTTGCATGAACGAAAAGCTTTCTTTGTTTTCATACATGCACACAATTCAGTCTTCTGGTTTCCTTCAGCTGCAAACCATACATTGGTTGATTCCCAATCTGAAGGCAGCCCTACAATTGTTTGTCCTCAGCATGTACAACAGCTTTCCATTTGAATTCAGCATTGCATGCACTGTTAGCTGTTTGCTTGTTCTTCAGCATTATGTAGCATGTGATGAAAGATGCTCACTACAATGTCAAATGAGATCGGGACTGAAAATTCGACTGTAATTAGTGTGAAGCTAAAGAGCAATGTGAGCTTTTGTAAGTTGTTGTTTTTTGTACGAGTTTGTGCTGGTCCAGAAACTGGTGAATTATTGTATGTTTTAGCGGATGGTGACTGTATTTTGTTTGTCTTTTTCTTTTTCAATTACACAGAGAAGTTGCTAAAAACCAGTAAAGCCCATGTGTCAGAGTTCAGTAGAAAAGTTGTGCCTTGTAAGTCCAAACTTATAGTATGAACATAATAACAGAAGTATGGTTTAAACAGATCATTCAGTCAGACTATACATTAAGAAAAAAAAAAGAAAAGAAAAAGAAAAAGGTCAGAGCTTTTTATTAACCGTTTTAGAGTAAATTCAGCTTACATGCGGCTGATCTATTATCACAAAAAAAACAAATGTACTCACTACAAAACTCTTTATTATCCATTTCACCATCAAGCATGGCACGATTGTTCAGATTTGTCATGTGTGACTAAAGCTGATTCTGTCACACTGCTGTATTATGTTAACAATGTTAACCTGTATAGGAGCCAAAACACTGGTAGGTGAACCACTATGGAATCTGATGAAATTTTAAACATGGAGCTGTACAATTAAAAAAAAAAAAAAGTTCTTCTACGTCATCTATATAAAAGTTTTACCTTCTAGCTATCAGCTTCATCTATGTTTTCTGATCTAAAATAAAGTTTGGAGCAGAAGTGACAAAAAAAAAAAAATCATTTTTCAATTTTGCAATGACAAGGACATTATGTCCTCTTGAGGAAGAAAATTGAAAGGTATAAAGTCATAATAAAGATTCTCATTTTCACCCCTTTTTTCTTAATTATGTAACCGATTTAACTTATCAAATACATAAGTTGTACACAGATTTTCTTTTATAGTTTTCCTTTAATTCCCTTTAAAGGTGCAATCCCCGGCCCCTTTCCATCCACATCAAGCTCTTGCAGATTTTGTAGTTTGTTTGCTTCTTGATGTGTGTAGTTTGGATGGGAGAACCACACACAGCATGTGTCGGGAGTTCCCCTCTGTTGATGGCATCCAGGTTAGAGAGCTTGAAAAGTTCTCTCAGGATGCAATGGCCATCGCTTGCTTTGGTGCAAAATCAAAAACTGTATCTCTCTTTCAGTGGACTGACCCGCCTTGGCTTAAGGCTGTGTCAGGCTAATTGACATAGGCTAGAACACCAAGGCTACATCAAAATGTTGTTATGCTCTGCATAGTTATGCGGGGATTGTCTTCACCTGTGACAAGCTCCTAGCATAACATTATCGGTCTCCAAAATCCCCCAAAGTCGGAGTGTGGCTGCCCACATGGCAGGGTAATCAAAAACGGTCACACACATAATGTTCTCATCCCCAGCTGATGCATATGTACCATAGTGTTCAAGTACTTCGGCTGTTTGGATGATCCCTGGAGTCTTTTACCCAGGGTACGACGACAACAACAGTGGACTGACAAAGATGAAGCACAGCCCACTTCAGGGTAACTCTCCCTAACTGATCAGCATCCCTCCCTCCCCCTCCCTCCCCCTTTCCCTCCACCCTTTTTTGTTGTTTTTCAAAGTGTCATTTCCCTTCCCCATCCACTAATCTGAGTTGGATGGAACCGATAGCTGGTCAGAATAATATATCAGACTGCAGTGAACAATATTTTCTTCATTACACTTGCCAGAGTCAGGAATTATCTTGCCATTTTTCTGGTTGTAAAATAAAAATAAGATTTAGCTGAATACCATCAGTATCGTGCAATTATACATATTTTTAATACATATCCATAACATAATCACAGTCAAAATATTCCATGTCTCCTTCACTCTGGAAACTGCATAGCTATAAACACACTTTCTGGACACACATAAGAGTTTAAATAACAATGCTGCCTTTCAATGAATACAATAAACATTCCTTCTGTTTGAATTCCAATATAAATGTGACTGTCATGAAGACACACAGCAGCCTATTAGTAGTCTGCACAATGCTGTCAATGGGACATTAGATAGGGTATATAACATACCTGGGCACGCGTTTCTTCGAGGTTAGACATTACGAATTATTGTGAGTTAGTGAATGGTGGTGTTTCATAGACCGCTCTAGCAGCGAGAGGCAAGACATTGGTGAGAAAACGCTCGAGTATCTTGGGCTCTTGCATGCAAGAGAAAACGGCAGACAGTTGACCCTTCAAAATGAGAAGAGCTTTACTTAATGAAGTAACCATACTGTTAATTTGAATTTACCTAGTGCCTGTTTTTTTTTGTTTCTCTCTGCTAACAAACTCTAACAATTCTCCAGTTCTTGCATCTATGAAACGCATCTCTGATTGCACTATTTTAAAGTCTGTCAGGCAGACATGTGGAAATCACTCATTAAGAAAAGAAAATCACACATGACAAGACAAACATGCTTCTGTTTTTGTTCTTTATTTTAGCTCTCCCTACTGTCTACTTCTTTTATTTCATATCCTTACCAAAAAAAAACAACTCATGTTTTCATTCCAGTCTATTTGGAACAAATGTACAAGATTCGAATTTTCCATTACTTTAAGTCTGTACAGGCACCTTTTGTTTTCCTTTTAAACCATGGCCTGAAACTTGTCTTGGCTTAAGCTGTGTCAGACCAATTGACATAGGCTAGAACACCAAGGCTACTCAAAATGTTGTTATGCTCTGCATAGTTATGCAGGGATTGTCTTCAGTTGTGACAAACTCCTAGCATAACATTATCAGTCTCCAAAATCCCCCAAAGTCGGAGTGTGGCTGCCCATGTGGCGGGGTAATCAAAAACGGTCACACATGTAATGTTTCATCCCCAGCTGATGCATTTGTACCATAGTGTTCAAGAACTTTGGCTGTTTGGATGATCCTGGAGTCTTTAAGCCAGGGTACAACAACAACACAACAACAACAACATGCCCTGAAACTGTTCACATTTAACTGAAATGAGGTGAGCCTGGTCTCATAACAGTGGCTGCTCTGAATTTCAGCAATGGTGAGGCCGAAGTATATTTACCTTATCCTGAGTACCCTTGTACTGCAAAGATATTTAGAGTGCACCAACTACCTACACTGCAAAGGTTTCACTATTTACAAACAGTGCTCTTGCACTTTAGGGACACTACAATTCAGAGGGAACAGTACTTCTGCAACACTGATGCACAACAGCTGTGCAACTGTACTAGAGACACTGCATCTGATTCAAAGTAATGATACAAATATACTGCAAACATATTGCAATTCAAAGAAGCATTACTATTGTACTGCAGAGAAATAGAATTCAGAATAACAGTTCTCTTGTTGCGCTATGGAGACACTACAATTCAGATTAACAGTATCCCAGTACAGGAGTTCTGAGACACTACAATTTAGAGTAGCGGTACACTTGTGCCATGGACACACTACGGTACACAGTAACAGTACCAGCACACTGTTGAAACTCTACAATTCAGAAGAATAAAAGCTCTCTTTCTCTATAGGCACCCATCATGCTCTGACCACCAAAACTCCTTCACTGCAGACATGTCAGGTCAAGTTACCAGCAGTCAGGTACTGTACAGATGCACTCACAGTGCATCTTAAGTACTCCTGTACTGCAGAACACCGCCATGCACCCTGATTACCAGTTCTCATATACTATAGACACATGCACTGAGGTGGGAGGGGCTGGGAGGGCTGGGAGGTCCTCTACTCGTCAATGCATTCTGTATTTAGAGCTCAGGGCACTTATTATTTTCAGTATACTGAATTCTACCAGCTATTTTCACCAACATTTTGCTAATGTGAAATAATCACACACTGATTGTATATCTTTAGTATAAAGGGGATTTACTCTCTAACAGACAGCTCTTGATTTTACATTTGGTGAGAATGAAAAAAACCCCAACAACAACCCTTTTTGGATTTTCCTCATTATAGGATTACAAGACCCCCCCCCCCCCCCCCCCACCCCACACACACACACACCGAGATAAGCCTTTCCAGACATCACAAGGTATTGTCAATAAGAGTTTAAATGACATTCAACAACTCTGAGAGAGAAATAAATTGACAAAAACAATGTCAACAACCTTTCAATTTGTTGGAAATCATCTGTCAAAGATGAGCTCTCTCCAAGACAAACACATTCATTTCTGAAACTAATGGAAAAATCACTGTGCAACCGTTGTATACACACGTATATGCATACATAAATAACACACACACACACACAGAACTGGCACACGAACATACAATCAGCCTTCAAGCTTTTGCATTGCGACTATCATAATTCGATAAAGCATACGACTGTGTAATCTTTATGCAGACCTACCATTTACACAAAAATTGAACTCAGCCGCCAACACCCACTCCTCTTTCTACCAACTGCCTCCCCCCCCCCCCCCCCCCCCCACCCACCCCCCATTCTCTACCCATCTCCTTCCACTCTATCTTCATACTATTTTAGCCACTCTCTCCTCTTACACTAGCATTTGTACACACAAACTCACATGCAGAAGCACACCAACACACTCACACAAACAACTTACATACACACATGGTGTCGGTTCGATTTCATAAACGGATGATTTGAGAAATACTTAACACTACAAGGCAGTTTTTTTCTTCAAGCATCAACCAGATCTGTTTTTTCCCCTTTTTTTCCACTGTGACACCAAGATACCCTTACTATGATTTATTTTTCTCTCTCCTCCAAACCTAAAAGATAATAAACGTCATCCTCAGTTCAGATTCACTGGTGCTCACTTAACCGCATCTTCAGTTAAAACCAACTTTTCATCTCACCACATTTTTCAGTTCAAACCAACTGCTTTGAACCTAACCACATCACAGTGGTTGGATATGACACTAACTTCACAGCACGTTCACATTAAAGTCCTGTACACCAGCCCAGAGTTCTAGTCCGCTTTATGCCTGTCTTTACACACATGCTGCCATTCATGTTGAAATGTTGCCAGATTCTGCTGCTCCTGAACAATCTGCTGACCCTCTTGTCCACAATGTAAGTCATTTCTCTCTCAGTTGTCTTATTTCTCTTCAGACCATTTGTTCTGTATATGAACATTCAGACTGTTTGCTCCGTGTCCCCGAAGCCTTTAGGTGGGTTTGTAGGGATCGGCGGAGACCAGTGTTCCAGTCTTGATGCACTTCCACAGCCATTGGGCGTCACCACCTGAGTCCGCCTGCCCTTGTCTGTCACCTAGGACACACAGCACAGCCACAGTCAATGCCAGGAGGCCGCTCGAAGCACATCTAACATCACTACAGTGAAACCCGTTGTGAACGACCCCCGGGAATCCTTACAACGTAGGTGTTTAAAGGGAGAGTGATGTTAACAGTGAGTCAGTCATGTTCTGACAAACAAAACAAGACAAAAACAACAACAAAAAAACATCAATAAAATAAATCATAAGAATGGAATCTTTTTTTTTCTGATGACCTTTTTTCTTGGGAGGCTTTGCTGTATGTGTAAAATACAAACAATCAATTTATCAGTCAACGATCCTATTTAAAGAAGAAAAAAAAAAAGGAAGAAATATGCTCCTGGATCAATTTCATATCAACTGCAAGAGAGAGTTGCATTCCACTTGGAAAAACAAAACCAAGTGATATCAACACCAAAACCACAAACATATCTTAATCTGTATTCCTGCACTGTTGGTGTTTGCGAAGCTAATGTTTCCCACGAGAACAGTATCTATGAACTGAGAATTTACTTGATGAAAAGATCTGTTATGTACAAGCAGGCAACAAGACAGCAGTAAAAACTGCAGGGCTGTATCATGGCGGACTAAGACAATGGAAATCTTGCTAGTTATCGATGCTTTTGACTTGACCTAAAAAGAAATCAAAATGGCTGACAAAAAAAAAAAAAAATCAATAAGATAGCAAAATCATGATCTTTAGGGATTTTACTTCAGTTTTTCCGTCCTCTCCTGATTGAACTTGGTCATTTTGGGATAAACTGTCTATGGTCTAAAAATGTTAATTAACTTGGTCCAGATCAGCTGTGTCCTTGATCCAGCCTGTGTGTGTTAGTGACGATGCTGATCATTTCCTTCCTTCATTTTACCTGTCTGTCAGTCCTGTCCTGCACTTCATGTGAGGTCAGTTCCCTTTGCTGCGTGACTCACCTGAGACAGGTCTGAAGCGACAATGTGGGTGGCGGTGTTGACATCATAGTCTGGCAGCAGATCCCCATCAAAGGCAATGATGTAACGTTTCAGTTTGGCGTAGTCAGTTGTGCTGTCCGGCAGGATGATCTTACAGCCATGGAAAGTGTCTGGCAACTTCTGGGAAAATATTTTTAAAAAAACAAACAAACAAACAAAAGTAAATAAAAAGAAAGAGAAAATGAAAAAGAAAACGAACAAGAAAAAAATCAAGCCCTACCTTTTTTCCTTGCCCATGCAATATCAATAAACACAGATGTACTTTACTGATGATAACCTTCATGCGGGTTCATAGGGAACAGTTACAATCACAATATATCACCAGACAGGAGGTATTGTGGGATAGGGTGGTGAAGAACAGCACGAGCAGGTTGAGAGGATAGATTTGAAAATGTTTTAACATATCATCATAATGAAAGAATGACAGGGCAGACGACTTTTCACCTTTTACTACCTTTACTGTGTACAATGTCACAGAAATTGCAGCTACTAGTCATCCCGCTTTGCTTACGTTTGTGATCACATTTAGCCTTAAGAAGTATGAGAGTTGTCCTTTATGAAATAAGCAAACACCATGCAGAGACAGAGGATCCCCAAGTTCCGGAGTAAATTTTTTTCTTTGACAGGCCTAAACCATCAGAGCAGATGAAAAAACAAAATATGTATAAAAAAAATGATAAACTACTAGCCACTAGACAGGTGAACAGAAAGAATAACTGGCCCAGTGTTCTCATCTCACTTCCATTGCGAAACAAGCAAGGAGAAGTCAGATTTTTCACAAGCTGATCAGAGCTGTGGGAAAGGCAGCCTGGACCCTTGAAAGGGGTTGAAAAATTCAGGAGAGACAACTCCGGATGCGATCATTGGCAAATTCACCCAAGGACCTCAATTCCCTGAAGCAGGGGATGATAACTCAGGCTTGCTAACTTTTCATTTTGCCGTCTTTCTAACCAACCATACCACAAGCTGGGTGACAGTGTGCAACAGAGTCAGGTGGGCGCAGGAGTGAAAGGACTTGTGATCCACAGTCATTACCCCAACTGGTTTTTGGAGCTGGTCAGATCAAAGACTGGCAATCCGAACAGAGCTGGACACTTTAGTTCTCATGATACTGACCCCTGTTACTAGTTCACATCATGGAGATCTCCCTGCAACTGTGTGCAACCTCTCATCAAAATCCTCCGCTGGCTTTCAATTCAAGCATGTATTGACTTTAAGCTGGCTGTTGTTTTCCTGTCACTATTCGGTTCTTCAACTCTTTGTGTTTGTTATTAATTCTGGCTCTCGACACCTCTGTTCCTCAACTGATACAACTCTTGCATGTGTAAAGTTTGACTCAATTTAGTTGTAGATGTTCTTTCTCCTTTACAGTCTTTTGACGTGGAATTCTCTGCATGTTGTTAGTTGCGGTTTCTAGACAGGTTCATCTTTCAAAAAAGCTTTTAACATGTACTTTTTAAAACGTATCATAACTAATTCCCCCACATTCTTTTACCTTCACATGTCTTGTCACATTTAATTTCACTGCAATGTCTTCCACTCTTTCTCGCCATTTTTTTGTGTATAACTGTTAAACTCTATAAACATTGAATCGTTCTCATTGTCTCTAATGGCAGTCCCCTAATGAAAACCAAGCCACTTCAATCACATACCTTTGCAGAAGAAGAGGCAGAACCAGGCGACAGTTTAGCTGATGGAGAGCCCTTCATGGGAGAAGACGATTCTGATGTTTTGCTGGAGGACTTGGGAGGATGGTAGAATTTAGTCCGGTGAGCCTGGCTGGTCTGGTAGCAGTCTGCACCGTACTTGCAGGATGGTTTGCCCTGTGAACATGTGTAAGTCCCTTATAACCATGATGAATCACTCCCGTTTGTGAAAATATTTGTGGCTTGGCAGCTACAGCAGGGTCCGAAAATTGCCACTGATGAGAGAAAAACATGAAAGGTTCTTACATGCCAGTAAGCGAGTAGAGAGAGAGAGAAGGGGAGAGAGAGAGAGAGAGAGAGAGAGAGAGAGAGAGTGAGTGAGTGACTGCGTGCGTGCGTGTGTGTGTATGTGTGTGCTTGCATGCGCATACTCTTCTGTGTCAGTGTTTGTGAGTGTATATGTGAGTGAGAGTCTGTGTGTTAAGGAAGATAGGACAAATACTCTCAAAAAATCACAAGGTCTAACTTAATAACAGTCAGAGCATAAAATGCTCTACACAGTTGACAAACTTCAATAAAAATGAAAAAAATCAGTTGCACTGGGACAAAATCAAACTATAAGACTGTGCTGAAAGGTGACATGTTTTGCTCTTTTCCTTTTCTCACAGTAAGAATTCTGTACCAAGACACCCAAGCAATCAACACTACGGGAAGCACACACATAGTCCTATGTTTACAAACGACTCCTTACCTTCTTGGCCGGAGAGGCCTCTGGCGATGTGTCGCTGGCCCTTCTTTTCACTCCCTTGCCAGGGCTGGAGTTGGCAGAACCTACGGTTCCATTCATGTCCGTATCACTGCCGTCTTCCCCTCCATCACCGCTGCCGTCATCCCCCTTCTTGCTGGTGGAGGGTCCCACCTCCAGGTCGGAGGTCCTCTTGGACTCTTTGTACAGTGTCTGCAGGACAAACGTACCGTGGCTTAATGCTGCTTTGGGACAAGTCTTTCATGCTTGCCAAGATCCCTAACAGTATGTTTAAGAGAATTCAAACCCGAGTTGGTATTGACAGCACGGTATGAAGAACCATGGAACCTGAGACAACGGTTTCTTCTGTCTGTGATCTTCAATGAGGATCAGGACGATAATGATGTTTCTAAGGGGTTCCTTTACCTCTGTCTCCCCAAGCAATCAATGACCATACTTAGTCTTCTATCGTTCAAGCCCACAGTTGCTCTGTAATAGCAGGAAAATAAGGGGAAAAAAAAAGATTAAAATGTTACTTTCATAAAAAGATAAAAATGTTATTTTCATAAGCGTCTTTTTTCATCTGTAAATCAACAATATAATCAAACAAAATTCCTTCTCTGTATCCAGTTCCTCCCCTACCCCTTATTAACAACAAAACTATTGCAGCTAACTGGGTTTGGAGTTCTTTAAAAACTAGATCACATCAGAGGGCTAAGAGGTGATATGTGAAGTATAAGCTACAAAATAAAAAATAATCGACAAATTTGTTTTAGTTATTTCAATCGTTTTCATAGAAGTTGTCTTAATTATCTAATTTTCCAGATTATCTTTTTTAAAATATACTTTCTTCATATTCATATTACTCCATTCAGGTTCTCCATTCAGTCCCATCATGCCCTGCTGACCTGCAGTCTCGGCAGGTCGGTGGCCTCCTTCCAGCTCTTGTCGTCACGGAACTTCTGGATGCGTGGGAAGCGGATGGAGATGCCATCAGCCGTATGGATCTCCGCTTTGCTGAACTCGGCGCCAATGATTTTCCACACTGGGCTTTCTTTGGGTCTGCCACCACAAAATCTGGAACCACCTGTGTTCGAGGCTCAACAAGGTAAGGCTATCGCCACGCACATGTATCTGCTTTTACTCAACACAGAAAAGCAAGTGACCAGAATTTGTTGCACTCACAGCTTATTTAATTCTCAAAAATGTGACCATACCATTGCATGTTTGTGGTCTATAGTAGTTAGTGGATTTTAATCACACGACCACTGTAAATGTTAGGTGAAAATTCTAACTGTCGATATTGAGCAACGTACACAGAGGAAAGAGAAGGAAAAAAGAGGGGAAGGAGGGAGGGCAGAGAGATAGATAGAGAGAGAGAGAGAGAGAGAGAGAGAGAGAGAGAGAGAGAGAGAGAGAGAGAGAGAGAGAGAGAGAGGGGAGAGAGAGAGAGACAGACAGACAGACTGAGGGACGGACGGACGCTCAGACAGACAGACAGACAGACAGAGAGAGAAAGGGAGAAGGGAGGGAGGGTGACAGACAGACAAAGAACCATGCTGACAAAGAAAGAAAATTTGAATTGTTCACATATTTTTTGTTCTGCAAAGGATAAGAGAGAGGAGAGAGAGAGAGGAGAGGAGAGAGAGAGGAGAGAGAGAGAGAGAGAGAGAGAGAGAGAGAGAGAAAGACAGACAGACACAGAGAGAAAAAAGAGAGAGAGACAGAGAGAGATATGAGAGAGAGAAAGAGAGAGAGAGATACGAGAGAGAGAGAGAGAGAGAGAGATACGAGAGAGAGAGAGAGACAGAGAGAGAGAGAGAGAGAGAGAGACAGAGAGAGAGAGAGAGAGAGAGAGAGAGAGAGAGAGAGGACACACACACACACAGAACATTAGGGAGTAGGCACAAAGGAGGGAAATCATCATAATCATTTGGAGAGGGAGGAAAAACATGGACGAAGAGAGAATGGAAGGGAGAGGAGAAGGGGAAAAACAGATGGGAATACAGACGGGGAAAGAGGAGGGAGAAGAGAAGGCGGGAGGAGGCAATATCAGGGGTGGGAGACTTGACTTAAAATGGTTAAATGTCCACGGTAAAAAAAAACAAACCCAAACCAGACCTGCTTCTTGAGGGACAGCCAGGAGGGCACCTTTGCGCAGGTCCTTGCTGATCTTCACCATGTCCACTCGGTCTGCAGCCGCTCCAGCGTCTTGTCGTCCAGACCGCTGCCGCACTTGGACACCGTGCAGAACTTCTTGGTGCCCGGGTCATAGCAGCCCATGAGGAAAATGGACATGAGGCCTCCTGGTACCACAGCAAGAGACAGCTCAACAGGCTGGCATGACTGATTTATCACAGGGACTTAGGCCTTCCTTTTATTATTAACCCTCTTAACAGTAGCGCGCCCGCTAGCGCCCGGCCGGAAGTCGGTTACCCGAAACATTAAGCGCCTGCGAGCGCCTCATGAGTGACCACGCACTTTATGGGGGAAGCCATGTTTACCATGGGAACGGAGATCTCGCGAGAACGTGACTTCCTTTTTTCTGCTCATTTCCGCTTCCTTTTGCAACAAACCGCGTGTCGATCAGTGCAGTGGTTGTCGAGTTATTGATTTTTCAAGTTTGCCAGAAAAGTAGCGTTCGTCAGCATGCTGCAGAAAGATTTTGGCGTTCCATAATGGGAGACAGTGACGAGAGGAGTCGGATTTTGAAGGATTTATGCGAGATGAATTGCAGCAAGTAAAGCCTGCCGATGAAAGTGACCTAGATATCGATTGGGATGATGTGGTGCGTTTGATGAACCACGATTCATCGGAATCTAGTTCGGAAGATGACGAGAAGCACCGGTGCTACAAGACCGTAAAACTTCTGGTACTGGTCTAGTTCATTGAAAGATTTTAAAATTTGATCAATTTTGTGAAGATGTTGGGCAAAACATGATTTGCCGGTCGATGCTTCGCCTCTTGATTTTTTCATCTCCTTTTACCAGAATCGTTTTTTCAGACTTGCTGAAGAAACAAATCGTTATGCTCAGCAAGTTCAGGAAGAAAGGGAAAACTAGATTCTAAATGGCGTGAAGCACAGTTAGAAGAAATGAAGCTGTATATTGCTATAGCAGTAATGATGGGAATTCACAAGCTGCCAAGACAGAGACATGGAACACATGATACTTGCATTGATATTTTGTGTTGTTTTGTGAAAATTGTGTAATATATGAGAAGATGAGTGAAGGGAAGTGTCAACGCAAAACAAAGTTGGTTTGAAATTTCATCTTTAATATTTTTTAAAGAATACAATGGCACAGTAAAATCATCATATCTGTTTACAAAGCAAGAACAAATTACACAGAACATAAAAACAATTTTTTACATATTTTTTCTTGCTTTAGTTTGCTTTAAAATATACTTTTAATAAGGAGGTATGGTAAAATTACGGAGTTATGTCCCTTACCGTATGATTTCAGTCTAAGTAAGGTCAGTAAGGTGCATACAAAAGAGGGTTAAGAGTACTTGTATAGCACCTGTTCCCGATGGAGACCAAGCTCCAAACCCTTTACAATCCGCATCCTAGTTTAAAACAACGGGCTGCCTACCTGGGTAGAGCTGACTGAAGAGTTGCCTGCTGGCCCTTCATTCAGTCATTCCACGTGTCATTCAGTCAATATGGTTCATTCAATTTAACAACTCTTTCATTCTTTCGATTTTTCACGCACTCTCAGAGTGCATACTATGTGTAACGGCCAAACTGACCTTCTCTTCCGAAAGTTGGTGATATGAGTTTACGTGTGTGCAAGATGATATGCGTGCGTTCATACACGGAACCTCGGTTTATGGTCTCATTCGAAGGGCTATTTGGGAAATGCAGTCAGAACCAATGTTAATTTCAAAGGAAAAATCCCCCTGTACCAAAAACAGCCGGTGGATATTCGAACCTGCACCTCCAGGATTACCAAGATTACGAGTCCGGCGCTCTACCAACCAAGCTATTCTGGCCCCCTTTACCCCAGCTATTGACAACTAAACTGAAAGCACCTCAAAGGTACGACTCAGGTGTCACTATTATAAATAGATTCATTTCAGTATCTTTTTTACAGGGTCAGAAAACATGGATGTGATCCACAGTGTTATGAAGTGGAGGGCAGGGAAGAATCTGGAACCATTTTGAGAAAAACTGACCACGGGGTGTATCTGAAAATGGATAAAGTAGGCAAACAGACCATTCTGGCAGTGAAAACATGTTTCCGTCTGCAATGCTAAGTGTGATGTGCGCTGAACAGGAATGTTATCAGAATTCTATATGTGATCAAGGTTTATTCTGATTATTGTAAGATCACGAGGTTAAGAAACAAGTTTTCCTTTTTACTTCTTTAAATTCTTCTTGATGGCTCTCAGGGAACTCAACATTCAGATACAACTCGAGATTTTGAAGCTTGAAGCTTTCGTAATGGCTGTAGCTCCGGGTCACAGTGAGTCTGTATGTGTGTGCAGCGAGTGCATGCTTTCATGCAGTCTCCTCGCTTTAAATGTCTTCCATGTTCTTTGACTGGGGTTACTATCATACTACTTATTTTTACTTCCCTGTTCACAGATACAACCAGGGTGACCTGTCACAGTCCCGTCATTGGGACTTCTCAATGTCCTCTTTGCAAAAGGACACCCACAAGAGGATACCCTACACTGCAGCCAAGCCACTCTGCCTGTGTCCGGTCAAGCATATCCTGATCAACTACACGCTGGACACTGCCTGTTTACAACACCTACTGCTCAGTCATGGAGCTGTAGGAAGTGAGCATCCTACTGATGTCAATGCAGATGACAGCCGATGAAAGAACAGCCGATGAAAGCCATACTAAAGACACTGCTTCTGCAGCTACCGTGCAGGTATAACGACATATGACAGATGCCATGTCTCGAGCAGCGTCCATGACTATGTTTTGTGTTGAAATGAGTCATTAAACAAACTACACAGCGTCCATGACTATGCTTTGTGTTGAAATGAGTCATTAAACAAACTACACAGCGTCCATGACTATGCTTTGTGTTGAAATGAGTCATTAAACAAACTACACAGCGTCCATGACTATGCTTTGTGTTGAAATGAGTCATTAAACAAACTACACAGCGTCCATGACTATGCTTTGTGTTGAAATGAGTCATTAAACAAACTACACAGCGTTCATGACTATGCTTTGTGTTGAAATGAGTCATTAAACAAACTACACAGCGTTCATGACTATGCTTTGTGTTGAAATGAGTCATTAAACAAACTACACAGCGTTCATGACTATGCTTTGTGTTGAAATGAGTCATTAAACAAACTACACAGCGTTCATGACTATGCTTTGTGTTGAAATGAGTCATTAAACAAACTACACAGCGTTCATGACTATGCTTTGTGTTGAAATGAGTCATTAAACAAACTACACAGCGTTCATGACTATGCTTTGTGTTGAAATGAGTCATTAAACAAACTACACAGCGTTCATGACTATGCTTTGTGTTGAAATGAGTCATTAAACAAACTACACAGCGTTCATGACTATGCTTTGTGTTGAAAGAGTCATTAAACAAACTACACAGCGTTCATGACTATGCTTTGTGTTGAAATGAGTCATTAAACAAACTACACAGCGTTCATGACTATGCTTTGTGTTGAAATGAGTCATTAAACAAACTACACAGCGTTCATTCATTCAAGGTGCGCTGTGACAAACCTTTGTTGCCTGTGCCGTAGTAAGCTCCCAGGACGATGAGATCTGCGGAGTCAGCCATACTGCCCTCATGGAGATAGTCCTTCTTCACCTTCAGCCAGTGACGTTTACCTGGCTCATACACACCCTGCACAAGTACACAGCGGCAGCACAGGTAAGCTCCATCAGTATTTGATGAGCTGGTCATGACTAACTTCTTCATTCCTCAGTTAAAACTTTCATGTTCCCCAATGGTAAGATTTTCAGTAAGTGACTGTTTTTTCATCTCTCTATCAAAGTCTCTACATTCCCTTTTCTGGGAATGACATCTAAACACAACATCCATGCGCGTTTAAATGTGTGTGTGTGCGTGTGTGTGTGTGTGTGTGTGTGTGTGTGTGTGTGTGTGTGCCTCTGTATGCATGCGCGTGTGCATGCATGCATGCATGCACATGTATGTGTGTGCGCACGCGTATGCATGCACATGTCTCTGTGTGCGTATGCCTGCTTGAATGAGTGTGCACATGCATGCATGCCTGCATGTGTGTGTCCATGTATGTGTATCCATGAGTGTGTATATCTGTGCGTGTGTGTGTCACAACAGTCTACACTACTACAAAGAACAGAATGGACTTTAACATGTATGCAAGTTTCTTTAATTTCCCTCTTCTTTTTCATTCATTAGCTCATACACAAATGACCACAACTGTACACCTCATGCAAAAGACATGGGGTAAGTTGGAATCGGCACAGCTGTTCACTCCAAAACGAAAATTGTTTGCTAGCATGGCTGTCTCAGGTGGGAAAGGATCACAGGACCATTTGGATCATGACAACAATGACTTGCGGTTGCCTTCAAGAAAAACCTGTTCCTGGTGAATGACAACACAGGTACTTGATGAATCCTTATCTACAGCAAATACCTACTCAGTATAATAATACAGATATACCTGAGCAGACCAGACGCAGACCAGAGAAATTATTTCACACAGAATGTCCAAACACTGGTAATACATTCTCTGGATTGTTTAGATCCGATTTTGTTTGTACTGGGAAGCTGCAATTTCAAAGGAATGTATTTGATATTGGATTCTTCAGATCTTTTTTTTCGTTCTTACTAAAGGAATATTCCATGAAACAGCAGATGTTAAAACTGTTGTAAAATGACCATTAAAGAACCTCATCCATCACAAATCAACATTCAGGTACGTTATGGCTTATTGTAATTCAATCCTACACCTCTCTAGATCTTTATATCATAAATTTCTGCAATACTGAAGCTAAAAGAAAGAACAATAACAAACAAACAAATGCACAACATGCAGTCATTAAAATTAAGATAAATCAATCAAGTATTACACAAACCCACAGATGACCAAACATGTTCTCATCTGATACCACTCTTTATACGAAAATGAAAACTAGAGACCACTTTACGCCTAAACACACACACACACACACACACACACACACACACACACACACACACACAGACAAACACACACACAGAGACACACACACACTAATAACTACAACTCACACTGGCATCTTTTAACACCAGCCCTTCCAGCCCTTCATCAACACCTGGGTCATCAGCTTCTGTAGCTCCTCCCTTTCTGAAACCACCAATCACGAAATACGAATAACATCCCTCATTTCTAAAACCACCAATCACAGAAAACCCAAAGTTCCTTCCTTTTCTAAAATCACAATCAAAGATACCAAACACTGCAGGTCCTCTCTATCTTAAATCACTAATACCAAGAAACCAAAACTTAAGTTCCTCCATGTTTAAACAACCAAACTGTACGTATAGTGTAGCTCCTCAACTTTCGAAACCACCTATTATAAGAAATTTATTTGGGGATGGATGTAAATCTTTGTGACATCAACCAGTTGGAAAGTAGTGAAGCAGACAAAAGCCAGGGAATTCACAAGACTACAGAAAGCATTAAGTATACATGAAATGGCAATTGGCTTAGAGAAAACCAAACAATTTGTAAACATTTCAAGATAAAATTCAGAAGTCAACACTGATATGCTGTGCCGTGCAATGTTATGTGGATGTTACCTTCAGCCACACAACATTTTTTAACAGAACAATGATCATCCACATGAAAAACGAAACGAGTTAAATTTTATGAAGATTAAAGTATGGCTGCCTCTGTGGCTAGTTAACGACACGGGCATTCAGTGTCCAACAAAACTGAGTGATTCCTGCTGTATTCACTTGGGCACACTAATAAACAATACTGTGTCAATGTCTGATCTTCATCCTGTTATACTGACCTGAATCTTGTGGCCTTCCATGACTGCAACCACTGACCTTTACATACCCGAGTCTGGCGTCAAGCTCTGACCTTTACTCACGACCTTGACTGATCTGAATCATATCAGTTTGGTTGACCTTATGACCTTGACTGATCTCAATCATGTCACTTTAGCTGATCTTATGACCTTGACTGATCTGAATCATGTCATGTTTGGTTGACCTTATGACCCTGACTGATCCAAATCATGTCATTTTAGCTGACCTTAGTCTGTGACCTTACTAACCTTCCAGGGGCCGGAATAGCTCAGTTGGTAGAGCACCGGACTCGTGATCCTGAGGTTACGGGTTCTAATTTCTGTACAGGTGGATTCTTCCCTCAGAGTTCACATTGGTTCTAACTCCATTCCCCATACAGTCCTTCGAATGAGACTAGAAACCGAGGTTCCGTGTGTGAACGCACGCACATCTTGCACACACATAAAATCCCATCACCAACTTTCTGAAGAGAAGGCCAGTTTGGCCGCTGGTATGGATGACACGTTACACATAGCATGCACCTTCCTCGAAGTTGGAGTATGGCTGCCTTAATGGCGGGATAAAAAACAGTCATGCACACAAAAGTGTCAGAATCTTCAACTCGATGAAGGTGGACACTCAAAGAAAGAAGAAGAACCTGTATTTAGTGACCATGACTACACTGAATGGGTTCACCTTGAGGTAACCTAGACTGACCTTGATCTTATGAACTTCCGACAGCATAACCCTGTGTTCCACCTCTGTCATGTTCTTCTCCAAGATCTGACGTCGCTCCCTCATCGACCTGCCATTACACCATGAAAAAGATCATTACCACCATGACACAGTCTACCTCTACTCCATATGGTTACCATATAACCATACAATATGGGTCATCATCACCATACATTGAACTGGCATCACACAGCGATGCGATGGCGCATTTGTAAAAGGCATATTTCCATTGATTAAAGTTTACACTTCACATTTCCAACTGCCTCTGTTCATGTCTTATCTTTCTTAATTCATCGATGGTCCCTTCTGGAATTTTCAATTCTTTATTCTTTTCAACTTAATCACGACATGTACCCCTTTCCCAGTCCCCCCTCTTTCTCTCTACTTCACACAGTGCATCCGGGAAGTTCTAACTTCTTGGGTGCTTGTGTATGTGTTTTTCTCTTTAAAGTAATCTTCTGTCCTCTGCCTCAGCTATTATCCAACCAACCCATTTACAGCCTCAACTTTAGGCTCATCTTCTTAACCACTGTGCCCACATGATCCTGCATGTCTTTACTTACTTCTCCATCAGATTGTTGTCGTTGATCAGCAGACAGTCAAAGACAAAGAGGCACACCTTGGCATCAGCAAACGCTGCTTTCTGAAACACCACAGAAGGTGCAATACAGTGCGGGATATCTGTCTGTATGAGACGGTTATGAACAAAGCAGAATGTGTAAAATACATCACATAATTATGTACCTTCACAAGTCTTTCTCTCTCTCTCTTACACACACACACACACACACACACACACACACACACACACACACACACACACACACTGACTGACTGAAACCAATTTATTGTCAGATTAACTCACGGTTGTACTGACACACACACACACACACACACACACACACACACACACACACACACACACACACACACACACACACACACATTCACTCTTTCTCTCTCTCAAATACACAGTGACAAATATAATCATGTCAACATGATCTGTGCACAAAAACTTTTCCAGAATCTGTCTAAGGTTATATGAAAAAACACACCCATCACTATTGTTTTTTTTTTTCTCACAGAGCACTTTTTCCTCACTTAGATAACTGCCTCACTTTATGTCTAACCGCCAGAATTGATGCTTCAGGCAAAGCTAGTATAGCACACATTTATTCAGCATTGTAGTGTCCCTCACTTTATGGACGCCCAGTGTGCCAAATGGCAGGGGGTTGCCTGTCTTGGTATCCACCAGGAGGACCTCGGCATCCAAGATGAGGTCATTTCCTGTGGGGATGCCGTGGGAATGTAGTCTTTAAAATGAGCCACCTGCACACCATCACACAGGATTAGGTCATCGCCTGTCAGGACTGGCTTGGGGGTGTAGCTCTTAAAGGACCACTTGCAAACACACACACACACACACACACTGACTGACTGAAACCAATTTATTGTCGGATTAACTCAAGGTTGTACTGACAACATACACACACACACTCACACACACACACACACACACACACAAAAACACACACAAACACACACATACTCACACACACACACACACTCACACACACACACACACACACACACACACACACACACACACACACACACACACACACACACACACACACACTCTTTCTCTCAGAGAACGAGATCCTTGCCTTCAATCTCTACCAGTGTGAACCCACGAACAACAATACTATCACACACCAGGCAGACATCCTCTTCCTCACTAATGCCGCAGGAAGCGCACTTTTCTTTAGAGGCTTTGCCAAGCAGTGATTCTAAACCATGGTCACCTTGTTTTCACCCATACCGGCTACGTGGGAAATTCATATGAAATCAAGTTGTTTATAACCCACCTTGTGGATGCTTTAAGTGGCTGCGCACTTGGAAGACTCATTACACTGATAATTAGCCTTGTAAATCTAGATTCACTGAAACCTCTGTGGGAGAGGGTAAACAATGGAAGATTTGTGTCCATGGAAATCAACTGATCAACATCTACACCAACCAAAACTGATATGGCAAACGGGGATAAGTTTCTAAGGAGAATGGGCTTAAAGGATCTATCTATGTTACATTATACTGACACTATGCACAATTCCTGTTTTTATGCTGGCACCAATGATTTTTCAAACTTGGAATGGCTGACGGAGAACTTTGTGCTCTTTTACTAAGCTGATCAGGCATCCAGGGCCTTCTCAATTTTCTTTTTTTTTTTTTTTCTGCCGTCTAATCTTTTGTGCTACTCCAGTGGCATCACCTCCATGTTGCTTGGTCCAGCCAGCTGTCCACATTCACACCTTGGCTTGTCTAGTCGCAGCAGCAGCACCATTAATCCACAGAGGGAGTCAGTGTTAAGTCGTCAAGAGGCAACCCACCAGAAGAGATACTGCACTGCTGCTGAGCCACTATGACGGTATTCAATGGCACCTGTTCTGATCCAACCTATGCAGGACACCACCTGCTATGCCCCATACCAGCGACTACGATTGCACAGTCGTGGAGCCAGCGTGAGGAAGTGTCTCCCCACCACATCCATCCAACGACAGTCCCCATGAACTCGCTAATATCAGCAACCTTGACACAAACTTGGTAAGGGCATAGACATGGAGAGAAAATCAAAACTTGAGGTCGCCACAAGAGCAGGGCATGAGAGATCAAAGAACTAGAGACATCTTTCTGTAGCAATGCTGACTGACAAGGATGAGGAAGATGACAATGATGATAAGGATGAAAAAGATGACTAAGATGACGATGATGATAAGGATGAAAAGGATGACTAAGATGACGATGATGATAGGGATGAGAAAGATGACGATGATGCTATGGAGGCCTATTC
The DNA here is from genome assembly GCA_018398815.1 of Conus ventricosus. NCBI lineage: Eukaryota > Metazoa > Mollusca > Gastropoda > Neogastropoda > Conidae > Conus > Conus ventricosus. The sequence goes on along the minus strand of CM031611.1, from coordinate 18,984,830 downwards.
TAGTCCAAGAGGGGAAAGGGTACAGGGTATTATTTTCTGAAGAGGATGGTGGATGAAATAAAAAAAAAAACTATGATCAGTATCTGATGGACCAAAATATCACAAGAAAACAGAACACCAATAAAAAAGAGCAGTGTGGCACGTGGTTGGAGGAGGAGAGAGGGAGGGTCGGGGAAGAGCACCGCTCTACATCAAATCTTACAGTTCTAAATCATGAAGAACATGTAAAGCAAAACAACATACAAAAAAAAGAAAAAAATTGTGTGAAGGAAGCGGAAATGAACATCTAACCTGTCTGGCCAAAACAAAACTACATAAAGCTGAACATATAAATACATGGAGATGGAGAGTTGAGTACAAAACAATACTACATAAAGCTGAACATATAAATGCATGGAGATGGAGAGTTGAGTACAAAACCTTATGGGCCAAGACTGGCTTCAGGCTGCGACTGAAGTAGCGGAACTCTGAGCCCTTCTTGTGAACCTGCACCCGCTCCCCGTCATACTTGATCTCCGCAAAGATTCCGTTGGGGCATTTCTTGAAGGCATACTCCACGGACTTGCACGCCTCGGCCTGTAACATATTGCATGGCATCAGAATACTTGTTCATGTCAGGACTCTTGGCTCAGCTAGCACACAACAGATCCATTCAGATCTTGTGACGCGGAACTGTCCACCACAGGCATGGTCATACTGCTGATCACATGGGGCCACCCAAAATGATATCACATATCACTCTAAACCCCATCAGCTAAAATACGCTGCATTTTTCTAACCTTCTGATTCCTATGCTGCTGGTGTGGGTTTTTTTTTTTCCTTCTCACTTCATACTCACTCTACTACAAACTTAATTTGTTCAGGGCACTGGATGAACTCAGAAAACTGGGCTTCTGTTTAAACAAAATTACCCTCGCACCCTTCACCCCCTGAAACAACTACAACAGCAACAGCAAACACACACACACGCACGCACGCACACACACACACACAAACAGCAAAAAAACAACAACAACATATATATATATAATATATATATATATAATATATATATATATATATATATATATATATATATAATATGTTTTTTTTGGTTTGTTTTGTATATATATATATATATATAAAGTAAAAGATGCATCAAATTTTGTACAAAATCCACACGTGGAGGTAAGCTGCTGACATTGTACCAGCGACAGAACCAGACTGGCTATGGAATGGAATGAGCATGGGGAGTGGAATGTGCAGCAAGGGAGTAAACTCACTGCACAGGCACTGAACACAAGAGTAAAAAAAAAAAAAAAAAAAAAAAAAAAAAAAAGGAAAAAAAAACCGCTTCTGCCGACTGACCAGCATGGGCAGCACAGGGGTCATGAGGGAGGCCTTGATACTGAGGCTCTTGGTCAGTCCTGGTCGGCCCTGATCCCTGGCTTCTGTCTTGTTCTTCATCACACGGTCCACCACGTCCTTCAGGTTCCGTGACGCTTGGAAAGCCGAGTAGGCGTTGGGGTCCAGGCCATCCAGTCTTCCATTGCAACATGGACAAAAGTATTTTGGGGTTGGTTTCATATCATATGGGTTGTTTTCAAATCATATACGGGTTGTTTTCAAATCATACGGGTTGTTTTCAAAACATACGGGTTGTTTTCAAATCATACGGGTTGTTTTCAAAACATACGGGTTGTTTTCAAATCATACAGGTTGTTTTCAAATCATACGGGTTGTTTTCAAATCATACGGGTTGTTTTCAAATCATACGGGTTGTTTTCAAAACATACGGGTTGTTTTCAAATCATACGGGTTGTTTTCAAATCATACGGGTTGTTTTCAAATCATACGGGTTGTTTTCAAATCATACGGGTTGTTTTCAAAACATTCAGGTCTGTCCTCAGGCTCCTTTTCCGTCAATGTTCATTACATTAAAAAAAAAAATTCCTCTGCTTGGTCTGCAGCTTGAAAAAGACAAGAATAAAAATACCGCCCCTGTAATTTCAGCTGTTCTTTTTCACTCACTCACTTGAACCTTTTCATTAACATACTGGTTCTTCTTGTCCCTCCACCCCTCTCCCCTGCCTTCCCCCAACTTGTCCCTCCACCCCTCTCCCCTGCCTTCCCCCAACTTGTCCCTCCACCCCTCTCCCCTGCCTTCCCCCAACTTGTCCCTCCACCCCTCTCCCTGCCTTCCCCAACTTGTCCCTCCACCCTCTCCCCTGCCTTCCCCCAACCTTTTCGCAAGCCTCCTTTACTTTTTCTTCCTGCTTTTTTTTTTTAATGACAAGTTTTAATGAGACTTGCATCTCAAAAAACATAAAGAACCAAAATAATATATCTATTTATTCAAACTTGCCACATTTAACTCCTTGATCTGAAATAGCTGAAAAACTAAGATGGCTTTGTGAGCTGTTGAGTGTTGTAAGAAATGTATCCACAGAAGATTGAATTTACGTTTCTTTTTCATCATCAGTGATAAGCTTCCTGATCAAAACTACACACAACACTCACTTTTTTGTGTAAACTCATCACTTGTATCTTTGTTTACTCTGAACATGAGCTTGATCCGTTATTTATGATTATTAATTGCGATATGTATATTCTAATGAAAAACAAATCTATGGTATTTTAGTGAAAAAGAAAATTTATGGTAAACACTTGATGTAAATCTTCCCTCTGAATGAGTTTGATCTGTTATTCATGATTATCAATGCAATATGTATATTCTCCTGCAGGTATGCTGATACTGCATACACCTTCATGATGATCACTCACATGTGTTTGGCCCCAGCATTGATCCTCAGGTCATGCTTGATCAGGCGTATTACCATCTTCAGGTCATTTGCTGTGCACCTTGAACAGCAAGTACACGAAGCCATACATATGTGCATTCTTTTCCCCACCACATGAACAGATTACAGCAAACACACAAAGTCAATATTCCAATCATCTACTTTAATCCGAACATGTATGGCAAACAGACAATGTTGATACTCCAACATGTTAACCATCTACCCTAATCACAGCTTATATAGCAAATTTGGCAATCTGCCTAAAAATCTCACATACATACGTACATGTCCAACTGTTCTTCTTCCTCTGACCCATTATCCAACCAATCAAATCCAACCAGAGCTAACCCACTTCCAGTTCTGTCCTTGTCTTCTCTCATCTAAGATTTTCTGCTCTGTCTTGCTCTTCCTCTGTTTAAAGTCTTCAGAGACACTCAGACAGACAGACAGAGAAAGAGAAGCACATGTGTAACGTTTCCTTGATGCAAGACCAGTGCAAAATACGGTGAAAGATGTAAGAGCAGATGGGCGGAGAGAGGGACTCACTTGACGGCGATTTGGTCAGCATTCGTTGCTGGTCCTCCTCTTTGGTGAACTGGGACAGTTTGGTCAGTAGGGCATCCACCTGCATCACACACAGCATCACCTGGTTTAAAACCCGTGGGACATCGCAAGTTCACCACAAGGCATCACCTGTTTTACCTTCTGCCTCCAGAAGTGAGGACATGATCCTAAAACAACAGCTCCTCTCAAGGCATTCAGAGCGCAAGACTTATACACTATTCAATCCAAACTAAGGACGTAGTTGTCAACATTCTGGTGTGAAGCTCAGAAGCCAGGGAATGAAGAACAGGAAGATGGCTTTTAACTCAAGGGTAGTGTATCTACTGTGGACTGCTTGAGCTAGTTAATGATGGTTTCTAAAGGAAAATGGATCTTCCACTGCATGCAGTTGTCATTTGTGGAACACTACTATGCCCCAGTTTACCATTTTTTTGTCTTTATGCACCATCATTTTCTCATCCCTTTTAAGACAAAACTAAAAAGAGAAACGAACCTAAGACTTGATCAATCGTTTTGAAATTAACAGGCTTTCGTTTTGTTTTATCAATTATCAACCTATTCAATAGTGAAAAAAAGACAGACAGAAGCTGAAAGAGCTGTTCCTTTCCAAGTACCCTTAACTAAAACATCATTTTTCAAGGACTTCCAGAGACTTCACATGAAGGGTTTCCGATCTCAAAGACTTTCAAAGGACCATAATGAACCTTGAATTACGGATGTCTTTTAACATACTTATGCCTGAGCCTCAATTTACTTACGTCCGAGCCTCAACTTACTTATGTCTGAGCCTCAACTTACTTACGTCTGAGCCTCAACTTACTTATGTCTGAGCCTCAACTTACTTACGTCTGAGGCTAGACTTACTCACATCTGAGCCTCAACTTACACATCTGAGCCTAGACTTACTTATGTCTGAGCCTCAACTTACTCATCTGAGCCTAGACTTACTTATGTCCTAGCCTCAACTTACTCACATCTGAGACTAGACTTACTCACATCTGAGCCTCAACTTACTAACGTCTGAGCCTCAACTTACTTACGTCTGAGCCTCAACTTACTTACGTCTGAGCCCCTCAACTTACTTAGTCTGAGCCTCAACTTACTCATCTCTGAGCCTCAACTTACACATCTGAGCCTCAACTTACTTACGTCTGAGCCTCAACTTACTCATCTCTGAGCCTCAACTTACTCATCTCTGAGCCTCAACTTACTCATCTCTGAGCCTCAACTTACTTATGTCTGAGCCTCAACTTACTTATGTCTGAGCCTCAACTTACTCTTCTTCTTCTTCTTCTTCCAGATGTTTAACCTGCCCCGTGCCCACAGTCTTCTCGTAGACTATTCTGGCACACAGGTTGCATGCATTGTGTATTTTCGTGTAGCCGGTACTCACCCGTCTTAGGACATGAGCATCGGGATCTTTAGAGCCCGTGTATGATCTTAGTGCATGTGACACAGACTAGACCTCGGTTTATAGTCCCATCCGAACGACTATATGGGGAATGGAGTCAGAACCAATGTTAACTCCGAGGGAAAAATCCCCCTATACCGAAATTCGAACCCGCAACCCAGGATCACGAGTCCGGCGCTCTACCAACTGAGCTATCCGGGCCCCCCAACTTACTCATCTGAGCCTCAACTTACTCATCTCTAAGCCTCAACTTACTCACATCTGAGCCTCAACTTACTCATCTCTGAGCCTCAACTTACTCATCTCTGAGCCTCAGCTTACTTATGTCTGAGCCTCAGCTTACTCATCTCTAGAGCCTCAACTTACTCATCTCTGAGCCTCAACTTACTCATCTCTGAGCCTCAACTTACTTATGTCTGAGCCTCAGCTTACTTATGTCTGAGCCTCAGCTTACTCATCTCTGAGCCTCAACTTACTTATGTCTGAGCCTCAGCTTACTTATGTCTGAGCCTCAGCTTACTCATCTCTGAGCCTCATCTTACTCATCTTTGAACCTTAACTTATTTACATCTGAGCCTCAACTTACTCATTTCTGAGCCTCAACTTACTTATGACTGAGCCTCAACTTACTTATGTCTGTGCCTTAGCGTTCATACATACTTTCACAGTGTGGACTACCTGCACCCTGTCTCTGCATTAGAACTGACAAAACCTGAACACTCATACCTCTGCCATACCACTCACACAAATGTCAACAATCAGAACTCTCTATCACTCGCACATAACTTGACAATCAGAGCTGTCTCGGCTTTCATACATACTTCTGAATCAGTACGCCGTATACTTCAACAATCCGAGCTACATCAGCACTGATATCTCTGCCCTCAGCACTCAACACATACCTAAACAATCAGCTGTGTAAGCACTCACACCGTCCCCAAACTCAGCACTTCAAATAATTTGACAATCTGAACTACCTTAGGACTGATCTCTCTGCCTTCAGCACTCAGCACGTACCTAAACAATCAAAGCTATCTCAGCACTCACACCGTCCTCAAACTCAGCACTTCAAATACTTCAACAATCTGATCTACCTCCACACTATACCTAGTACCTCTGCCTTAGCCTTCATGCATATATCGAGAATCAGAGTGATGTCAGCAATCATACGTTCCTCTCTTTCTTTCAGCATGTCACACACTACAACCAACTGAGTTACCTCAGCAATCACACATACCCTCAGAACACCAAGTTGTTCCTGTCTACAGTGTGAGGAATTCAGAAATGAGGCAAGTCCTTTCTCATCACTCATACAACACCTGAGCACTCAACATCCTTCTGCACCCAAATTCAGCACTCAACATACCAATGACTCAGCAGCACAACATGGCGCTCAACATGCCCCATGACTCAGCAGCACTCAACATGTCCCATGACTCAGCAGTATGAAATGACACTCAACGTGTCCAATGACTACAGTACAAGATGACACTCAACATGCCCCATCAAGCAGCAGCACTTATTGGCACTCAACATGTGCCATGAACCATCTGCACAAAATAGCACTCACCATGCCCATGACTCAGCAGCACAACTGGCAGTCAGCATGCCCCATGACTCAGCAGCACAAACTGGCAATCAGCAAGCCCCATGACTCAGCAGCAAACTGGCAATCAACATGCCCCATGACTCAGCAGCACAACTGGCAATCAATCAACATGCCCCATGACTCAGCAGCACAACTGGCAATCAATCAGCATGCCCCATGACTCAGCAGCTCAACTGGCAATCAGCATGCCCCATGACTCAGCAGCACAACTGGCAATCAGCATGCCCCATGACTCAGCAGCACAACTGGCAATCAGCATGCCCCATGACTCAGCAGCACAACTGGCAATCAGCATGCCCCATGACTCAGCAGCAACTGGCAATCAGCATGCCCCATGACTCAGCAGCACAACTGGCAATCAGCATGCCCCATGACTCAGCAGCACAACTGGCAATCAGCATGCCCATGACTCAGCAGCACAACTGGCAATCAGCATGCCCCATGACTCAGCAGCACATACTGGCAATCAGCATGCCCATGACTCAGCAGCACTACTGGCAATCAACATGCCCATGACTCAGCAGCACAACGGCAATCAACATGCTCCATGACTCGGCAGCACAACTGGCAATCAACATCCAGCTCGGCACTCGCATCACTGCCATGACAGCACAACTGGCAATCAATCAACATGCTCCATGACTCAGCAGCACAACTGGCAATCAATCAACATGCTCCATGACTCAGCAGCACAACTGGCAATCAGCATGCTCCATTACTCGGCAGCACAACTGGCAATCAATCAACATGCTCCATGACTCAGCAGCACAACTGGCAATCAGCATGCTCCATGACTCGGCAGCACAACTGGCAATCAATCAACATGCTCCATGACTCAGCAGCACAAATCAGCATTCAACATGCCCCAGGACTCAGCACTCTAACTTACCTCTGGCAAGCTGAGCACACTTTTCTTGGCAGGCATCAACAGGGTGCTGTTCTCAAAGGACATGCGAATAGTCTCTGCCACATCACCCTGTGGGGAACAACACACACACAAAACACACACACACACACACACACACACACACACCACACCATGAATGGTGACATATATGTCTGATTATCCATAAGCTCTTAACTCACTCACAACACCCCGAAATTTGAATTTTGGCGCCCTGACAAAAACAGTGGCATGGTTAAATCATTACTTCCACAGACAATTTTCTTTTCTTTTTATGCACATCTGAGCTTCAATCCAAACTGAACAGGCCATTAACTCAACCATTTAACCATGCACATTTTCCCCCTATGGACTGAAAACTGTAGTTTTCTGTCAGATAGCGTTGCTTTGAGACCGGTCAGAGTTCACCGTTCCACCATGCAAGATGGCAGAGGAAAGGCAATTCTCAGTTGGAGAGTATGCATTGAGAAATGTATTAATCTGTACTCCACACGTATGTCCATGCAGTTAAAGTCAAGATGACAAAACGAAACAAACGTTTTCATAAAGATAAAGAATTACGTTAAATATCTTTCCAGTCTGAAGTTCTACAGACTGGTTGAAGTACGAACTGTTTTAAGCAGCAATCTACCATTCTCTATAACTGAACATTATAATCAGTAACATTACCTGGTCTAAATCCGTCACCATTTCATCTAAATCCGTGCCAAATATCTGAAAGGAAAAAAAAACACATACTTATTACCATGCACCAGACAGAAGAAAAAAAAAAACCAACACAGGAAATTCTATGATACATTACAACAGGAAACATAGAGTTAGACTAGAATTTAACTCCAAAGTATGATCTTCATCATCCTCATAAACTGTGTTAAAAGGTCCCCAATTCTGTGGTCCTTCTCGCCCTGTGCTCATGGTGACCTCGGTTTCCACCTCCTCTCCACATCCAGACTCTTAGCAAGTTCATGTCAAAGTCATCTAAGGCATGTCTGTGGGGACAATTGTCAGCATGCGCCCTGGAGGGGGTGCCTGCCTACTCATGCTGGTTCTGTACTAAGCCATCATTGTTGTCAGTAGGGGATTGAACTGCCAGTGTCCTGCACCATCATTGTTGTCAGTAGGGGACTGAACTGCCAGTGTCCTGCACCATCATTGTTGTCAGTAGGGGATTGAACTGCCAGTGTCCTGCACCATCACTGTTGTCAGTAGGGGATTGAACTGCCAGTGTGAAGATAATCTCCCATTCTTCGAAGGGGACTTTCTGGTTCTGTCGGATTCGCTGTCAGCTTTGGAGGCCATAGCTGGCCGCAACCTTCAGCATCCAGAACTTTTACTTTTTTTTGAACTTTTTAGCAAGTTGAAGGCGGACGGTTACAACATTACTCTTGCTTGGGTTCCTGGCCATGTTGGCATCGGCGGGAACGAAATGGTTGATCGTTTAGCCAAGAACGCCACAAGAGAGAAACTGTCCAACACTTATATCCCCTGCTCAGATGTGAAACCCAAAATTAACGATTATGTGAGAGACCTCTGGCAGGAGGATTGGAACACACAGACGAATAACAAACTCTTTCAGATCCGTCCAAACCTTAAAGACTTCCTCCCATCTACGTCGGGTGGTCGTAAAGAGGAAACGGTTCTGTGCCGGCTGCACACCGGCCATTCGTATTTTACCCATTCTTACCTTTTAAAGAGTGAAGAAGCTCCGTGGTGCATTCCATGTCATGCGCCACTCACAATGAAACATGTTCTTTTAGAGTGTTGGGACTTGCACGATGTGAGACACAAACATTTTACAGCGGAGTCCATGAAGATCCTGTTCAGGGATGTCCCGCCTGACGTGATCCTTGGGTTTTTGAGAGAAATTAACATTTTTCATCTGATTTGAGATTTTACGGAAGAAGGATTTTTAACAAAGTTTCTGGTTCGTTTGTAGACGATGTCATTTAATGAGATGTATGAAAGGTTTTTTTTTTTTTTTTTTATGACTGGTGAGTTGATTTTAACGTGGTGACAGCCCTGATATGGCCCTTTGCGGTCGGCTGGGCTATAAGCAACATTATCTTATCTTATCTAACTGCCAGTGTCCTGCACCATCATTGTTGTCAGCAGGGGATTGAACTGCCAGTGTCCTGCACATGCTGGGTGAAATCATGCACCCCTGGACCTCAACAAAATGGCGACACAGCAATGCAGCGTCTCCTGTGATGGGTTGCCTCTTGACCACTTGATTTTGCTTGCTTCCTGTGGACTGCACAGGATAAATGTGAGTGTGGCCGTGTATGGACATCAAATGAGGGATATGGGAGTAATTCAAAAGAGGGTTCATTGAAGATAACACAGTAAAAAACAACAACAACAACAACAATAACAAACAAAACAACAAAATAAAAAAATGCTTAGGAAATAAACTTATTTTTCACTGAAATGTTAACTGTTAGCATGTGGAAATCAATCTTTTACTTCTTGAAAGCAAACATCAGTGCACGAATATTTGTTGGACAAGATACAGCTTGGGACATAAGATTCATTTGTCTCTGAAATGTTAACTGTAAGTGTAACCATGTGGAAAATCAACCTTCTGTTTCTAGACAGCAAACATCAGTACAAGAATATTTATTGGAAAAAAGTACTTCTGGCCTGTTTGTCCTAATTCTTACTGTGCATTTGCATATCGTTTCAAATGCACCTTTTTCAGGACAGGACATTTAATTGTATGTCTGTGCTCTTGTGTCTTTCTCTCTTTTCTTCTCTTTTTTTTTGTTGTCGCAACAAATTTTTCTTTGAAATCTATATTTGTATTACACAACATATACATCATGGTAGATTTTGTTGTTGTAAGAATTCAAGCTGCTCATCTAAAACAGTTTTCACTGTTACTCTCTCTTAACCCTGTTTTAAATCAATCTCTCTCTCTCTCTCTCTCTCTCTCATAATAGTAATAGTAACAAGACAAACCTGACTGAAGAGTTTGACCAGCTGTTTGTTGTTCAGGTTGTACACTGTCTTCACCACTCCAGGTAACAGCAGCTTCAGCAACAGGTACAGGTCCCCTGGTATCCACCTGAGACATCACCATAGATTACCCCATGACCACCTGACTGTTGGAGAGGAAGCCTGGACACACACAGGACCAACAGTGTTGCTATTTCTGTCCGAGTTTCAATTGGACTGCTTCAGTAGGGCATGAAGAATAATTGGCAGAACCTATCTCTTTTTCGAGTATTCTTGTGCGAGCAATGTACTTTCATATTTGTTCTTCTTCTGCTCTAGATATGACTGGCTACATCAGATCCACAATCCTGTTGCCCAACGAATTCTACCGTTTTCTCCATGTCATGACTTAAAATTGCATTAAAATTGTTTTTTATCACTTTTAAGCTTATCCCAACAGTCCTTTTAGTTCTACGAAATGCAAACTTGTCATAATTAAATACAATAAAAGAGCAAGGAATGTCCAGGGGAAAAAAAGAACATTTCAAATCACCAAATGGCTTCATACTGAGCCTGCAGCCAAACAAACAATGATGGTGCCGATGTTGGATTTGACATAAAAAAAAAAAAAAAAAAAAAAATTACAACGTCTGCGCAGACAGGCAAAACTAACGACAAAACCTAGCTCTTCTGTGTTTTGATTCCCCCTTCCCTTGATGCAAATTAAAGTCGAGCCAGTCAACAAAATGAATTGCACAGACTAGAAAATCGTTTCTCAAGAGGCTTCAAAATCGAAAAGACTGCAAACCAATATCTCTCATCAAGTGACTGATCACCTATTTCAGAACTATAAGATAAATTGCGAAAATGTCAACAAAGACCAAATCTAACACCCATCTGCATGCGGATCATTCTAAACAATACATGTAGTTTGAACAAAACGGACCAAACTAAGTTACAGGAATCCTTTGTGTTGCCTGCCCCACTCAGACCCGCCCCACTCACTGCCGCTGTGGCCCTTGTTGATGTAGCTTGCACAAGCTGGGTCTTGCCCGTGTAGCTGTTCTCATCAGCGATGTCGGCACACAGGCGTCGGAACTGCGGAAAGAGTTGTCTTTCTCCACGTTAGGATCGTCACTGTTCGCCATCTCCGCTGCACTGGTGCTTGGCTCTGGTGCACACAGACATTGCTTTGCATTATGTTATGCCATACTGCGTTTAATTACACTTACTGTACTACGGTATACTGTTGTAGTTTTACTGTTTGTCTGCGCTTGTGTTTCGCATCAATAGAAATTTTGTTTGTAAGGTGTTGTATTACCAGACACATACCATTTCATACTTTACCACTGTAGTTAACTGTACTGATTCGTTCTGTTACAATTTTTTTCTAAGCTCTGGCATCAACAATCACTGACCTAAATTATATCACACTGTATCATAGTTTACCTACACTGGGTTGTGTTGCATTTGATTAACACACAGTAAAATACAATTTGTACTGTTGTACATGTGTTTGACTGCGCATCAAAAGACGTGTTTATATTGTAATTCATGCAGTGACAGTACTCGGCTCTACATCAACAGACATTGTTTATGCTGTAATTTGTGGTATTCTCCTTTTACTTATGCTTGTCGCATCAACAGAATTGTTTATACTGTAATCTGAACTATTCTCTTGTGCTGGTGCTTGATTCTGGCATCAACAGACATCGTTTATATGTAATTTGAACTATTCTCCTTTGCTGGTGCTTGATTCTGGCATCAACAGACATCGTTTATATTGTAATTTGAACTATTCTCCTGTGCTGGTGCTTGATTTTGGAGTCAACAGACACTGTTTATATGGTAATCTGAACTATTCTCCTGTGCTGGTGCTTGATTCTGGCATCAACAGACATTGTTTATATTGTAATCTGAACTATTCTATGGTTCTGGTTCTTGGTTCTGGCAGCAACGAACATTATTTGTATTGCAATCTCAGTAATTCTGAAAACTTAAAACGACTGGGATTTTAACAAAAAACAAACAAACAAAAAGACTGACGTAAGATCACCAGGGCTGTTTGTTCCAATGATGGACAATATTTCATACTCAGTGAGAGAAAGAGAGAGAAGGGGAGAGGGGGGTGACAGAGAGAGAGAGGGGGGAGAGGGGAGGAGAGAGAGGAGAGAGAGAGAGGAGAGAGAGAGGAGAGAGAGAGAGAGAGAGAGAGAAGAGGGAGAGAGAGAGAGAGAGAGAGAGAGAGAGAGAGAGGAGAGAGAGAGGAGAGAGAGAGAGAGAGAAGAAGAGAGAGAGAGAGAGAGAGAGAGAGAGAAAGGAAGTTGGGGGTGAGGGGGTGGAGAGTACCAGGGTCAGATGCCAAGTGCTGTGATGATGTGCTGAAGTCGATAATCACAGTCAATGACAGTTAAGTTATATGTAAACAGACTTTTCTACTGTAACAGCGTTTGGTTCTGGCATCACCAGATATAGCTTATTAATAATTTGAACTGTCCTGCTGGCGCCTGGATCTGATATAAGAGACATTGTTTATATTGTGGTCTGCACTATTCTGCTGCAACAGTGCTCTGACTCTGACATCAACATTGTTGAGCATCCTGTGCACAATATTGTGTTGACTTTTTTCCATTCTGAGAGACTTTATACTGCACACTGCATTAGTCTGTGCAGTAATGTACATGCTGTAATATGCTCCAAAACAAAATGTGTCTAGCCTAATTCAAAACAATAATTCTCTTTAGGACAAGAACATTCTTGTCCTCATCTGCTCTTACTTCTCCGAGGGTACTGTATGCCTCAGAAACATAGAGCCTCTAAGAAAACAATGTCCCAATAGGTTATCCACAAAATATGTGCACCTCTCTTTCATACACATACAATCTCACACATGCACACACAGAGATCTATATCTATTTGTCAAGTCATCTCTCTCTCTGTCTTTGACTCTAGAATCAAGACTACTTAATACAACATATCATTACACTTTGTTTTAATTGTTCTTGTACGTATCTGTCTTACAGCTGGGAGATATGTGTCACTCTTTTGTTCATCATTTTGTACCGCAAAGCACGCCATCACATTACAATGTGTGTGTGCGCATCTGCCTGCATGTGTGCTTGCTTCTTTATGATTCTTTCATTCCGTGACTCTCACCATCCATGTCAAGCGTTTTCTTTGGTGAGGGATTTCCCTTGGGTGGGGAATATGGCAGCTTGCCCTGGACGGCAGGTTTCTTCTTCTTGGAGTCGAGTTGCTCTTTGACTGGAAGTCTGGCCAGCAAAAAAAGGAAGGAACCACATAGCGGTCAACAATACCAAAGGAATGGCCTCTACTTTATCAGAATAGAAAAATTTTCAATGATACAGAATGTCAATAATGAAAGAAAGCTTCACAGAAGCGGACACAAACCCTGCATGCTTAGGTGCTATCTACCACACAAACGCAAAACCGCGTCCCCTGATACCCAACCTTTCGTCCATCCCCTTCCTCCTCCCCATCCCTTCCCCTCCCCTCTTTAAATGTTGATTTTACTAATTTTCTAACATTTTTCTTTCAGCTTATCATTGGTTGAGACCTACAGACTAAAAATTTCATCACTTCAAGCAGACATTGTACTGATCCTTCACACTCTGTCCTCAATTAGAGTATTTGCCTGTGGAGGTGGCGGTCATGAAATTGAACCTCTTGTGGGTCAGATTTGAAAATCCTCTCTGTCCACCCAGCAGTAAACAGATATCTGATTCAGTTAAGGAAAAGCAGCTGAATTGGAGGGTCGACTTCCCTACCACAATACCATGCCCCAGACACAATGAGCCTTTGACAGCACTGCTCCCATCGCTGTTAAGCTTACGGACTTTAACTAATAAACCCTGTATGATGGGATGAAAATCCACTATGTTTGCCTTACACATAAACAGACAGACAATACGAACAAACACTACCCTGCTCTTTGTGCTATGCTTAGGTACTAACACAGGGCAGCGGACGTCAGTTTTGAACAATACTAACCATCAATGAGCTGGTTAACCAGATCCTTGTCCTCCTGCTTCAGATCTCCAAAGCCCTCCATGTCGTCTGGCTCCTCAATTTTCTTGGTGGTCGCCCTCGCTCGCAAGAAAGTCTCAAAGATGCAGCTGGGGTGGTACCACTGCTTCATGTCACCTCCATCATCCCCGAAGGGATTGGCCACCACTTTGCCAATCCTCAGTGCTCCTTTGTCGATCTTCTGCTTGCATTTCTTGCAGCTGGAAGTTCCCAGCTTGGCATAGCCTGCGATGTATCTGTTGTCGGCCATATTGGAGCAGAATCTCCTGGGCAGGCACAACACTGACAGCAATAACTTGTTCTTTCTTTTTTCAGAATAAATATGTCCAGGGTGGCTTGTGCCAAAGGTAATCCCTTGATGACTTGATGAAGACCAGCAACTATATTTTGTCTTCTCACTGAGGAAATATGACTGAAAAGTCCTTTGGTGTGCCGGCTGCTGGAAAGAAATGCTAATGTGTATCCTCACTGCTGCCTGCACTCCAGATCGGATGGAATGTGTGGTGACAAACTTCAGCCACAGTGTTCTTGACATCCGCCACAAGTCTGGTCATGTGATCTTGTTTCCAAGATACTCACCATTTAGGTCTAATTACCCTGGAACACAAGCATTTCACCAAAAAGAAATCAGCTGATATACAATTGGACACTAATTGTTGGAGTTGTGTCAAACAATATAATCATTATTCATATCATCACAAAACTGCAGATAACAGAAGACTAATGGTTTACAATAACATACAGCTCATAGTATTTTGCAGCAAATCAAACATCAAGACCACACTCATTTCTTCAAAATAGAACCGATTCTTTCACACTCTACCACCTGTGTACTTAATTTCTTTCTTTATTGTTTTGAATCACAGATAGCTCTACATCTTATAGATAAATTTCAAACTTGAAAAAGATGGATTCAAAGATTAGCAGATAATTCATTTGGTTCAATGATATATTGCTTGAAAAGAACCTAGAAATAGTGTGTGTGTGTGTGTGTGTATGTGTGTGGTGTGTGTGTGTGTGGTGTGGTGTGAGAGAGAGAGAGAGAGAGAGAGAGAGAGAGAGAGAGAGAGAGAGAGAGAGAGAGAAGCAGACAGACAAGCAGGCAGACAGACAGAGACATCTGTGAGCCATTTCCATAGGTGTGTGTGTGTACACATGCATGCATGCGCGCTTGCGTGTGTGTGTGTGTGTTTGAAAACAGGTAACAATGGCAATACATTACCAACATTCAGTAGTGTGTGTGTGTGTGTGTGTGTGTGTGTGTGTGTGTGTGTGTGTGTGTGTGTGTGTGTGTGTACATGTGTGTGCAAACAGTTTCATCTGTGTGTGTTATGTCATCCAGTTATAAATAAGTAAATTAATGATCATAAATTTACTGGGTATAGGGAGAAGACAGGAGAGATACTATATGGGCTGAATGAAAGGATGACTGGTTTACATGTGCATTTCAACTTTTATTTCCAAGTCAGAGTTTTCTTGGTCTGTCAATTTCTCTTTTTTCTTCTTACAGAGTCTTTATAATCGCACACAATTTGCCAGCATCTACAAAAATTGTATGTCAAAGTCATCGAAGATTTGATGCTGATTGTATATACTACACACACACACACACACACACACACACACACACACACACACACGAGATAAGATAAGATAATGTTGCTTATAGCCCAGCCGACCGCAGAGGGCCACATCAGGGCTGGCACACACACACACACACACACACACACACACAACTACTGCAGTGCAGTCAATGTTAGGTATGTATCCATTGTCTGAATAACGCGTCAGGCTGATGCGTGGTAGACATCTGCTAAGTCGTACATACGAGACCTTGTCCAAATCCTTTATTTATGCCAGCTCTAAATTTATTCATCCATCCACCTGTAAATACGTGCACTGTGATTTCGTAGTTTTGCTGATGTTGTTGACCATGCACATGGACGAGTCTGCACGCAGTAACACCTCCCAGATTAATTACTTGAACACATAATATATAGTAGCATAATGGACCATTTTGACAAATATGATTTCTTAAATAATGCCCAGCATGGTTTTAGACAGCGAAGGAGTTGTGAGACTCAACTTATAACAACTCTCAATGATTTTAGTAACTGTCTTAACAACAGACAGCAAATGGATGCAATTTTATTAGATTTTTCTAAAGCCTTTGATAAGGTTGACCATGAGGGCCTGCTGCTTAAATTAGAACACATTGGCATTGGCGGTTCTTTGCTAAAATGGGCTAGATCATTCCTCGTTGGGAGAACGCAGAAAGTTGTTGTGGAAGGGTCGTCATCCCATTGTAAACCAGTCTTGTCAGGTGTACCACAGGGAACTGTTCTGGGGCCCTTGTTTTTTCTTAATTTATATAAATGACATAAGTAGAAATCTCTCTCCTGGAACTACTATAAGGCTTTTTGCAGATGACAGTTTAGTATATAGAACAATCAGAAGCAAGAATGATACACGCATTCTACAAGATCTAAACGCTTTACAAGAGTGGGAAAGAACTTGGAAAATGGAATTTCATCCTCAAAAGTGCCAAGTGTTGCGTATATGTAACAAACGCTCACTAATTAGATCAGATTATTCTATCCATAATACTATTCTTAAAGAAACTAATGCTGCAAAATATTTAGGCGTGATTATAGATAGTCGTCTCAAATGGAAAGAACATTACAGTTTAGTATGTAAGAAAGCAAATAACATCTTAGCTTTCTTACACAGGAATATCAATGACTGCCCCCAAAAGGTTAAAGACGACTGCTACAAAACACTGGTTAGACCAGTACTGGAATATGGTTGCTCAGTTTGGGATCCTTACCATCTAAAGGACTTGATAACCTTGAAAAGATTCAGAAGAGAGCAGCACGGTTCGTAACAGGGAACCACATCAGAGAAAAGGGGAATACTAGGAAGAACATGAGGAAATTAGAATGGAAACCCTTAGAAGAGAGAAGAGCTTTTATTAAACTTAACACCTTTTTCAAAGGCAGAGCTAAAGTAATTGATATTCCAATGGAACAACTAGTATTGAATAAAAGTAGCACCAGGAGTGGCGGTCAGTGTTATACCATACCTGCATCAAATATTGACAGCCACTTACATTCTTTTTATCCCAGTTCCGTACGGCTGTGGAACTCACTGCCGGGTGCCATCAAGATTGCCACAAATGCAATCTCTTTTAAAAAACAAATTGATACAACAGTTTTGAGATCTGCATATTGATGTTTTTCTATTTTTTACTTCCCCAGATATTTTACTGTTAACTGGGCCTGAATTTGGCCATTGCTTTTAACTTCTTGAATAGGGGACACCTCTATATGCCCCCCTCCCTATATGCCCCCGTCTCTATATGCCCCCGACCGTTATGCCCCCGTCTCTATATGCCCCCGACCGTTATGCCCCCGTCTCTATATGCCCCCCGACCGTTATGCCCCCGTCTCTATATGCCCTCCGACCGTTTGCCTGGAGAGAAAGAACGAATACACAGACTTACGTGCCACCCAATGATGAAGCTGCTGCTCCTCTGCCAGGCTCCCCTGACGTCGGCAAGGCTCCACCTGGCGTTATCTGTGACCCAGTCCACTCCAACGCAGACCAATTATCCTATCATAATTGGCCGCCCCGAAGGGGGGGGGTTGAGAGCGGAGCTCGAAGAAACGTAAGCCCGAAGGGCTGAGAAAGTGCTCATACAAATAAACACGGGGGCATATAGAGACGGGGGCATATAGGGACGGGGGCATATAGAGACGGGGGCATATAGAGACGGGGGCATATAGGGACGGGGGCATATAGAGACGGGGGCATATAGCTACGCACCCCTTGAATATCGAGTGCGACCCCTTGTTGCCAAATTTGCTCCAGGGGCCAACAGTCTGAGTCGCACTATTTTATGTTATTTTATTTTACTTTTTAACATGCGCGCTGGTGACCTACTCGTTTTTGAGTGAACCAGTATTTTAGGAAGAAGAAGAAGAAGAAGATGAAAGTGAAACTGGAGTCAAGCGAACACACTGAGAAGTAAGATCAGCCATTTAGTAGTGTAATTTAAAGTCAGCACAAACAATAGTGATGGTTCACTCGAAATTTGTCACATTAACAAATCAATAACAATACACATAGAAGTCCCTATGGCACATGCAGTTGACAAGCGCTAGTCTTATTCATTGTCATGACTGAATGAGTGTGATCATGGTGATAAAGTGCAGACGATGCATTTGAACCAACGATCCAATGCTATAATTAGTTTTCTAGTCATTCAACCTTATACTTACATCCTATAAGCGGACTTTCATCTTTCGGATAGAATACGCATCTTCTTAATACAAGCCAGAAACAAAAGTACCTGTGGCCAACTTGAGAGAAACGAAACCTGGAGTAAAAATGCCACTTGTCATGCAAAACAAGCGCACGCGTTCTCAAATCCGGAAGAAAGCACAAGGGAAGAGCACTCGTTTGCCTTACGTTAAATAAGCGTCTGCTTCAGGAAGGGTTTCCCACAAAGAAGATGGAACGGCCTTCCATCTTTTTTGGTTAGACTATTATTTCAGTTTATCGTTATCCAGAAGGCATGATGCATAAGACTGACCTTTGACTTCAGCAACATTGACATCGCGATGCTGCTGTGGCAAGTGACAGCATGCATGGTTCTTCTGAGTATAACCCGTGGTAGGTAAATTGAAAAAATAAGAAAAAAATGATTCGATTTGCCATTTGACTCACTCTTTCTCCCTCCCTCCCCCCTCTCTCTCTCTCTCACACACCACACACACACACAAACACACAACGACACACAACACACACACTCACACTGTGTGTGTGTGTGTGTGTGTGTGTACGTGCGTGTGTGTTGTTTGTTTTTGAATGTGTGCTCACAGGTGATACTAGGCCTAGTTGCACCAAGCTGCACACACACACCACACACACACACACACACACACAACACGCACCACACACACACACACACACACACACACACACACACACACACACCATTCTCCGATCTTGTATAGCCTATATGATATAATGTGTTGTAAATCTGTGCACAGGAAAAGCAGACATCAGCGTGATTCCAGAACACTTCATTGTAGAGTTTGACTCTAGTGGCTTCCCCTCCAACAATCTGACCTTGGTCTGCAGCTCTCCACCGGACCCCACCATCAAGGGCGTCACATTCCTACAGCTACGCAAATACCACCTCGGAGAAGACACCTGGACGCCGGTGGCCTTGTTGACACCTACGAAGCCGACAGCTTTAAACTGACTCCAGAGGCTGGTTTGATGACCAGGAAGTACAATCTCACAGGAGAGATCAACACAGAGAAGCCTTTTAAGTCATTTCTACGAGTGGAGTTCTATGACAGCTACTGCACAGATGAAGGGATGTATGATTGTAACGTTCATTTTCACCGTGAGGGGACTACAGAGTCGGAGATTGTTTACCACTCGGCCAATATTTCAACCCAAAGTATGTTGCATGTTAATGTTTCTTAAATCAATGTGTCATTTGCATGATCAATAAAAAGAAAAAAAAAATATATATAGATACATATGTATATAATGCTGAACAATTAGCGCTGTTTTCAAACCAATGTCAGTAGATCTTCATATGGTTTATATACTGCTGGATGGTTTTCAATCTCGTTCACTAGTAACATGATCAGTAAGTCTAATGTTTTGCAGCCTGCAGTGACAATTTATTTCCATGGCTTGTTGCAGTCTCAAGCTGCCATCGTAAATGTAGCTCAATCTATTTAAAGTCACAAAGAAGCAGTTTAACCCATGATAGGAAATTAGTGAACCACTGCAAAGTCACTCTGGTGGAGTACATGCCACTTAAAAAAAGAAAAAAAAATTAATCAGTGTATAAAACAGAAGGTTGGGGAGGTTGGGGGTTGGGGTGTGTGGGGGGAGGGGGGTATCCACAAGCAGGTCAGCAGATCAAATTTCCTCTCTTTGCTCACCCAGCAGTGCCAGGACTCTGTCCATGACCCCCAGAATGATAATTCAATGATGTAACTCCTGTTAATGAGAAGACTGAATGAAAAGTGCAGTGAGAAGAAAATGTTTGAGGTCTCTATCAGGTCTGCCGTAGTTTTAGTGATATTGATGTTAATAATGATAGTAACAACGAAAATAATGTTAACAAGAGTAAAAATTAATAACTGCAAGTAATGAATAAGTCTTATAGATTCCAACTTATAGTTCAATATGGACACACTCATCTGTATCAGATCTCTTTCCACTACCTCAAACACAGGTATGGATAAAAGAGAAGCATGCACTGGATTAAATCGGGAAAAAAAAAAATCACGCTGTACTTATCTGTCACAAATGCATGAATATTTCTCAATTAAAGCATAGGCACATTGGTGTGTATATTTGTCCACATACATGCTTGCATGTGGATATGTTTGTATAAAAGCTTGCCTGTTTTTTTGGGTTTTTTTTGGTGTTATTATGATTGCATGTCAGTTGCACAAGTTTCTGAGCCAGACTGGTCTGTTGACAGCGCTGCCAGAGCAGGTGCTGCTAGCCCAAGGCCAGTGCAAGAGACCTATGTTGTTAACCAGACAGTGGAGCTGCATTGCACTGGGCAGGTGGGTTCTCCCCCTTTCTACTTCAGGTGGCGCTACCGACGACACACAGGACTGGCTGGGGGAGGAGGACATGGTGAGCTATGTTACATTTGTTTTTGTTGGATGTTTGTGGGTATTGGAGAGGGGGTCTGTATGAGGGTGTTTGTGGAATGTGTTTGTGTACCACTCTGTGTGTTGGTGTGTGTGTGTGAAACCAGCAATCAATGGCTATACATTGCCAGCTCTCAGTATTGTACTGAACGTACATATGTTTTACACATTACACATTGTAAATCTTGTGTCGAACCACAGTGTTTTACATCGTGCCCCACCGTCAGTATTGTGTTGAATTACAGTTTGAAGATTTTTATTTTATTTATTTATTTTTTTAATACATTTCCAACTGTCAGTATCCTCCGGGGATTGCGACCTTGTCGTGGTCGGAGGGCTTGTGCGATCCAGTGATCCCTTAGCTTTGCTTGGCCGAGGGCATCAATTACTAGGAGTTTAGTGGTTTTTTCACACTGCTTGTAGGCTGAGAGGTGAAGATGCTTAGCCTAAGCGTGAGTGGTAAGGAGTTGATGCCCCTGTTAGGGCTTCCATGTCAATAGGTAAGTAGGATTCTGACTAAAGTAACCGCCTTTTGTTCTTGTGTTTCTACCTCCTTACTTGGCCCTTTTCTATCTCGTCTCCCCTTAAATCTTTTTTCCACATCCTTTCACTCGGATCTTAAGTCCGCCGCGTTTGCCGTGCGTGCGCGTGTCGGAGGGGGATGAATCCTGAGTGGATTGAGAGGCCAGCGCTCTCAACACATACATTTGGCTCGGACCTACTCCTAGACAGGAAGTGCACTTTGCCGGGTTACTAATCGGCTCCTTCTTGGGGCTGTCAGACATGGCAGTTTCCTGTGCCAAGTTAACCTTGCAGTGCTCAGCTCTCTGTTCCCGGGAGTGTTGAGCATTGATCAGGGGGATCGGGTTGTGTTTGAACTGTTTGTCGATGTCTCTCCCGAAGCCTGAAGTGGTCAAGACATTGGTTTCTTGGGCCCCGGCCCCCCTTTGTTGGACTCAAAGGGGGTGGGGAAGGGGGGGATGAATCACAATAAAATAACTTGGGTTTTTCAAAAAAAAAATTCCCCCCAAAAAGGAAGAGGAAGGCATATCCCCTATTTCAGGGCTTTCTCAAAAAAGACAGCGATTCTGACAGTGAGGTAAGCAGAGGAAGGTTTTTGGGGTTTTTTGGCTCGGGTGGAAGGGACAGAGCAAAAAACCCCTTTCGCTTACCTTTTGCTACCAAAAAAGGGGTTTCATAGTATGAGGGGAACCTAGGCCCCAAAAAGGTTTAGGGGAAAGGGTTTTTTCTTTTTCAATGTCGATCAAGAAAAAAATTGAACAGCTGCGAAGGCAACAAAAAATTTGGGGAGGGAGTCAAGGTGATCCCAAAACAATTGATTCACGAAAGGGGGTTTTTATTCGCTGTCGAGGTTAGCAGGGGGCCGGAAACAGAGATCAAAACAGAACGGCTCCCAGGGTGTGCGGAGGTGGCAGGGTGTCGGTAAAGAAATTCAAGAAGTGCCACCCCAAAACCTCTTTCTGACATTCTGAACCCTTTGGGTTGCCTCCCGGGCACAAAGTGGCACCTGAATGTTCATTTCAGTAATGTCCGTCCCCGTTTTGGTGTTTCAGAGCCAGAGTTTGCCAGTCAGAACCGCTGTTCTGGGCAGGAGGGTGCGGTTTTGCTGAAGGGGACCACGATGGGGCCCTGCAAGATCGGGACATTGTGCTAACGCGGTGGCGATATCCCCCCTCTTCAGAAACTGCCTCTTTGGATTTAAGAAACCCCCAAAACAGCGCAAAAAAAAAAGGGGGAAAAGAAGATCTCCTTTTTTTAAGCCCCAAGCAGGTTGTGGGGAGTCAATCCCAAAACCCTTTATTTTCCACCGGAAAGACGTTCCCCCCAGTTCACACTCGGTCAGTTGCGTCAGACTGATGACTTTATTTTCCCAAAAAATTGCAAGGTAGAATTTTTCAACTCTGGGGGGAAGCAGGGCCACCCCCTTCCAACCCCCAAAACGATGCCCCTGGGGGAGGCAAAAAAACCGCCCCCCCTCAAATGCCCAGCAGTCTACAAATCTTGTGGGGGATTAAAAAAAACCCGAATCCGCCTCGAACTCACCCATCCAGTCCCCTGCGGGCAAGGGAAATTCCCCCGTGTGGAGATGGTGGGGATGAGGAAAAAACCCCCCACCATTCCCAAAACCAACCTCCACCCTCTCCAAACCCAGGCTTTGTCACCTGGGGCAATCTCCCAGGTCCAAAGACCAAAACAGTCCCTTAAAAATCAATAACAAATTCACTCCCTGAAACAACGTTGAGGGGGAATGACCTGATTTCCCTCCTTTTCACCTCTGCCCATGATAGTCAATATTCATTGGAATATCCTAGCCAAATTCCCCAATTCGAGGGGCTGCAGCTTTGTGTCAGTCTCTAAAACCTTCCCTGTGGGGCTTCAAGAAATCAAAATTTAAAGCCAGAAGCCTTTTTTCTTTCGGGGTTTAATTTCTTTTGAAACCTGCACAACCATCCACGTTGGGAGTCGGGCGGTTTGTTGCCCCTTCTCCTAAACCCCAAAAAGGTTAGTCCTGTCACTCTGTTACCCCCCTTCAGGCTGTAGCTGCGAGGTCACTTCACAAAACCGTGACAAAGTTCCCCCCTTTTCTCCCACCTTTTGTCCCTTTTTTCGTCAGGGCCCTTTTCAGTTGATAAAGAACTTTCCCCGACTTTTTTGCTTTTGGGGGACTTTAAATCAAATCCTCTTTGGGGTAGTGCCCCGGTCATCCGAGGTTTGCTAATTGAGGAGTCCTTTCAGATTTGGGTTTGTGTTTTTAACGAGGAAACTACAACTTACTCCCTTTCCCAGGTTCACTTTTTGTTTAGATTTTTTCGGGGGCGACCCCTCGTGGTCCTGGACTTGAGTGGTCTGTCCCTGAGACTGCACGGGGGAAATGACCTTTCCTGTTCTTTAACCCATATTAACTGAAACCGCCTTGTCTTAAAATCTCAATTATAAGAAAGCAAACTGGGGTCATTTTTAACCCCATTTCAAAAGAATTTTCCCGGACCTGATTTTTTTTCAGGTCCGACCGTCGAAACTCGACTAACACGGATAAACTGTGCTTAAAAAACCCGTTTCCCCTGTCTTCGACAAACTCCAAAATTCCCAAAACCCCTGGTTTAATTTAGCTGCCAAAAAAAATTTCAAAAGTTCGCAAAAAGGGGTCAGGGCGGGTATACCAAGACCTTCGGGGGGCCCCAAGCCGAGCCCCCCCGAAAAAAAATTTTGTCAAATCGAGCCATTTCAAAAAATAGTAAAATCAGTCTGGGGGAAGCTTTGCTCCGGCGACATCGAAAACATCCCAAAAAAAAAGTTGGAACATCATTAGAAAAATCAAAGGGAAAACCCCCAACCCCCATTTAACTTTAAACTTCTGATGCTTGATCCTTACAAAAAAGCTGTTGCCAATCTGTTGGGGTCCCCCACCCAAAAAACTCCTCACTTTTAAAAAAATCTGCAGTTTTTTAAGAAAAAAAAGATTAGAGAGAAAACCTCAAAAAATTTCACATAGACAACTTGAAACCCATAATCTTCCTTTTTCAATCGTTGAAATCAAATTTTGCTTCAAACCTGCATGATTCTGCCCCCGGTCGGATACATTATTATCAGGGTTTTAAACATTTTCCAGAAAGCGTCTCCCGACTCTTCTCCAGTCATAACCATATCTGGACCCCGGGTCCCCTTTCCGCCCCCCTGGCGGAAAACCCCGATCTTCCCCTTCCAAAACCTGGGGAAAAACCTTACCCAACCCTTCAATATCGCCCAATCGCTTGCCCCGGCCTCTGTAAGCTGATGGAAAATGGTCAACTCCCCTCTGATTGGAAAAATGGGGGAAAAGGGTCTTTTGCCAGTGAAAAAGTGCGGTTTGGGAAGTACCATGCGGTTGACCATTAATCCGTCTGGGGAAACCACCATCCGCAAAGCCTTTGTTAAACAAAAAGCATGTGGTCGCTTTTTTTTTCGACCTGGAAAAGGCGTACGACACACGTGGGAAGCAGGATCCTCATGGACCGCCAGACTTTGGTTTTCGGGGTCCCGTCGTTTATTTAGAATTTTTTACCGATCGACAGTTCCCAAATGCTGTTGGCACCCCACTCTTGAATCCCTGGGGAAGTTGGGGGTTCCTCGGGGAGATCCTTTTTCCCCCCCCCTTTTCGCATTAAAATAAAACATTGTCAAATCGGTAAGCCCGGGGACCCTTCCTCTCTGTTTTTTTGATGACTTTGCGCGTATGCGTTGGACTTTTACGCCCGTGACAGCGTCGACTCCAAATTTTTGCAACAGAATCCAACAGTGGGGGGAAAAAGGGGGTTTCCTTTTCCCCTCCCAAAAATCAGCTTCATTTTCCACAATTTTTTGTCGGTTTTTTGCTGATCCTGAAAAATTTGTCGGACAAGTCCACCATTCCATTGTAAAAGAAGCCAAAATTCCCGGGGTTTTTTTTGCCCCAAAATCAAACTTTCTCAGCACATCAAAAAAACCTTAAAATCTTTCCCGAAAACTTGAATATTCTGCGGGCGTAGCGCACACGGCTGGGGCCTGATAAGAAAAAATTTGCTGCACCCCTTTCAGAGCCCCTTTGGGCCGTTCCAAAAATGGATCGGTTGTGCCGTGTAGGCCTGAAGCCCTCTTACCTCAAACTCTTGGACCCTATCCCCATCAAGGGGGGCGTCTCTTCTTGGAGCATCCGCACCACCCTGGTTACAGCCCTTTGCAGAGGAGGGGAACCCTACTGTCCAAAAAGCAGGTGAAAATGCCTAAATTATTATATCAGACTGTTTTCAAACCCCCAGAAACCCGCCCAGACGTGTCTTTTACCCCAGTTTCAAAACAAATTCGAAACCCCAACCCCAACTGTATTCCGCCCTTTGGGTTTGATGAGCCTCACGGCGGAATGCAGTCTAAACCCAGGATTGTTCGTTTTTCCCCGTTTCCGGATAACCCCCTTTTGGGCCTTTTTCACACCTAGATTCTTTTTGCTTGCAGCTTTTTGTAAAAAGCACCAGCTTTGGCATACAAGGGGATTTATGCTGACCCCTGTTCGAAATTCCCCTCCTGTCAAAAAGTTTTCACTGCTTCCAAGTCTGAGGATGGAGTGGCCTGTGCAGCCTACGCCCCGGGGCTTCCTTCCAATATATTGGAAATATACATTTAGAGCTTTGTCTATTTCTGAAATTTTGCTTGGGGATTTTAAATAATCTCACATTTTTCGAAGAGGGGGTTTCTGGTTCTGTCGGTTTGCTGCAGCTTTGGAGGGCCCGCTGGCCGCAACCCTTAGCTAAACTTTTTTTTTTTTTGAAATTTTAGTAAGTTGAGGGGGGACGGGTTTAAACATTACTCTTGCTTGGGTTCCCGGTCATTTGGGACGGCGGGAACGAAAGGTTATCGTTTAGCCAAAAAAAACCACAAGAGGGGAAACTGCCCAAAACTTATATCCCCCGCTCAATGTGAAACCCAAAATTAAAAAGATTATGTGGAACCTTGGCAGGGGGTTGGAACACACGACAAAACAAACTTTTAGATCCCTCCAAACCCCTTAAAGGGCTTCCCCCCATCTACGCGGTGGTCGTTAAAGGGAAACGGTTCTGTGCCCAACTGCACACGGCCCTTCGTATTTTTCCCATTCTTACCTTTTTAAAAAATGAAAGAAAACCCGTGGTGCATTCCCTGTCATGCGCACTCACAATGAAACAGTTCTTTTAGAATGTTGGGACTTGCCGAGTGAGACAAAAACATTTTACAGCGGGGTCATGAAGATTCCTGTAGGGATGCCGCTGACGTGATCCCTTTTTTTTGAGGAGATTAAATTTTTTTATCTGATTTAAATTTTTCAGCAAAATTTTTAAAAAAAGTTTCTGGTTTGGGGGTTTGTAGACGATGCTTTAACGAGATGTGTGGGGAAAATTGGGTTTTTTTTTTTTTTTTTTTTTTTTTCTGGTGGGGTTTTAACGTTGCCCGCCCTATTGGCCCTTTTTTGGGCGGCTGGGGTTAAAAAACATTATCTTATCTAACTGTCATATTGTGTTGGGTTACAGGCTTTTTTACATTACGTCGGTCATGTTGTGTTGAACACTGTTAACACATTTCTGATGGCCAGTATTGTGTTTAATTCGTGTTTTATTATTACCCACTTCAGTATTATGTTGAATGCTATGTTTTTAAAATCATCTACCTACACAGTGTGTGAACCAGGGTTTTTAAATTTACCCAAAGCCTAGCTGTTTTAAAACAGGTTTTTCCTAACAGACTTTTTGTGTTGTGTTGAACTAAGTGTTTTTTCAAAATTTTTAGTTTTCGTATTGGTTTTTAACTACAGTGTTTTACCTTACCAAAATTTTCGGGTTGTGTTGAACTACAGGTTTTTTCACATTCCCCAAATTTTCAGTATTGTGTTGAAATGCAGTGTTTTTCACTTACCAAATTTTCGTATTTTGTTGAACTGCATGTTTGACAATTACCCAATTGTCGTATGTGTTGAACTCAGGTTTGACACATTACCCATTGCAGTATTGTTTGAACTGCAGTGTTTGACACAACCCACTGGTAGTATTGTGTTGAAAATGCAGTGTTTTACAATTTCCCTTGTCAGTATTTTGTTGAACTGCGTGTTTTCCCCATTACCCAAATTGTCAGTATTGTGTTGAACTGCAGTGTTTTACACATTACCAATTGTCAGTATTGTGTTGAACTGCAGTGTTTGACACATTACCAATTGTCAGTATTGTGTGAACTACAGTGTTTGACACATTACCAATTGTCAGTATTGTGTTGAAGTAGAATGTTTGACACATTACCCACTGTCAGTATTGAGTTTAATTACAATATTTTACACATTGCTCACTTTGGGTATTATTCTGAACTGCAGTATTTTACACAGTAGCCATTGCCAGTATTGTGTTGAACTGGTGTGCTTTAAAGCCATGTTACAATGGCAACATATCACCCGTTATCATAATTGTGCTGAAGATATTCAATGGAGTTATTGTTTCTGCATGTAGTCTGTTCCCCCCACCTCCCCCTCCCTCCCCTTTGTTTGCTCCACACCTCCACTCCCCCTTACTCCCCTTCCTGCCTCTCCTAAGTCATCTTCTCCCCATGCCGGTTTGAACATTATGATGCTGTGGGAAAACATGCTTGCTGTTAGGTTTGATTCTCAATGGGGAGACCACAGCTTAAAGGGAACATTACATATAATGGTGCAAAAGATTTCTTCTGGTTAATGTAAAAAGTCTATGGTTGTTTGGATTGGTTATTTTCCTGTTTAAAGTCAATCTGCATTTGGATTCAGGACCTTTTTCTGTGTTAAAAGTCCATTTGTGGTTGACAGGATTTTAAGGCTCTGACGTTTGGCGTGACCACCTCAGAGGGACCCTATCCTCAAGGATTCTGCAAGTATGATGATCTGATCAGCATCTGTCAATCATTTCCTGTTTTGGTATACAAAAGTTTGGGATGATAGCTATTCTATTCAAAATGCGATGCAAATGTCAAATGATTTCTGATAATTTCTGCCAAACATCCAGATATGCATTATTCTGTATCTTTAACTTAGAGGCCAGATTATTTGATATATTAGATCTAGAGGACAACTACCCACTTCATGTTTGGTGGAAAGACATTGTCATTGCAGATTTTCCTTACAAGGTTGTGATGTAAATTTTCAGTCTATCTTAACTTGAAACTTAATGTAAAATAACATGATAAATGATGTATCATTAATAACAAAAAAGAGCGTGGATAAATAAGAAAGACATTGAGTTAATGATTAAGTATTTGAGAAAAGTAGTGTGTTTATACCCTTGGTTTCTACAAGTGAAGAGATTTAAAGCTGAAATAAGTCATAGTCAAAAACAGCTTGTTGCAAAATGTTTATTTTTTTTTGGGGCAAGTTCTTTGTACATATTGGTATTTTCTGGTTCAAATGAAAGCTGGTATTATTGAACTCATTTCTGATCTCCTCTTTATTTTAATATGATGGACTCAGGCTTGACATCAGAGAGCTCCATTTCATTCCAGATCCTTTCATAATGCGGTGAGGTATACATATGGATGCCAGAGCAGAAGGCACCTGCTTTTTGTTCTGCACTGGAATCTTTATGCATTGCTTTTTCTTCAGTGCCGGAGTGCCAGATACTTTTTCTTTACATGCAACCAGTGTTTCCTCACTTGCTTGATGTCCAAAAATTGTAAGTTTGTCTCCAAGTCATCAGTGTTGGCATCCTCATAGGGACTGTCACAGAACAGAGTGCATGATTCCCTCAAAAGGAATACGCTCGCTCATTACTGGCCCCAAGACTAAACAGTCATTGTCATCAGTCGGGGTTTAACAGGACATGTCTTGTTTTTTTCGATCAGTGTGGGTACCACTTGAATAGCGATGTACCTCCTCTGGCATGTTTCCTGAAGATGGCCTGATATTGTTTCTGAGAACTCGTATGGTGGGACTTGGTACGGCTTGTATGGGGGAGCTGGGAGAGAATACTGGGATTAATGTCACTGAGACGGCATACCAGCCGTAAGAAAGCAAACACAACATAAATCAAACCATGGTACATTGAATGTTGTTAGCTTAAATGTTTAGTTACTCTGGACTTCTTTATAGATGTTTAGAAATATAATACTCGTTTCTTTATGAAGTTCTCTGACTTCCTTATGAATACTTGTAAATATAATACTTGATATCTTTATTAAGATTTATGTATATGCATTTTCTAACTTGGCAGACAGTTTAGAACAGCGACGTTGTGGCTGCGCACAGAGCTGGACTTGAATGGTGTAGAGATTCGCTGTCTTCCTGTTCGAGGTCTACAACAGTACGACAGCTTGAGCGCCAGCTTCATTTTTACTGTGAAAGGTCAGGATTCTCTGGGTAAAAGCAGCTGAAAGAGAAAGGAAGAGAGAGAGAGAGAGAGGAAAAGAGAGAGAGAGAGAGGAGAGAGAGAGAGAAGAGAGAGAGAGAGAGGCCAAACGTCCATTTTATCCTGACAAATTTCTATAGAAGCATCTTCAGCTACGTGTATGCTACTCCCAGGTCGCATATTAAACTTTGCCATACATTGCTCAAAAGTTTGCCTGCCTTAAGTCATGGGTCTCCAGAGACCTGATGCTTTTTGCGAGGGAATGACGCCATGTTGTACATCATGGGTCTTCCAGGACCCACGCGTCTTCAGAAGGAATGAAACCTTGCTGTGCATCTTGGTTCCATTGATGTATGCATGTTTTCTTAACTCTTTCATCCCTACAACTCGGTTTTCCAGTTTGCAGAAATCCTACCCTTCCTTCCTTGCAGCCTGGAAAACTGGGCAGCACAAATCCCTCCTTTCCTTCCTGCAGCTGGGTAAATTGGTTCTCATGGTAAGCGCTTTGAACTTTGCGCGAGTCGCGAGTCATCAGTACACGTCATGACCGGGTCGCTCTGTGCGGCAGTGTTTATGAATGGAACGGATGCCAGATGGCCCCTACAGCGTGGGAAAGTGGTCGCCACTCTATTCTGGCCGGTTTGCTACTGCACACGTGGCAGTTCTCACTTTACACTTCTTTTTTCCCCCTATAAATCCAGGAATGAAGGGAATACTGGTATTGTAAGAATCTTGGAACAAGAGGAAGTAATGGTTCATAGAAAGGTAGGAAATGAAAGAGTTAAGGAGCTAAATTTGGCTGTTCATCATGGTTCTGTACGAACCTAAGGAATTTATTTGTTTTGTAGCATGGAACAGAATAGTATTCTTTTTATATTTGCTGCGTTTATGTAGGTTTACTGGTGTGTAACCATGACATGGAGATAGTGATGATGAGCGTGAGTGTGTGCATGCATCCACATATATTCACCCATGCACAGATGAGGTTGTGAACTAATTATGCACTCACATTTTTGGTAGTCAAACATGTTGTGATGTGTGCCACTGTGTATCTGTATGGTGTAGATGTGCTCTCAAGGTGCATTGTGTGTGCGTGTGTGTGTGTGTGTGTGCGTGTGTGTGTGTGCGTGCATGTGTGATGCTGTTTTGGAGTTATTGTGTACGTGTGAATGTGTGTTTTGTGTGTGTGTGTGTGTGTAAATAAATGTGGATACATTTGTATGTATGCAGATTTGTGTGAATTTGTGTGTGTAGGTAGATGTATTTGTGGGTTTGTACATGGGCGTTCTTGTGCACAAGAAAGAGAGAACAAGCATTGTTGGTGTGTTTGTGATGCTGCATCTCAAAAGTGTGAGTTTGAAGTTGTAATAAACTGAGGTAGCATGTAATGAGAAGTGCATGACAGTGTGCATGCATGTACCTAAAACATCCACTCTCAGGATGTATGACCACATGTGCATGCGAAGCAAAAACGAAGCCAGCCAGCACATTTGTGAGGAAACGGTCTGCTTAGATGAAGTTCAGATTCTGCACCTTAGAATGCATGGGTCTGGCCAGACTTGGGATGTAGAGTGCTTTGGGAGTACGAGTCTTCTCTGACCCAGGAGGTGGAGGTGGTGGGAGGTTTGTATTTTGTTCACTCCTTGGTTGACAAAAATACATGGTTTTCAATACAGGTGTGGGGCTATGCTTCATTTAACCAAGTCACAAAATTTTTTGAAGATGTCTTAAAATGCAACTGAGTTTTCAGGTAAGAGGTAGATAAGGTAAGGTAAGGTAAGGTAATGTTGCTTATAGCCCAACCGACCACAAAGGGCCATATCAGGGCTGTCACCACATTAAAATCAACTCACGTCATAAAAAACAAAACAACAAATCATGCATTTCTTTAAAATGCACTTCTAAAAATGCATCAGAAACTTCGTTAAACATCTTTCTTCCGTAAAATCTTAGATCAGATGAAAAATGTTTCAAATCTCTTTTAGAAACTCAAAGATCACGTCAGGTAGGACATCTCTGAACAAAGTTTTCATGGAGTCTGCTGTAAAGTGTTTATGTCTCACATTGTGCAAGTCCCAACACTTTTAAAGAATATGTTTCACTGTGAGTGGAACATGACATGGAATGCACCACAGAGCTTCTCCACCTTTTAAAAGACAAGAATGAGTGTAAAATGAGTGGCCTGTATGCAAACGGCACAAGACTTTCATCTTTACGGCCGCCTTGGGAACATGGTAAAAACTCTTTCAGATTGGATATATTTTAAATAGTTAGTTATCCATCTGCAGGGTCCATTCCATTTGCCAGAGGTCTTTGACATAAGCCTTGTTTTTGGTTTGAGATCAGTGTGAGGCATAGACAACCTGCTCAACTTTTCTTTGTGGCACTCTTGTCAAGTTGATCAACCACCTTGTTGCCTTGAATACCCACATGGCTGGGAACCCAAGCAAAAACTATGTTGTATCCATCTGATTTTCAGAGAGGTGTAAAGTTAGAAAACTTTCAGCAGCTGAGGGTGCTTAAAATTATGGCCGGCAATGGCCTCCATGCCTGTGGAGTATTTGTAACACCCACAACATATGGCGAGGTTGAGAAACTTGACACCAAAGGCCAGCTTACAGTTTGCAACTTTGTATGAGGCTGTAGTGCGAGTAAACGACAGATGGATATATTGAAAGTGCATGTATGTTTGCTTTATAGTCAGCATATAGTGTGCAAGTGTTCTAGCGTGCAATTTTGTGATTGTGTGTATGTATGTGTGTTACTGAACAGAACGACTGCATATGGTGATGTGTCAGCATGTGTGTGTCACAGAGGCAAGTTGCAGAGCCCAGTGTAGGAATGGAGGTGAATGTATCCGGGCAAGTGTCACTGCCCCGCCCAGTTCACGGGGGCCGTCTGTGAACAAGGTACGTGTATGTTCACCATGGAATGAGACATTGCACATGTCAACTGTACCTGAGAGCAGGACGCAGACCCTGCACACTGTGGCCTTTCCCTGCACATGCAGGAAATGTGGTCCATCTCATACATCACTATGAATGTTGTCTGGTTAGTTGAGGTGTGCTACGATTCTGATCACCATGTATTTGTGCATAAGAGGCGAGGCTGTAGTTTTCCAGCCTTATTTTGTAACTGTTGTATTCATCTTCATCGTTCTTTAGCTGGAAATCTTGAAGTTCGCCATTATAACATATTCACAATGGCACTTCCAGTTCACTGGAAGTTGTACAAAATGTACCTATTGTGGATGATATACCATCCAAATACGTATGCATGGAAAAGAAAAACATATTCACACCTTTGGCAGATTAAAACTGCGACTGTCACTTGCTGCTTCGAGGTGATTAATTCTATCCAGCCTACAGCGGCACGATTCCCTGCTGCCGCACGCTGGTGCACAGCGCTCATTCCCTGCCGACGCACAGATTTGGCCACTTTCTAATTTATTTTTATGGTAGCTCTACAACAACTGACAGTCTTGTGTTAGGTGTCACAGGAAAGAACAAACACTCAACTCCCCTCATCACCAGATCCACTTTGTAATACGATTTCAAGCGCTTCATTGAGCGAGAAATTGCTACCACCCCTTGCCTGACCGACATTTTTTCTGGCACAGGAAATACGTGCCGCGCGCCGCGTGGCGGTGCAGCCAGTTTCTTTGTTTCACAGCTCCTGGGGTCAGCCAAGTTCACAATAGGCCACTGAAAGTATGGTCGACAACTCGTTTCAACATCCCCAAGACTAGTTACAGAGCTTATTTCCCTTGGACCATTTCATGGAAGTGTAGGAATTTTTTATGTTCCCGTCGTCTGATTGTGGACGACACGGCAGAATGTACTGCTGTCTGTCCGTCATCCGGACTTGGACGACTCGCCTCAAGGGAGAGAAATCCTGTCGTCCACTTTGTCAGGACTAGGCTGGTAAAGGTTAACAGTCGTTTCATTTACTTTGATCCAGGATAGCAAATGTTTTTAACTGATATGTCGTACCTGGTTCATTTTTGTCATTTGGGGTGTAAAAAGGAAGGTGTAATTCCAACTTTCATCATCTCTTCTGAATTAACTCTTTCATCCCTACAACCCGGTTTTCCGGTTTGCAGAAATCCTACCCTTCCTTCCTGCAGCCCTGAAAACCGGGCAGCACAAAATCCCTCCTTTCCTTCCTGCAGCCCGGAAAATCGGTTCTCGCGGTAAGCGTCATCGGTACACGTCATGACCGGGTAGCTCGTGCGGCAGTGTTTATGAATGGAATGGATGCCAGATGGCCCCTACAGAGTGGGAAAGTTGTTGCCGCTCTATTCTGGCCGGTTTGCTACTGCACACGTGGCAGTTCTCACTTCACACTTCTTTTTCTTTTCTCTAAATCCAGGAATGAAGGGAATACTCGTATTATAAGAATCTAGGAACAAGAGGAAGTAATGGTTCATGTAAAAGTAGGAATGAAAGAGTTAACAGCCAGGGTAGTCGTCTCTCCTGCCTGGCCAGTTTGTTCTTATGCAGTACTTGGTTTGTTTTTTGATCTGTGTTCATACTTTGTTCTTATACAGTGCTTGGTTGTTTTTTTTTAATCTGTGTTCATACTTTGTTCTTATACAGTGCTTGGTTTTGTTTTTTTATCTGTGTTCATACTTTGTTCTTATGCAGTGCTTGGTTTGTTTTTTGATCTGTGTTCATACTTTGTTCTTATACAGTGCTTGGTTGTTTTTTTTTTTAATCTGTGTTCATACTTTGTTCTTATGCAGTGCTTGGTTTGTTTTTTGATCTGTGTTCATACTTTGTTCTTATACAGTGCTTGGTTTGTTTTTTGATCTGTGTTCATACTTTGTTCTTATGCAGTGAACTCTGACAAGTGATAAGAAACCTGAGAATACAATCACTTGGTTTCTGTTTTCAGCGGTGGAGAGTCCGTGTGGTGAAAGATGTGATGGGACTTCTGTCGGTTCTGTCGTCGACATGAGCCAGCACTGGGTCTCGGTGTTATTACTACTGGTGCTCAGCTTTCATCTCTGACTTAACTCCCATGGACAGCTGGGCCATGCAGAATGTGAACTGAGATTGATCATACCTCATTGCTTGCGTGATTGTGGTAAATTCAAGAAAGAGAAGGTGTGGTAATGTGTGTAGATTATTTTTTCCTTCTCCCAGCAGTGCAAAGAAATATTTTGCTATCATTTAACAAATTTTTTAATGCTTTTGGATTGAGGTGCGAGCAATTATGCTCACATATTATATTTTTGACATAATATCTTCAGTTACACGCAAAATCGTATTTCATCTCCACAAATAACTATAACCTAGAGCTATACGTATATGTATTCTCATTTTATCTTCACATAATCGTTACAGCCATAATCTTCAGCTACATAAATGTTACTACTCCCATTTTATCTTAAATCACAATGGACATTCTTCTTCTGCATGCATGTCGCTTCTGGACCCATATTAACATTCATATCAGATGGGTAGAACTGTTTGAGCGTGTTATGTGATTCAGTTCAAAGCAACCCACAAACTCCCTCAACTAGGCAGACAAAAAGAGATTTTCTGAATCTGAGTAAATAGAACAATTGAGCGGAGTAAATATGTTGCAAAATATAGAATTCTGATTTTTTGTTGTTTCTGTATTAATCTGCTCACAGGGAAGTCCATGACCATTCGCACATTTCTTGTCACCTATAGTAGGTATTAGCATGAAGAATCATAGCTTGCCAGGATGATGTTTCCCATCCAGTTCCTTGAATGGAAAATGAGAATACGATAGGAAAGTCTTGTGTGTGGGAATGTTCATTGTAATCTGTGAAACCTTGCATTAGCTACAACTCGCAGTTAATTTGTGGAATTTTGACATACCTCATTTGTTGTACTGTGAAACAGCACCCAAGTATATTTTGAATCTCAACATGATCATATTTGATCTTAAAATGTGCCAGTGATACTTTGTAGGGTTCTTAAGCAGAGAGCATGGGTGTTTTTTTTGGTTGTTTTTGTTTATGTACGTAGAGACTGCGAAACGTAAATCTCTCTGCAGATGTATTCCAGTGTAGTGTGAAGCTTCTACACGTCTATGGGAACAGGACTATAGGTTTCGGAACGGACAGGATTTTCTCACGTTTCTTTTTTTAAAATTTTTTTTTATAGTTTTGTTGATGATGTTGTTTTACTGATTTTAATGCAAACCTGAGTCATTGTTGTGGAGATATATGAAGGTTAAAATTCCCAGCAATTTTCCATATTTTGGCTCTTTCTGAAAATGATTATTATTCATTTTTTTCTTTCTTAATTTGATCTTGACCGTGTATTGAGAGTCAATGCATGAAGCATTGTCAGTTCTTGGGAATAAACAGCGGCAATATATTTTAAATGGTTGTATAGAATAATTGCGTGTTTAGGCATTGATGATTGCTTTGGTTGTCGTACCTATGTACTACATAAATGAAGATTGTCCAAGTGTAGAGAGAGAGAGAGAGAGAGAGAGAGAGAAGAGAGAGAGAGAGAGAGAGAGAATACAATGTGGAAATAACGTGAATTTATCTTGAAATGCAGATGGCCCCCCCCCCCCCCCTTCAATTTTTTTTCTGAACTGCTTGTCTTTCATTTGAGTATGCACATGTACATGAATGTACGCCAATGTGATTTGTATCAGACCGCATATGTGCAGGTGGGTACTCTGCTACTGCATTCATCTAAAGATGTCAAAAGCAGTATGAAATTATCCTATCAATGTTTCTTTTTTTTTCAATCTTATACAACAGCTATGCATTTTGGTATTAGAGACTTTTTGCGTTTTTTTTGAATATTACAGTGATGTGAATAAAGACTGAAAATAATCAGCCATTATTTGTTCGGAGGTGTCCCACCTGATATGACTTGAATTTCTGAGAGACATTAACATTTTTCATCTGATGAGATTTTACAGAGGGAAAAAAAAAAAATTCCAGCGTGGTTTTGGAAGGTTTGTTTTAAAGAGTTGTGTGAATGAGGTAGTTAAAAAAATTAAAAAATTAATGACTTGTGAGTTGACTTTAACGCGGTGACAGCCTTGATTTGGCCCTCTGCAGTCGGCTGGGCTATAAGCAACATTACCATTACCAACCATTATTGCTTTTACCTGTACATGCTATTAAACACTACTACTGCTGCTAACATTAATGAATAGCACTTATCAAATTAGCACCACCCTGTGGCACCTGATGGGTAGAAATGGCAGATAAAGAAAAAGAACTTGCATTAGCAAGTCTATGCTGTGATCATATTGTACTGTTATTGATGCTTTTCTTGGGTGTAGGGGACCAGTGTTATTCCATTGTTTGAGACCAGGAAGCTTTGCATTGTTGTACAACATTGTGATGTGTTTGGCTGAACAGGTTGCATTTAACAGGTAAATGCTGCTGTATGTACTAGCAATGTGTTGCCTGTATTCAAGAACTCTGCAATTTATACCTTTTGATACAGATTTTGACATAATAAATTTTTTGAGTTTTGTGTGTGTTGTGTGTGTGTGTGTGTTTGCATGCGTGTGTGTGTGTGTGTGCATGTGCAAGCACGTGTGTGTGTGTGTGTGTGTGTGTGTGTGTGTGTGTGTGTGTGTACACAGAGAGATAGGAGAGGAGGAGGTTGGTGATGTCCACATCTACTGCGGCTTAAAGAGAGAGCAGGTTGATTTCTCCAAAGCTATAGAACACATCACAATACAGAGGGTAAAAACATTTTGTGAAAAAAAAGGGAAGGACTAAAGGATCAGGAAAACAAGCAAATATGGGAACAACAGAAAAGAGAAAACTTCAAACAGAAAATATCAAGAAAGAATACAAGGGATTAGAGAGAGAATACAAGGGATTATTGGGAGTACTTAAAAATAGCACCTACCCTTAGAGATTAAGCTCCAAGCAGTTAATAACCCATGGTCTTGTTTACACAACAGGCTGCCTACCTGGGTAGAGCTGATTGAAAGGCTGCCTGCTGGTGATGTTTGTTACCTGTGTCGTTCCATTCTTTTCCAGTTCAAAGAGGGGAATAGTGGGAAACGAGGGTTAGGAGTAGAGGGAGGACTTTGAAGCGTGAACACACTCCAGGCAGATTGCTGGACTGCCAGTATGCTAATCACATAACTGCATACCGTGCAATACAGATCTAACTTTTGTAGCAATGATATATTTTGCACCTTCCACAGCACTACTATGTGATTATGGATTTCTTTTTAACTGAGACTCGAGCTAATACCTTACCAGTTTCAGGTCTGAAAAATAGAATTTGTGGAATGGAAAGTGATCATACATCTCATGCTTCACTACTAGTGATTATGGATTTAATTTGAATTGAAACTCGGAGCTAATACCATACCGTTTCAGGTCTGAAAGACAGAATTTGTGGAATGCAAAGCGATCATATATCTCATGCTTTCATTTATCAAATAGCATTGCATTGTGAAATTAAAAGAAATCCCTTGCGAATGTGGCTCTGTAAAACAACTGTCACAATCAAAACTTGAAACGTGTACGAATCATACCCCTTTCAGCCTTCAGCAGCAATCCACATCATGCTTGGCACTGTGAAATATCTATTTTCAACAGAAAGATTCATATGACTGGACTGCTCACATCAGCAGCTGCAGCCAATAAGGACACTGCAAGCAGGATTAGCATCTTAGTGGCCCTGCTATCGAGCCATTTCAACCTTGGGGTTGGGCAGATGGACGAGTGAACCTTCTGGCACCCAGACCAACTGACATGAACCATAGTGCCCTCCACTCAATACTGCAAAACTGGTGGCCTGATTTTAGAAACTGAAAAAAAAAAGCCACTGACAAACTGCAGGTGGTTGGAGGGAAAACTGTAAAAATCACATCAAACAATCCACAAAACCTGTGGCTGTGGGAAAATGTATGTTTTGTTCAGGCTTCAGTGAAGCATTTTTTCACACTTCCACTGGCAGGCTTGTGCTAGCCATGATTGTTCATATTAGTCGACAATGATTGTTGAGATTAGTAATCTCCAGCCTGCAACAGCCACTCACTGGTTGAAGAACGGAAGGGGCCAATCACTCATCAAGAAAGCTGAAGAAGTGTGCTCAAGGATGATTGTTGAACGCACTAAGGGAGCCCACTCCTTAAAAAGTTGGAAGGATTACTTCTAGCCCAACCATACCTGTTCTGGATAATAACAGGTGTAACATCGGTTAAGCACAGAAAACAGACTCGCTGGCTGGAGGATGGGATACATCAGTTGGGAATGTAGCGCGTCATATTTCAAAGGGGTTGAAACTGCTCAAGCCACTTAATACAGGGTTTAGTACTGACATGCCATCTGCCTGAGATCAGGTTCCTCTGTTCCTCCATAGTCATATGGCTGACATTGCTTTAAGTAGCATGTTTGGACTCATTATCATATTGTCAGCATGACAGATACTTCAACTGGATACACCCGAATACACAGCACCTTGTCACTGAGGCAAGTCTTGAGGCACTATTTCTTTGCTTGTGCTGTAACAGAAGACTTGTTTCTTGAGTTTCAATACAGATGAATGAAAAAGAAAGTTGACATGGGAAGGGGATGCTGGAAAAGAGCTGGTTCCTTTCACTGTGTTTGAAGCGGCACTTAAATTTTTTTTTTTTTATTGTTGATTGTCATTTTTTTTCTCTCCATTCTTTTTTTCAAAATTTTCCATCAAACAAAATTAATAGTGATGTCAATCAATCACTGACAATATAGAATAAAAAAAAATCCCATGATAATATCACTTCACAGTAATCGCACGCACACACACACACACACACACACACACACACACACACATCAATCACCTATACATACTCGTATGGAATCATAATCAACGAAATATTACAAAAAAAGATATTGCCAGTCAGATATTTTTTGTGCTGTACAATAATATGCAGTGTACAAAATCCATATTATTTGTTTGGTACCTCTTCATAACTACATAATGCGGTGTCTGTACCTCTTCATAACTACATAATGCGGTGTCTGTACCTCTTCATATCTACATAATGCGGTGTCTGTACCAGAATTAAAAAAAAAAGTATTCACGTCTGATTCGGATTTAAACACTTGAGTCAAAAATAGACGTGTAAAAGGTCCAGTCTTTATGAAAGTTGGAGTAATTGCCACATATTTTCGTATTGTATTCTTCGACTTTGTATCTCCATTTCAATTCTTTTATGAAACAAGAAACACTTGAAATCTTGTTTCCCACTTCAGACATTTTCATCCTACACTTTACCATCTGAAGAAGGTGATGTGACAGACAGTTCAGGTCATCATACGGTGGTTCAAAGACAGTGGACAGAGGACACAGTGGACAGAGGACACAGTACACTCCGTGGATCACTGTCTGAATCGTGCTTTCTCACCCTCACACTGCAGAACATTTTCTTCGTCTCATATTGTGGATCCGCTCCTCTTCCATCCCAGAACACAGACCGGTGCCAAGATCAGTTCTCTACCCCACACTGAAGATCAAGGTTCTTCTCTCTTGGCTGATCACCTCTCTGTTTCACACTGTCTCCCTCTCTCTCTCTCTCCCTTCTCCCCTCTTTATTTCTCTCCACGTCCATCTCTCTGACTGTCTTTGACCTGATCACGTGTTGTGGTGAGGCTGTCCAGATGCTGCAGGAGGCGAGTCACGTTCACGGTGTATTCGTTGCGCTCTCCCACATGCCTGAACATCTGGAGATGAACACAAAATGGATGGGATCAGAAAATGTACTGCTTGCTTTCTCATGGAATACTCTTTTTAACTGGTAAGCTCTTCTTCTGTTTGTTCAAAATTATACACACACACACACACACACACACACACACACACACACACACACATGTATGAAGAATACTCAAACACACACATACACACACACATGAACACACACTCATGTGTTTGAAACGTCATTATTCACAGATTAAGCGTACATATATGCACACACACACACACACACACACACACACACACACACACACACACCATAGCATGCACATGCAAGCCTCTGTGCCTATGTCAAGGCACAGCTTATGATATAAAGCCCGCATGAGCAGTTATCAAAACAGCAGAGAAACAGTAAACTGACAGGTGCTACATCTTGTTTCATGTTCAAAACAGCAGAGAAACAGTAAACTGACAGGTGCTATGCCAGAGAAAACCAGTAAACTGACAGGTGCTACATCTTCTGTTTCCAAAAACAGCAGAGAAACAGTAAACTGACAGGTGCTACATCTTGGTGTCCATCCCAGCAGTTTCGGGAGGAATAAGATGAAGCCTGCATTGAAACTTCAAAGTTACCACTTTATACACTGATAATAATCTTTGAGTTATTCATATTTTGGTGAAAGATTAATTCTTATCCATACTTTAATGACATTTATGTACATGACATGATCCTCCACAAAAAATCACTTGCTTTAACTGTCCATTTTACAAAGCACAACATCATGGTATACACAATGTCCACTCACTGAATCACTCACAAAAATGTTTACATGTGCACTC
Organism: Conus ventricosus; assembly: GCA_018398815.1. Lineage (NCBI taxonomy): Eukaryota > Metazoa > Mollusca > Gastropoda > Neogastropoda > Conidae > Conus > Conus ventricosus. Next base: position 18,943,527 of record CM031611.1, on the reverse strand, counting down.
GTCACTGAACTCGATCCAATATCCACCTATTTAGAAGACATAGACAACCTGAATGTATACACATTATCCACTTGCTGAACACACAATGCCTCAGTCCTTACACACAATCCATTCCAGATTCATTCATTCTTGAGCCATACCAATTACAGATTCCACACTGAAACACAATGTTGATAGACATGTACTCCACCAACAAGAAAATTAAAAAAAAAAAAGAATGGCATTTTGTTACACAGACAAAACAGAAAAGAAAAAAAGCTAACACTCACACATGTACTTTGCCTTACCGTGATGGGTTTACAGTGAGGGGAAGGTGGGGACAGCAGAGTTGGGGTGTAGAGGTTGCACAGCGCCAGCCAAACCACATCTGCGTCACACGACGACATCTGCTTCACGCTGTCCACGCAGGCCTGCACCCAACACACCATTTATGAACCAATACAGTACAAGAACACAGGACAATGCATTATTACACCACCATTACTGTTCAGTCAAGTGCTGTCGATGAACCAGGTAAGATAGACAAGGCGCCGTGGCAAGTGGTTAGCATCGCGGATTCCCGACTAGAAGGTCACGGGTTCGATTCCCATCAGAGTCATGTGGGATTTTTCTGCCCGACCGGCTCCTACCCAGAGTTGAGTCTGCTACCGGCTCAGGTGGGAAGACTGGGACCCCACAGTCGAGTTTCATCGACTTTATGGATGCGTCTCTGACAGTGTTGCTCAAAATTTCCTGACCAACACTGCAGGTGTCTGTATCTCTCCGGCCTGGTTGATGCCAGGATATATTATGAAAGGAAGCATAGAGTACTGCCCTGTCACAGAGTCTCAGACCAAAATGGAAATCCATAGCATCATCTTTATCATCCTCATTCTCAATGATCAGCATAAAAAAAACGTCTCAAATCTGTGGCCCTTCATGCCCTGCTCTCATGGTGACCTCAATTTTGATGTCCTCTCGACATCTGTGGTCTTGGTTTGGTTCCATCGGGGTCATGGTATTGGCAAGTCCATGGGGCTGTTGTTGGAGGGACGTGGTGGCGCCCTCTGGAGGGAGAGCTCACTCACGTTGGCTCAGCGACTAAGCAGTTATTGTTGTCAGTTGGGGGGCTTAGTAGGTGGTGTCCTGTGTATGTTAGATCAGAACAGGCACCACTGAACACCACCGAAGTGACTTGGCAGCAGTGCAGTGTCTCCTCCGGTGGGTTGCCTCTTGACGACTTGACATTGACTGCACCCTGTGGATTGCGGTGCCGGGCTGCAGTGGACGACGGCTGTGGCTGTGGACAGGGTGTCGGAATGAGCGGCGTGGGTGCACTGCCACTGAGGTCCAACAGAAGTTGGGAAAGCAAAAACAGAACAAACAAAAAAAAAAGAAAAAAAAGATAGACAAAGGACAGAGACAGATTTATGTGTATTAGCTCACCCCCACGTCTCCCCCCCCAAAAAAAAAAAAAAAAAAAAAAAAAAAAGAAAAAAAAAAAAGAGAGATAGGGAGTGGAGCTTGCTATTCATGCATAAGACGTCGGCTGTCTTAGAGAGGTTACTCTGGATTGGGGAGGTGAACTATTGCCCAAACCAAAAGGGAATAAGGCATTTGTTTGGACAGGTTCATAACTGTAAACACTATTTTAGTGGATGCAATTTCTATTTCACAGCACTTTGGTAGTTAAAAAAAAACCTCATCGCGAATGGAATGACCCCACAGTAACAACAGTGGATGAGGAATATTACTGGGAGATCAGTGATTTGTCTGCCAAGAACAGAAGCTTTAGGCCAGTAAATTCAGCATTATGTAATCGGACCTGAAATGTGCATACTGTGTTTGCTAGTGCAAGAACATAACAGTGCAGACAATGAATGTGATCAAATTCATTCCAGATTTAGATGACAATGACTTAGGAATGTACATCATCGAAGTGTAGCGTGTGATCAGTGTTCAGTCAAAAGCATTAGCATAACATACACATCAAGCTACATCCACAACCAGGTTTTTTTTTTTTTTTTTTTTACCAAACTGGGCACAATCTGAATTTGCTTGTTTTAACCAGTCCCTCTATTTTGTCTAAAAATAGTTTGGTAGTTTAGTGGATTTTACATCAAAATGTGGTAGCTGAATGGTTACTTTCTGTGGACCTTTAGCATGATGTGTGAACAGCCTGTGTTAGAGACTGGCTTTACATGCACCTTAGTCATTTGACCTCTCTTCAGGAGCACCTTATCTGTGGCTAAAATGATTAACAACAACAAAAGTAAAAAAATTTAAGGGAAGCAACTCTTTTTTCCCAAGCACTTTGTAAATCGAAAATTGTGTAACTCAAAATCATGCTGAGGTAATATTCAAAACTCTTGACAAAGCAACAGAAAAAATGTGCAAAACCATTAACAAAGCAACACACACACACACACACATAAACACACACACAAACAACGCATGCACATGAAAACACACACACACACATATACATACAAACTCTCTCTCTCTCCCTTTCATACACAAAACTCGTATACGCAATTTCAATTCACTCAACATTGATTTTTCCACACTACGCCTAACCAAGAGGTACAGATATGTACACATGCATGCTTGCACGCATACAACACACCACACACACACACACACATTCTTTTCATCCCCCTGTTACCTGTTGTAGCTGGGAAGGCTGACGCTGACTAAAGTAAGGAAGACAACACTGGAGAACACTTTCCAACGCCAGACCATCCAGACCCATCTGACATTGACAACCATCACACACAGCGTCATGACAACCATCAACAGCATCATGACAACCATCCAACAGCATCATGACACACATCACACAGCGTCATGACAACCATCACACAGCTCATGACAACCATCACACAGCGTCATGACAACCATCACACAGCGTCATGACAACCATCATACAGCGTCATGACAACCATCACAGCGTCATGACAAACTCACATAGCATCATGACAAATCTCAATAGCATCATGACAACCATCACAGAGCGTCATGATAGCTATCACATAGCATGACAACCATCACGCAGCGTCATGACAACCATCACCAGCGTCATGACAACCCTCCCACAGCATGACAACCATCACAGCGTCATGACAACTCTTACACAGATCATGACAACCTTGATTTCACACCATGACACCCCTCTCATAACAGACGATAATCGTATAAACAGCATCATGAAAACCACACAGCATCTGGACAACCTTACATTGCACCATGAAAGCACTTCCCTGTGTTGTACTCCACCGTGTTGAAAAAGCTTGACAACCCTCATATTGCATCACAAAAGCATTTATTGATTAGTACTTCACTGTGTTGTATTTCACTGTGTTGAAAAAGCTTGACAACCCTCACTTGCATCACGAAAGTATTTTACTGTGTTGGATTGTACTTCACTCGTTGTATTCACTGTGTATTTAAAAAAGACTGCCTTGACGGAACCACTCTACGTTGGTCCATGCACTAAATTATTGTACTCAGTTCAAGTGACATCACTGTACTGTATTTCTACTGGCTGGATAGTTTAACTCAAAATACTGAACTACACAAGTACAGTGATGCACTGTACTGCACTTTGCTTACTGTGCTGGCCCTTGTGTAATGCACTAAATTACCCTGTACTACACACAGACTACACAGTGTACACGCACTGCACTGCACACAACTTTGGAATCTCACCTGCATTGATAAGATCCCAGTGTGGTCAGCAACGTCAACTGTAACTTATAGTTCACTGTGTAGCCATAGCTGGTCCCACGCCCAACACTGTAACACAACACGACTATGAAAGGACAGACTCATGAAATTTTCAATGGACAGGACAGTACTGACCCTGACAAAATACTTACTCTGGCGACCTATGATTAAGCCAGAAAGTTTCATAAAGTTCTTTTTGCAACGCTTACATACTAGCTTTATTGGAAAAAAAATACAGTGACAGAATTTGAAGTTCATCTCATTTAGAATTTAACAAGGCACAGAAGAAAATAACATTTTCAAAACTGGTCTGGAGATACAAAATTGATACAAAATCATGGTTTATCTTTTTTCCAATCTGATTAGTTTCAAAGATTATGTCTGCATATGCAATGCACTCACTACGATATTAAACCATGTGTAATATAGATGGGATGAAGAAAGGCCAAAAGACCTTTGGATGGCTTAGTCACAGTTCACTGTATCATGTCCAACACTTGACGCAGTAACATAAAATGGCTGAATCTGATCAGAAGTCGTTCTTATAGACTCTACTACTTGGGAGCCGGAATAGCTCAGTTGGTAGAGCGCCGGACTTGTAATCTTGGTGATCCTGGGGATTGCGGGTTCGAACCTCCGCCGGGGCGTTTTGGTATAGGGGGATTTTTCCCTCGGAGTTAACATTGGTTCTGACTCCATTTCCCATACAGTCCTTCGAATGAGACTATAAACCGAGGTTCCGTGTGTGAACGCACGCATAACATCTTGCACACACGTAAAATCCCATCACCAACTTTCGGAAGAGGTAGGCCAGTTTGGCCGTTGGTATGGATGACACGTTACACATAGCATGCACCCTGCGTGAGAAATGGAAAGAATGAAGGAAGTAAGGAAAATGAGTGATCGATATTGAACAATACTGACTGGATGACACGGGAAACGACTGAATGAAGCGCCAGCTGGCAGCTCTTCAGTCGGCACTACCCAGGTAGGCAGCCTGTTGTGTAAACGAGTGTTGATTGTAAAGTGCTTAGAGCTTGGTCTCTAGCCGAGAATAGGCGCTATATAAGTATTCATTATTATTACTATGTGAGAATTTGACGGGGAGAATTAAAGCAGTGCATCATGGGAAGGGATGGCACTGGAACAGGGAAGAGGGGCGGAGGAGAGACAGGGGAATTTTCAGAGTTAGAGAAATTTTTCTAAAGAATTTACTCAGAACTTTACACTGGGCCACACTCCATTAAACTCACCTTGCCATCATTACCGCTAATGTTATTGCTGATGCTTTCTTTGCTGCTGTTGCGCTAGTCATGACTGCTTTGTTTTCAGTATTCAATGGATGGCAAGAAATAATTGGAGAGAAAAACAAAAGCAAGTCAATTGTAGCAGCCAAACATTGTAAACATGTGAAACACACAAATCTCCATAGCTCCTAGGTTTTTGGGAGATCTTCCAAGATCTTTGTGTTCCATTTGCTTTACGATTTTATGAAAAGTCAGTCAGTCACACACATGCATGCAGCACCACACACACACACACACACACACACACACACACACACACACACACACACACACATCAAAAATGAGAGACAAACACACTGATTGGAACTATGAGACATACAAACTCCAATACCAAAGCTGCAAAATGAGAGGTTGTTATCCATTAATCAACATGTATCAAAAATATCCACACTGCCTATCAATCAATCAGCACAAAAGCTATCTTGAAGCTTTCTCATTCTTGAAAAAGTGGTGATCTTAGTAACATTTATATGACTGAAATACCTTTCAACTGACTTTTCATAAAATCGTAAAGCAGATGAAACACAAATATCTCGGAAGATGTCCCCAAAACCTAGGAGCTATGGAGATTTGAAATGGCTGCATTCAAAAAGGTACCAGAAATTCAGGTCTGACCACACCAACACACACACACACACACACACACACACCACACACACACACACACACACACACTATTTTGTACAGCAGAACAGCATGTCAATGGAGAGGACATAAAGAAGGACCTGGTCTGTGCCTGTGAATGGAGAAACTTTCTGAGAGAAGGCAGCACATCCTTCTCCACTCGCTGTCGTATGAAGTCCCCACAGCACGCACACATTCGCTGCAACGTCTTCACTGCCTGTAGACACATGCACAGACGCATACACACACACACACACACAAACACAAAATATGCACATATTATGAAAATGATATTAATTGTGGTAAGATGATCAACACACACACACATGCGCGCGCGCACACACACACACACACACACGCATATACACACACACACACAAATGCACCTGTTTTCCGGCACAAATGTGACTACAGCATGAAAAGCAGAGTGAAAACGCACTCACACATCTCAATCTCCATAACCATGCTGAATCATACCAAGGAAAATCAACACTACCCACCTATTTTCTTCTCCTGATTGTAAAAACAAAAGTCAGAATGATAACATAAGACATACTGCGAGTCTCCAGGCATGCACATTCCCCTCCCCCGACACTAACAGCTCTTCAAGCCAACAATCTTCCAAAGCCCCCCATAAGAACTTCTTCAAAGTATTATGCTGCCCCTCTGGCATTCGCTCTTTCATCCATACAACCTGGTTTTCGGTTTGCAGAAATCCTACCCTTCCTTCCTGCAGCCCGGAAAACCGGGCAGCACAAAATCCCTCCTTCAGTGTTGATTCTAGGATTTCAAAAAAGGGGGCCCAAGGGCCCCTCACATAAAAAAAGGGGGCCCATAGGGTGAAAATGGGAGGCCCTCAAAACGCGTGAAAATTCAGATTTTAAAGCTTAATCACAATGATTACATTATGGCCAAAGTAAACTAAAACAACAAAAAGAAACAAGAAACGAGTTACATTTTATTACAGAAACGCACACACACACACACACAGAGTACACACACATTCTGACATACCTTAGAAGACTTGTCTTTTTCTGGTGGTGCATGTACTCAGCTGAGCTCCCTTCTTGGCAGTCATACAGCAAGTGAGCAAGTCTGTTGTCACCTCATCATAGAATCCAGCAACTCTAAGCCTACCCCACAATTAGGCTAATTCAGTCTCTTTATATGAAGTGACCATCACTATTGTCAAGATTTATATTTCCATCAGTATCACCTTAAGAAAACCCTTTAACTGTGAAAAGTCACTGTGTACACCTTCACCATACACAACTGAAAAGCTTTAAATACATATGTACAGCCCACAGAACTCCATTCATTTCTTGTAGATCCTCCTATCCTTCTGTTGCTTCCACTCTGCTGCAGCAGCTGTGAAGTCATGGTCATTGATCAATGGGAGGACCTTCACATTTGATGGTCATCAGCACATTGAGGCTGTCTTCTTTCAGCCTGTTTCTCCTGGCTGTCTTGATGGCATTTTGGGCACTGAAACCACGCTCACAGTCGGCAGTCGGCTTCGTTTTCACCATCTTCATTATCTTGCTGATCTTCGGGTTCACTGGCACTTTTTTCTTCTTCTTCTTCCTAAAATACTGGTTCACTCAAAAACGAGTAGGTCATCAACCGTTTCGCCTCCGGCGTCGATCGGCTGAGACACGCTATCGCTTGACTGAGTAGCCGTAACGGTGGCTGTAGACTCATTATCGGCTTCCAGCTGATGATCTTTAGATATATCAGTGCGTTTTTTCTTCGTGAAGGCGAAAGAAAACAGAGTGTTTGGCTTCGCGCGCTTCATCGTTGAAGCCGACATGAGGACTGTTGAACTGCCAGTACCGCTGATTGGCTCAACTGCTGCTTCTCGGCCAATGAAAAAATTTGGTAGAACGCGCGTTCGGCTAAAGGAATTGCTCAGGAGGCTATACACACGGCAGCGGCGAAGCCGCGCTGGTTGTGCAAAAACGCGTTCGTTCTCTTTTTTTTGCGGCTTTTGGGCCGCGTCTTTCGCGATTTTTTGCGGCCTTCAGAAAAATATTGCGGGAATCCCGCAAGGGCGCGCTCTAGAATCAACACTGCTCCTTTCCTTCCTGCAGCCCGGAAAATCGGTTCTCGCGGTAAGCGCTTTGAACTTCGCGCGAGTTGTGTCATCGGTACACGTCATGACCGGGTCGCTCGTGCGGCAGTGTTCATGAATGGAATGGATGCCAGATGGCCCCTACAGCATGGTAAAGTGGTCGCCGCTCTATTCTGGCGGTTTGCTACTGCATACGTGGCAGTTCTCACTTTACACTTCTTTTTTTTTCTCTCTCTAAATCCAGGAATGAAGGAAATACTCGTATTATAAGAATCTAGGAACAAGAGGAAGTAATGTTTCATAGAAAAGTAGGAATGAAAGAGTTAAACCCCAGGTCTCAAGCATGTTCACTGACAAAGTGGAATGACAGTTGTGGCAAAGAAGACGTTTAAAAAGAGAAACTGTGTGACATCAGTCAGAGCTGGTAGAATGAATACAGAACATTCCTTTTGTGATCCACAGAAATCTTCAAACATTGCATATAGAAATTTTTAACTACTGATCTGAAATTGCCCTTGAACTGTCACTTAACATATATCTGCTTGGTGAAGGTGACTCTACGCTCCATTTTTATACAGGTTAACCGGAAAGGACTGAGCATTAATGCACGGTGTTTTTCATCGTCATTCTTTAGCCCTTTGCCAGCCATTTGCACTGTCTTAAAACTAAGCTGTAAAAGTTTTGAAATACCTTTTTTCACCTTAAATCGACTGTAAATGAGAACATTAATAATAGACAGCTACAGAAGTTGTACACTTGACATGCTTGTTGATGATGATTCATAGGTCCAGGTATGACTAAACTGACAATGATGACTCAGCATTACTAGTGACAATGCAATTTTGTTTCAAATCAATTCCAACTTCAGTAATTTGTCTTAGGAACATGTAGAGATGCAGTATCAATGTTATGATCAGTGTGTGGAACCTTCAGAATGAAGCTGTGTGACCACAAATATCAGTCATAAACAATAACAACACACAGACAGACACATACACCTCTCCTACTGAATTTCTATACAAAATTTGGTACATATTAAGTCAACATAATTTGGTAGTTTAGGAGTTAAGGGTGGCAATATTTGTGAGAAGGTAAACCCAATACAGAGAAAGAAGTCCAAGCAAAAAGAACCTTAAAAAAGGTGTGTGTGTGTGTGTGTGTGTGTGTGTGTGTGTGTGTGTGTGTGTGTGTGTGTGTGTGTGTGTGTATGTGTGCGTATGTGTGTGTAGTGTGTGTGTGTGTGTGTGTGTGTGGTGTGTTTATTTGAAACATCTTCATTGGGAGGGTTCATTTTGCATGAAGGACACCTCTGTGCAGTGTCAGCACCTTAATCACCACCAGTTTTTCAGAGTCCTGGAAACGCTGTCTGAACGATGGCCACAGCTGATGAACGATTGGCAGCAGCTCATCTGAAAACACACACACACCATCAAAACACATGGCAGACCTTAACATGGCAGAGTCCTGAGCATCAATTTCATTTTGATGAAGAATTTCATTCTACAAATTTTTATCTAGAGGAGACTAAAGAAAATTCACCCCAAAGAGAAAATCTAGCCAAAGCCTCATTTTTGGCACTCCATACAACAGGCCAAACGATTCACCCGAAACAGAAAACAGTTAAAGCCTCACTTTTGGCGCTCCATACAACAGGCCAAACGATTCACCCGAAACAGAAAACAGTTAAAGCCTCATTTTTGGCACTCCATACAACAGGCCAAACGATTCACCTGAAACAGAAAACAGTTAAAGCCTCACTTTTGGCGCTCCATACAACAGGCCAAACGATTCACCCGAAACAGAAAACAGTTTAAAGCCTCATTTTTGGCACTCCATACAACAGGCCAAACGATTCACCGAAACAGAAAACAGTTAAAGCCTCACTTTTGGCGCTCCATACAACAGGCCAAACGATTCACCCGAAACAGAAAACAGTTAAAGCCTCACTTTTGGCGCTCCATACAACAGGCCAAACGATTCACCCGAAACAGAAAACAGTTAAAGCCTCACTTTTGGCGCTCCATACAACAGGCCAAACGATTCACCCGAAACAGAAAACAGTTAAAGCCTCACTTTTGGCGCTCCATACAACAGGCCAAACGATTCACCCGAAACAGAAAACAGTTAAAGCCTCACTTTTGGCGCTCCATACAACAGGCCAAACGATTCACCCGAAACAGAAAACAGTTAAAGCCTCACTTTTGGCGCTCCATACAACAGGCCAAACGATTCACCCGAAACAGAAAACAGTTAAAGCCTCACTTTTGGCGCTCCATACAACAGGCCAAACGATTCACCCGAAACAGAAAACAGTTAAAGCCTCACTTTTGGCGCTCCATACAACAGGCCAAACGATTCACCCGAAACAGAAAACAGTTAAAGCCTCACTTTTGGCGCTCCATACAACAGGCCAAACGATTCACCCGAAACAGAAAACAGTTAAAGCCTCACTTTTGGCGCTCCATACAACAGGCCAAACGATTCACCCGAAACAGAAAACAATTAAAGCCTCACTTTTGGTGCTCCATAAGATTTTCAGTGCCTACCCCAATACTAAAGAAGGTATTAGTGATCTTTTGTCAATATGACACATGTTGACACCTCTTCACTGTCAAAGTCCATGCCTGCTTAAAATGGCTTGCAAAATTACAACAAATCCATCCTTTAGTTCATTTCTCTATGCTCAAAAGCATGATTCAATTTACAATGCATATGAAATACATTAACTCAAGGATTCCATTTCATGCCCTTGAGATGTGTGTGTGTGTGTGTGTGTGTGTGTGTGTGTGTGTGTGTGTGTGTGTGTGTGTGTGTGTGTGTATGTGTGTGTGTGCGTGTGCGTGTGTGTATGCGAGTGAGTGCATGTCAATCTATGAGAGGATTTGAATGAAGTGAGTGCTTGTGTCGTGCATGCATACATGCTTACTTGCATATGCATCTATACATGTGTGTGTGTGTGTACAGATCTTGTCTTTCCTATATGTGTATATTTGTTTATGTGCAAGTGTGTGTGTGTGTGCATGAGTATGTGTGTGAATATGTGTGTATGCTTTTGTGCTCATGCATGTGTGTATTTCAATGTGTGCATACATATCCAGTGTTCATATACACACACACACACACCTGCACAAGACCACAGGTACACCAGTCAGAGCAACTGTGAACATTTCATAACTCTTTACACAAATCTTAGCAAGACAAATGGAGCAACAAGACGCCGCCAAAACACTGAGAACCTTACTCTCATGATCAGCCAGGTCAGCACATCCCTGAGCGATGACATCCAGTGCTAACAGGGTCAGGCGGGGGTCACTGGAAGCCACAAGGTGCCTGGCCCTGAGCAACACCTGCGAAAAAGAAAATGAATCAGAAAATCTGGGATGTGTGGTACACCTGTCAGTTAGCAGTCTGTCAGTTAGCAGTCTATGCTTGTACACCACTAACCTCTGACTTGCGAGCAACTCGATTAAGTTGTATTATACATTCATTTCCAACACATCTACTCACTGTTGAGAGTAAGGTGGAGAGAATGATTTTTACTCCCTGCTCCACCGATGAGTTAAAGGAAGTCACTATTACTCCTGTGACATTTTGGAGGAGTTTGTTCCCTTTGACCATTCTCGGCTGGTTGGTAAGTGCAGTTTGATTTGACTAGGTGTGTTTCCAAATCATAACGGTTTTAACGTGACAAACCTCTTTAAAATAAAAATGATATAATCTACAGCGAAGAAATGATACAAATTGCATCAGTTTTATCCAGCACTATACTTGCAAAATTTTTGTAAACATTAAATCATTTATAGTTATTGTACGAATGTTTTATACGTAGCCTTTCACACATGAGTGCATATTCACACTAACACACACACACACACACATACACACACACACACACACACCACTCTATACACACACGCACACACATGCATACACACAGTACACAAACACGCACACACACACACACTCACACAACATACACACACACATGCGCGCGCGCGCACGCAAACACAGACACAAACTCTTACGCAGCCCGTTTTTTGTTTTGTTTTTTGTTGTTGCTTGGATTGGTTTATTTCTAGTCTAATATCACCATTGTTGTGAACAGACGTTAAATTAAATAAATCAAAATCAAATTTAAAATAAAAAGTTGACTGTGTCTGTTTCTGTGACTTTACGCTGTTTCTATCATCTTCTCAGAAAACAACAAAGCTGGACTTTGGTTTGTGGAGCACCTGATCAAGTAAACTAGAAATGCATGATACTAAGACTAGAAAACTAGCTAGAACTGACTTCGGCTAGGACTCACCTCCTTGACAGCCTTCACATGCAAAGGGGCTTCCTTCTCCTCTTCCTCCCTCTCTGACTCTCTCCCCTCCCCTTCCTCCATCTCCTCTCCTTTCTGCCTCTTCTCCTCTGCCAGTCTGGCCACATGTTCCTCCATGGTGGCAGGGTCTTCAGGGTCTGGCTCTGCCTCGTAGTTCTCTGCTTCCAGCTGAAGCTGCTGCCTCTCCTTGAGGAAGTGGACCAGGTTCTTGGCATTCAGCGTCGAGCAGGATCTTCTTAGGTGATGAACCCTGAGAGGTCTTCTGAAAAACCATGCTGATCAATAGAATATTTCACGCATCATTGAACGGATGAGTCAATGGGTGGAAGGAGAGATGGATGGATGGATGGAGAAGTTCATCAATGATCAAAATAGATGTATTTTGGAAAGGAAACAAGGTGTGAAAGAGTAAGACGCTTTTAGATGGCATCTTTGTATTGTGTTAGCAACAGCTTGCCCTCACACAGCCCGTAAACTGGCCATAGCTGGCATTAGTGGCAACATTTGCCATGGTACAGTATATGATGCCAACTTATAAGCAGTGTATGCTTTCATTTATATTTTTCGCTTCCTAGTTACAGTTTCTCATTTCAATGAAACTTTCCTTTTTTTTATATCATTTTCAATTTGGGAACAAAAGACATACAGAAAGGGAAAGATATGCTGACAGAAACACACACACATTTAAGTTGGCACAAAATGTACACAAAAAAAGTACATATACGGTTTTATGTATTGTAGAATTACTGATCTACAAGTAACATATTCCTGATCTGGATACTAAAAGGGTTGTTGTTGTGTTTTCTCCTTACCAAAAATTTGCTTGTCAGAATATTACCCAGTCACATCCAATCCGCGCCTTCCCAGTTTGGGCACTGTTGACTTGAAGACAACAAAACAAGGGAGGTCAGCCATTTGCTACTATCAAAGTGTGCTCCCCACAATGAGCATTTTTTTTTTTTTATTGAACAATTTTTCATTTTTGCAAGACATACACAACTTCATACAGAGACATATGCATTTTCTTCATAAGTTGTAAATGGGGAGGGAAAGAAAGCAAAAAAACAAACAAACAAAAAACAAACAAAAAAAAACATCCTTCCCCTCCCCTATATATTATCTGTATTCACATATACACATGGTGAATGACAGCACTCTCAAATATTACCCACTTTCCCCTCCCTCCCTCCCATCTCTGTGTGGGGTATAATTTCTGCCATATTTACAAGAATAAATGAAACGAGGATGAGAAAATCAAACTAAGTATAGATACAGTTTGTACTTTACATAAGTGTCAACATACATCATACTGCACACACTGTACAGTTATAGGCAACATGTGCACACACTTTAGTATTTGGGAGTGAGGTCCGAAGCCATGGGTAACAAACCTCAATGAGCATTTTATACTGAAGCCGAATTGAATAATTGTTTATAAGACTTTCTCTAAGTTTCTTTGGGAAATCCACTAAGTGGGAGGGAGGTTTCAATTTAGCGACGCTGGGATAAGATAACATAAGATAATGTTGCTTATAGCCCAGCCGAGGGCTGTCACCACGTTAAAATCAACTCAAAAGTCATTCATTCACACAATTCTTTAAAATACATCTTCTAAAAACCCATCCGAAAGTTTGTTGAAAAAAAAAATTCCACTGCAAAATCTCAGATCGATGAAAAATGTTAATCTCTTTCAAGAACTCAAAGATTGTGTCAGGTGGAACGTCTCTGAACAAGGTTTTCATGAAATCTGCTGTAAAATGTTTGTGTCTCACATCCTGCAAGTCCCAACACTCTAAAGTGACGCTGGGAAAGTTAAGAAATCAAAACAAAATACCAACTTCGTTTACATGAGGCAAAAAACTTTTCTCTCTTTAATGCGCACACACAAAAACTAAATGCCCCAACCCTCTACCCCTCCCCAGTGCAGCCTCAGAAGTGGCAAATGCTCAGTAAGCATACCTGGAATCAAAGCCCGTTGCTAGACCTTAAAAGAGAAAAGATAAAGAATGAAAAAAAAAAGGGTAGTATGATAACTGTACATACCACAATGCTTTTTAGTTTGATTCCTGCAGAACACAGTACAACAGAGTTTAAACTTTTGGGTGCAATCTATTCCTGACCATCATTTTAATTTTATTCTTTTTTTGAGTGTGGACTGAAACCCAAAGGATTCCATTTTCACCTGCCAGGAAAGCGTATTAACACCCGGATGTGAGGTTTGACACTGCGTTCTCACCTGAGCAGGGAACCATCGATCCACAGCCAGTGTCAGGTGATGCAGAACAGGCAGGAAGGTCACGGTCTGCTCCACATGGTGCTCATCCAAAGTGTCCAAAATCTGAAAACAAATTGTACGTTTTGGAGGGGTAATGGACTGTGGCCTCTCTCCCTTCCCACCCCCTCAGAGTATCACATTTATGAACCAGAATACACGATTACCAATCAGTTATGAAGAATGCTGAAGGTTATGACTATTATTCAGTATCTTTGGCAATTCACGACACAGAGAGCGAATCACTATCAACTAATGACAATGAGCTGGGAGCCATAGCTCAAGCATGTAGGTCCTTTAACAAGTCTTGCTAAACAGCAATACAAACAAACTTACAGACCTGCTTACTCCACTCCTTTCAAAGAACTCTCCCTCTGTCCTGTATGCACTTCAACATCTGCCCATAACAGATTTGTCATGAGGCCAGCCCACATGACTTGATGCACGTCCAAAATGAGACTTTCAAAGAAAGCTCGAGCAACTTCTGCACGTTGAAACTTTTCCCCCCTTCTACTGCTACTTCACTTCAAGGGACACAAACCAATCACATGAGGCTACGTTAGGAGAAGACAGGGAATGAATGACCACTTGTACACTGTGCTTCTTCAGGACGTCTAAAGTTGCAGCAGCTGTGGGAGTTCGGGCACTGACTCAATGCAGCCCTCTTGTTCAATTTCTTGAAAGGCACGCACACCACGCTTCGAATACCTTTGGGAGTCAGACAGTCTCGTACCACTCAAAGAGTTTATTTTCCTTCCTTCTTGGAGGGGTACAATCATAACATGACCATGGCAAAGAAATGTGCAATCATTATTTGGAATGACTCTTGGAATGGCAGACACTGGAAACGCACTTTCTCTGGAAAAGACACCAAAGGCTGACTGTGGCTTTGTAGTGAGTCGTACTGGTACACCCATGTTTCACCACCGTTACAATGTCCCAAACATAATCTGAACATCTACACTCAAATGTTTGCAACATGCAGGGGTACACCGTTCTGTCCTACCCTGTTCCTGCTCTTCGGTCAAGTGGCAATGAACCCTACCTGCAGCACACTGTCCCAGACGAGGGGCAGAATGTTGGTGGTGCACAGCTGCAGCATGACCGACAGCACGCTGGGCGCCGTTGGGTGGCTCTCAAAATGCCACAGTCGCAGCGATATTGATGTCACGATGTAATCACTGTTAGACTGGATTAACTCGTCCACATTTCTGCACAGAATATGACTGATCAGGTACCTGTCATTACAATAATATTGGAGGGGGTGGGGGCTGGAGGTGATAGCGTGGTCTGACATCTAAAAACATTCTACAATAAGAAAAAGTACTCACTCTCTCAGCTGCAGTCTGAGACAGAACACATTACAAGGACGTACTCTAGTGAGAGACAACGGCAGTACAGAGAAAAATGGAAGTAAGAAATGGATACAGTAACGCAGAAGACAGCTTGGTAAATAGTACTTAAAAGACTGCAAAAGATGAGAGTGAAGGCTGTGACAGACAGAGAAAGTCAAAGTGTTTCATGTTTGAAGTGCAGAAGAACTAAATGCTATTCCACCATGCTGCCCTCTCTTGCATTCCAAGAATCCCACAAGTCTGCGCCCTCACGAGTTTGGGAAGGCACAATTACACTATACACATGAGAAATGAGGAATGAGTGTGTCAAAACAATACAACAACACAGAAATTAAACGTAAATAAATAAGAATGAACAAAAAGCCCTGAAATGCACATTACAAGTTCTGCCTGGAGTGAAAAAGATTTATTACTGTCATTAATGTATTCAACTCCATTCATAATATTCCTCTTAACATCAAGGCACAGCGAGAAATGGAACTATGTGATCAATGTTTTCTGGATTATCCTAATGTTTTTATACAATAATGTTTTTGTACAATTTACCTGAACTGCTACTTCAACCACAAGATAGGCTGTGCCACTTGCTCACAAAACAATAGAAAAGGGCTGAGAAGGAGGAAGGGAGTTTCATTTTCTGGGAACACAGACGCACAGGAAGGCAGACACTGTTACCCATAACCACACAGAGCGAGGCAGGCTATGGCACTTACTGGTGACCATGGATGCACACAAAGTATCAGTTCTATTACTTTCTGGTAACTATAGACACAGAACAAGGTAGGCAGCGTCACTTTAATGATAATCACCGGCAGACTACAATGTAGCACTGAAATAAAAATTATAGATCGGCAGCGATACTTACTGGTAACCACACACACAGAGCAATGCCGATATGTTACACATTAGTAATCACAGACACATTGCGGCACAGAGACAGGTAGGCGGTGTTGCTGGTAACTATGGTAACCACAAACAGAAAACAAGGAAGGCAATGTTCTCTATTGGCAATCACAGGCAGACACAACGTGGCAAAGAAAGAGGTGCGCAGTGTTACTGGTAACCCCAGACGGCAGACAGTGTTACCTATGTTACCTCTTGGGCAGATGATATGTGGCACAGGATGAAAAAAGGCAGTGTTACTTACTGGTAACCACAGGAAGGCAGTGTTACTTACTGGTAACCACAGGAAGATAGTGTTACTTACTGGTAACCACAGGAAGGTAGTGTTACTTACTGGAAACCACAGGAAGGTAGTGTTACTTACTGGTAACCACAAAAAGGTAGTATTACTTACTGCTAACCACAACAAGGTAGTGTTACTGGTAACCACAACAAGGTAGTGTTACTTACTGGTAACCACACAAAAG
>CM031611.1:18916499-18921499 GCA_018398815.1 Conus ventricosus | reverse complement strand
GTCCTGAAATATTGAACTAGCAGCTTTTTCTTCTTTCCTATTTTGTTTGTTTGTTTTTGTCTAAACCTTTCTTTTATCAATGTGATGATGAATACGACATGAACACACATAATATACTGCACAATGACATATGATTCCACAAAACTGAGTGTCATAAGTTTCATAAACAGATTGAAGAAATAGTTTTAAACAACCTCGTCAAAATCCGCATATTATTAAGTGTGAAATGGGAAGGTGAGATTAACGTCACAGTGACATGTCCATAAGAATGAAACAGGAAGGGAGATTAATCTTGATGTCACACGCATATGTTGCTGTGAAAGGGGAATGAGGGAGAGGTGGAGAAGGTCCACTGCTTGAGTGCTGGACTCCTGATCCTGGTGATCCTAGGATGGCTGTTTCAAACCTCCACCTGACTGTTTCAGTACAAGAGGGATTTTTTCTTCTGAGTTGACTTTTGTTGTGATTCATTTCTCAAAACATCCATCAGATGAAACTGTAAGTCAACGTTCAATGTGTGAATGTGTGCATGACATCTTGCACACACATAAAATCCCATCACCAGCTCTTGGAAGAGAAGGCCACTTTAGCCCTCGATATGGATAATATACACACTACATGAATCAAAGGAGTAAAAAACTGAGTGACCAATGTTCATCTGAATGACATGGTAAACAGATGACTGCAGCGCCAGTAGGTAGTTCTTAAGTCGACTCTATCCAGGTAGGCAGCCCATGTTGAAAATATAGGCTGAATTATAAAGCATGAGTTCGGTCTCTACCTGAGGATAGATGCTATATGTAAATAGTGTCGATAAATAAATAAAGACAGACTGATGTCGTAACCACGTAAAACAAGAAAGCAAATATGGCCATTGATTGTGAAAGGTTCGAATGAGAAGAGAGTGAGTGATGAGTTACTGTGTGCTCAGTGTAAAATAAAGACACAGGTGTCGATTAGGTAACAGGCCTATTTTGCTTGGTATGATATGGGTAGAATTACAATGAAGCAGCTGTATATTGCCTTGAGTTCAACTGGAAGAGAGTGAGTAGGAAAATTGTGGGGGGAAGAAGAGAGAGAGAGAGAGAGAAGAGAGAGAGAGAGAGAGAGAGAGAGAGAGAGAGAGAGAACGACAGACAGACAGACAGAGAGAAAGAGACAGACAGACAGAGAGAGGGAGACAGACAGACTGGTGGAAAAAAGATGGTTAATGATGATTTAATACGAAATACTGCCAGGTCATCACAGTAAGACAAGAGTGAAAACAATAAACATAAACAATGTCAGTTTCAAGACTAAAATTGCTCCAGTTCGAAGAATTGGAATTTTCTATGCTCACCATCATATCACATTTCCACTCGTTCCCCTTTAATTTCCAACTCTCATAATGAAAGAAACACAGACAGAGAGACAGACAGACACTTACAGACAAACAGAAAGTGAGAGCGAGAGAGCGAGAGAGAGAGAGAGAGAGAGAGAGAGAGAAGAGAGAGAGAGAGAGAAGAGAGAGAGAGAGAGAGAAAGAGAGAGGGAGAAGAGAAAGGCAAACAGAGAGACAGACAGACAGTGAGAGAGAGAGAGAGAAAAGAGAGAGAGAGAGAGAGAGAGAGAGAGAGAGAGAGAAGAGAGAGAAGAGAGACAGAGAGAGAGAGAGACAGACAGACAGACAGAGAGAGAGAAAGAGAGACAGAAAGAGAGAGAAAAAGAAGAGAGAGAGAGAGAAAGACAGAGAGAGAAGAGAGAGAGAGAGAGAGAGAGAGAGAGAGAGAGAGAGAGAGAGAGAGAGGCTGATAAGAAAATTCTGAATTCCGCAGTGATATGCAATCCCCTTGGAGATACTCATTTTTTACTTCGCAGTTCTCTATTCCAGAACTGTGCAGCTGGCCTCCAACCTTTCAGTTCTCTATCTGAAAACACAGCAGAACTGTACAGTACCTCACGATCTCTTCCACACTGCTTTCTGTTTTTGATGCACCCTCCTTCATTGTGTCCTCTGTGAGGGAGTGGCCGGTGAGTATCTCGTTGAGGATGAGGACACAGGGCAGACGGTGGACAGTGCTCTCTCTGTACACCTCCATCACGTTCTCCACCACCACGTTCATGTCTCCTGCACATCAGCGGCTTCACACTGACGTCACCTTAACAGTGTGGTCTCTGCTGGTCTTTCACAGCTTTACACTGATGTGTTTACATGCATGTCTGCTTCTGTTCACAACAGCTTTACACTGATGTGTTTACATGCATGTCTGCTTCTGTTCACATTTGTATCACTGCAACTGTTCAGCCTCTGCTAAAGTCGTCGTAACTCTCAACAGTTTTTGAGAATTTTGCATTTTTCATGATGGATGTTCTTTTTTTAATAACATTCTGCGCATTATTTCTCATATAATAATATTTTTGTGATGAACGTGTCTATTTCTTTTTTTTTTAGGCGATATATTGCTTCAGATAGCAAAAATGTTGTTTTAAATACCATAATTCTGGGAAGAAAACTGTCAATCACCGGTCATCGAAATTCAACTGAAGAGATTTCACGAACAAGTGGAACTCCCATGTGCTTGTGGAGGGAAATTCTTACTTCAGCGTGGCATGAAGGTCCACTGAACGAGAAAAGGCATCAACTCTGATCCTTGAACAGACGTGCACTGTGCCAGCACATAGGACATGAGAAATCCAAGGCCACGATTCAAACAACAATGCTGAAGACATCCATGTCAATTATTCAGACAATAACTTTGTGCAGGCTCTCAAAGCCAAACGCCAGACACTCAGCTAACCATCCACAAGCACAATGGGAGAAATAAGGTGAAAAAAATAGTCCAAAAGCCAATGCGCAGATAGGAAAGAGCACATTGGGGCACAAAATAGCCGCATTTGGACACATTCTTCCAACCAACTTTAAGCTTGACATTAACATTACTACAACTGCATACCCTGTGTTCCAGTCAGCAGCCCACAGCAACTTAGCACAGATATCACTACAACGGCATCCATTATTTACAGTCCCCATAGCATTAAACTGATGACACAATCTACATGACCTGTAAGGTGCTTTCTTTGATGCCAGACAACTAGATTCTCACAAGTGAAGCAAATCAGCACATTTCTTTGCGACACTCGCCGGTTTTACAGACTTATACTGATGTAACTGTGAAAAGCATACTCTCTATGACAGTCCTGAACACCTTTACACTGATGTTGGTAGAGCACTGGACTCGTAATCCTGGTGATCCTGAGGTTGCTGGTTTGAATCTCCAACGGGCTGTTTCGGTACAGGGGGAATTCTCCCTTGGAGTTAACAATGGCTCTAATGCCATTTCCCAAAAAGTCCTTCAAATGAAAATATAAACCGAGATTCCATGTGTGAATGCATGCATAAGATTTTGCGCACAAGTAAAAATCCCATCGTCAACTTTCAGAAGAGAAGGCCAGTTTGGCCTTTGGTATGGATGACATGTATGCACACAGCATGCATCCTATGCAGAAATCGAAATAGTGGCTGGTGAACACACAATTTTCTCTGGGGCTTTGGTGCACATCTTTCAACACATTCCAAATGAAAATACTCAGTGTGAGAACTACAAACCATTTCCTTTGGCTCCTTGCACGTAACATATTGCTGCAGTCTTGACAAATGTCAGCCAATTTAATCTCAAGTTTCAAAGTAAAATGTGCTGAAACACTTAATTGTACCTTTAGTTTGATTTTTTATTAAATACTTTAGGAGCGATTGCCATGATTTCAAGAACTTTCATGGAAATTTACAGATTCACCATTTTTTGAATTTCAGGTAGATTTACATCCCTTCAAAAAGTTCTGACATTTCCAGGGTTTCCAAGGAGTTTCTATGAGCATTCATATTCTAACGTGTGTATTGGGAGGAGTGTGTTGTGTGTGTGGGGGGGTACTGTGCAAAAGAATCACAATTTTCTTGCACAATCAGTTTCGTAGGATACATATGTGTATGTGTACATGCGAATGCATGTATATGAGTGAGTGTGTGTGTGTGTGTGTGTGTGTGTGTGTGTGTGTGTGTGTGTGTGTGTGTGTGTGTGTGTGTGTGTGTGTACATGCAAATGCATGCATATGAGTATGAGCGTGTGTGGTGTGTGTGTGTGTGTGTGTGTGTGTGTGTGTGTGTGTGTGTTGTGTGTTGTGTATTGTGTGTTGTGTGTGTGTGTGTGTTTCTTACCAAATTTTCCCAGCAGCTGGCAGGCAGTAAGTAGATCGGACTTGACCTTGTCGTCTCTGAAGTGAACAAACACTTTCCGAGGAGCCATCACTCTAGCTTGCAGAGCAAAATGGCTCAGATCTGACACACAACACACACAGTGTCAAGCACATTCAGCAACGCACAGAGAGTTAAACACATATCAACCGCAACAAATACGACTTGGTCTAAAGATGACTCGGTGTCAACATCTCTGGCACACAATCCACAGCATCAAAACATCCATCACACAAGGCACAAAGCACGTTCAACTCTCAACGAACAGCATCCAACATAAATGACACACAACACAAACACATTTGACTCAAAACATTCAGCATTGAACAAATATGACACAATACACTCAGCATCAAACACATCTGACACGATACACATCATGAATTGAAAATACAGACACTGAACGATGAAGCAATCATGACAACACTGTAGAAGACAAAAACGCATCAGGTAACTGAAGTATAGATATTTAAAGAAAAAAAAAGCAAATGATGATAATAGTAATAAAACTCATAAAGCTAAAATATAGACATCAAAAGACAATACAAACTACCTATATTGGACAGCATGTTAACCTTCTTCACAACACCTGGAAAAACCGTTTCGCAGTTTTTTTCTTTTTTTCTTTTTTTTGGGTGGTTTTCTTTCTTTCTTTTCCAAACATGTTCAAACCTGAACCACACACAAAATCTAAATTTAGACACTATCCCCATCCCCACCCCCACCCATTCCATACCCACTGCCATTTTCTCCATCCCCAGGTGCAAAATTC
>CM031611.1:18876499-18911499 GCA_018398815.1 Conus ventricosus | reverse complement strand
AGACAAAACAACAACACATATATGAAAACGGGAGAAATTATCCATTCTCTCAACACCCCCTTCCCTCCATTAACCATCTGAATTGTCTAGCACTTTTCTTCAACATGAGAGAGAATTTCATCATTATCCCTAGTAGTCTGACTTCTCATAGACATAATTTCTTCTTCATCATCCATGTCAGTCTCTCTCTTTTCTATCACAGTGAGCATTTCATCATCACCTCTGTCAATTCCTCATCTGCCACAAACAGAACTTAACCACCCCTCAATTCACTTTGTAGTGTTTCTCCAGCACACAGATTTAAAATCAGATTAATTAACTGATCACTATCTGACTTTTGCCCTGCAGTGCCTTGATGGCCAATGTAATTCCTAAAACAAACAAAACAAAGCAAAACAAACATCAACCCCCCCCCCCCCAAAAAAAAAAAAAAAAAAAAAAATCATGACAGCCTAACACAGACACAAAAGTTTGGGTTTTACATCTAACCATAGCTTCTAAACTTCTGGAGTTAAAAATTTGGGAGCCAGGGCATGAAGGTGTCAGTCTGGCCTTGAACTGAAAGTGTTTTGATTTCCTGATACTTCACATACTGAACGTAGGGTTTCAAAAAGAAGTGTCGTCCCCTACATGTTGTTGCTGATACTCACAGACCATCAGTTTGCCACCATGCATCAACACATTATCAGCTTTGTCCAAAAATGACCTCCAACCCCAGATATACATTAACAGCTTCATCCAAAAATATGACCTCCAACCTCACATTTTAAGTAAATGTTAACATTCTGGTTTTCTTCACCAAAGTTGGGATTTCAGGAATCATATATAAAAAGAGTGAAATTCAGGAAAATTCTGGGTGGATTTGCAGCTGTGCGTAAAAACACTTCCCTTCATAACTGGCAGTTCAAAATAACAACAGCCAGTCAGACAGACACACAGACAACCGAAAGCACGACCAGACAAACTGCACCTGCCGCAGGAGGTCAGCAGGCGACGGGCCCAGGTCACCAGCTGTCGGCGGACCTTCCAGTGGGAGTGTTTCTTCAGCTTGCTCATCTCCTTCACCATGAACTCCACCCGGGGCCCCACCCCCCTCACCCAGCTCTCCTCACGACGCACTATCAGTTCCTTCAGTCGTCTGTCCATCTTCAGCTCCTCTGCACAAACACCACCGTCATGTCTGGCCTGCCCGATCCTTCTCTTCTACTGGTTTCAGCCCAGCCCACCGCAGAAGGCCATTCATATACAGGCTGAGATTATCCTAAATGAAGAGATCCTTTTATAGTGACGTCTTACATGATTGACAGAATACAAGCTTATTACTTTCATGACGGGCGCAGCAGAGCAACATGCGTACAACTGTTGCACTTTTTGATTTATTTTACGTCCCCTAATATAAACCTGATATGTTGGCGAGGCAGGAAATTCCACACGTGCCTTTTGCAGAAATTCCCAGTGCCAGACTGGTCTCTTTGTTCGGACTACTCTAGGGTCACAAAGGTCATCGCTAGTGCATGTAAACTTACCCTTCCAGTGGCTAGAACCCTGTTCTAAATATTTAGGGCAGCTGCATCCCTTAGACAGTAGACGAGAGAACAGGGGATTTTTTTTCATAGTTGTGCCGTTACGAAGGCAGGGCACGTCCAGGGAGTACAGCAGTGTTGCCGTCACCATCGCACGACGCATTGTGAAAAGGTTATGCATGTACACACAATCAGTGCAATGCATTGTCTATTCTCTCAACACAAACTCTTGCAGTCATATATTCATTCCACGCTGGATTCCAATACAGCAATTAAGATGTGTGTACATTCATGCACAGAAGTGAAAGCAGAAGTGAAAAAAAGTCCTATTTTCCTACCATAATGAAAATCAACTTGAGACCAGAATTATGTTACAAAAAAAAAGAAAAGAAGAAATCTGGTACACGAGCAGCAATACCTTAAATCAGCAACTATACTTCCAAACTCCAAACACAAATAAATTAAGCAGTGCTTAAGGTACCATCTGTTCTTTACTTATCACCACCAGATGACTGCAAGATAGGGAATATTGTTAGTTAAGTTTGTTGTTTGTGACGTCTGAAGCAAACATATTTGTTAAATAATTAATTTGTCTCTTTTGTATTGGAAATTAAATGTGCATTACCTTACACCTTGTTTCACATGTTCACATGCGATTTACCTTGTTTTCAGAAACACTGCAGTCTGTATCATTTCACGTCCAGATGATTATAAGTTTTGCTACACATCAAAAACTCATCAAAGGTATTGAAAAAAAAGAAAATCCTCTAAAAGGTAGTACCAACACTACAGAATGGGTAGTGTATCTCTGGTTCTCCTTTAATCATAGTCCAGACAACCACACAGAAACGTTTAAGGATTGTGACCAAATTGGGAAAAAAAAAGATAGTCCCATCCTGAAAAAAAGAAACAAACAAACTGACATCATTAGGGCTGATAGCACAAGGCTGTGCTGAGGATGCTGGCTGGCAGACAAGAGTACATGAATGAAAGTAAGCATGCATGTATGTCTTTATGTCTGTGTGTACAAACTGCACTTCAGATACATCCATCATCATCATTAGCAATGGTATCATTATAATTACAACAGTCCACTGACCAATCCAGGCATAGCCTTCCTTCTGCTCCAGTGCCAAGGACTGGTCACCCAGGGTTAGACACACCACCTCTGTCCATATCTCCATGGCTTGCTGCACATACACATACACACACATGCAAACATGCACACACATGTGCAGTCACACCACACACATGCATGCATGCTTACGCATGTGAGCGCGCGCACACACACACACACACACACATGTGCACATGCACACAAAAAACACCACACATGTACATGAACACTACTTTAATACTTTCTCTATAAGAACACATGCACTGACTGACTGACTGAAACCATTTACTGTCAGATTAACATACTGTTGTACTGAACACACACACACACACAAACACACACGCACACACACACACACACACACACACAGACACACACACACACACACACATATACACACACACACACACACATCCACACACACACACACATGTATACAAAGACAGGCACACATGCACACAGACACTCACTTCTTTGACGGTTAATCTAAAGAATAGGGCTTCCTGCACTGGGAATAACACACAATATTTTATCACCAGTTTAATAAATATTTGAAAAAAAAGAGAGAGAGGTAGAAAGAACATACTTCAATGGAACAACTTAAACAATCAAAAGAAAATGCTGGGCAATAGCATACAGAGTAGCCACAGGGTAACACATCTGTTTACCCTAAGCTGCCATTGGTGTACTTTTCAAAAAAAGTACATATTGTCACAGAAAAAGCATGTGCTAAAGCAGAAGGATATGAAGGCTGTGGAGGAGAGGGGTGGGAGATTGGGTGAGTGATATCGAGATTTGACTGGACACAGTCATGATAGTACTCTCAAAGCAGAGGTATTTCGTACTACATTTTGCAGTCACTGCAGTAAGTGGAGGTTTTACAAACAGTTCCTTCATGCCTGGTTCGTCGTCATACTTAAACAAACACAAATTCCTGCTCTCTTGTCAGTCAGTTTCTCCATATTTCAGGGCCTGAAGTCCCAAATGTCGTTCATACATTTCGAAATGTTGTGAATGAAGCAGCCTAAGCAAGACAACATTTTGCATGCAAGAGTGTAACAAGAGTTGTCGCACATTGGTCAAAGCACTCAAGCAGCACTGCACTCCGTGAGATCATCATGATCTCTCCCTCCACCCACCCCCCTCCAAGTGTCTACACTGCTTTAGAACTTCATGTCTGTATTTTGGGGTGGTATATTTCTATTGTGTGATGTATTTGACAATTAAAAAAAAAAGCGTACAAAATATGCTAAACTCATACTGGTAAACGAGCCAGGAACAAACACACACACATACATTCACTTGCATAAACACATACTTACACAAAAGACTTGATGTCCCTGTTTGCTGTCACCAAGCAACACTTTCAGCATGGCCGTAGAGATGCCTGGCAACAAACCGGCAAAGCGGTTGCCATGCTGCCACCAGCTGTCGTCATGCTCTGGTAGAAAAAGTGGCAGTCTCTGGTCATTATGCCATTGTGCAATATCATTCACATAATGTCATTTATGATATTAAAAAAATATGTTAAAAAATTGCACTCATGCACATGGTGGAACCATATAATCATTGCTTAGAAAAAAGAGGATAACATTCATAGAAGGACATTTTTTGCCTGTGCACACTTAGTGACACACTTACTGTGCAGGATTCATATCGCACAAAGAAAAGAAGAGGCAAGTAATTCACATACCGATTCCAGATTCAGTCGTTCACTCACTAGTCAGTGTATAACTATTCAACATGTCAGTCATTAATCCATTCACACAACCCACATTCACACTGCACTTCACTCACTGATCAAGCACTGACTTGAGGCATTGATTCACACACTGGTCACTCCCTC
The DNA here is from genome assembly GCA_018398815.1 of Conus ventricosus. Classification (NCBI taxonomy): domain Eukaryota; kingdom Metazoa; phylum Mollusca; class Gastropoda; order Neogastropoda; family Conidae; genus Conus; species Conus ventricosus. The sequence goes on along the minus strand of CM031611.1, from coordinate 18,907,013 downwards.
ATTAACTCACCACTCAATGTATCACTTTACAGTCACTGATTCACTCACCAGTCACTCAATGGTTGTGTAATTCACTGTCATTAACTCACCACTAACTGTTTTACTCACCAGTCACTCAATGGTTGTGTAATTCACTGTCATTAACTCACCACTAACTGTTTTACTCACCAGTCACTCAATGGTTGTGTAATTCACTGTCATTAACTCACCACTAACTGTTTTACTATTCACTCTTCGTCATTCATTTACCAATCATTACCTGATTCACTGACCACTCATCTTTGATTCATTCACTACTTACTCAATCGTTTACTCACCGAAATTTATCAGTCATTCACTCATGGGTCACTCAAGTCATCCACTCACCACTTCCAATTGACAAGTTCTTTTTCATTTGCTCACCAGCCATGGATTCACTCACTGTCACTCACTCACTGGTCCCTCACGAACCAGACCAGATTCACACAGCAAATTAACCCTTTCACCAACTCCCTCACCATAGGTGCGTTTCTGTAGCAGCACCAGCAAAGCGTGCAAGGCCTGCCCACGCAGGTGTCGAGAGGCGTGGACGTCCGACACCACGGCAACCAGCTGGGACACCACACCGCCCAGTCGTGCGACACTGGTAGGCACATAGAGCTGATGAAGAACCCTGCAATCAGCGACTGGCTTGTTTACATCAGGAGACACAGCCTTGCAATATCTCCGGACAAAACAGTACAGTTGGCGTCGTCTGAGTTGTGGCAGCATGCAGTGCTACTGACTGTCACCCTGTGGTTTGTACAGAATCCAGAAACTGACCGTAAGCCTGATCTGTACAGAACAGTACAGTGTGTGACTACAACCGTGTGACCTGCACATGAAACACAAGTGCGACTGTAACTCTTTCTGAATTCAGGCAAAGTATGTTGCTACAGCTCATACCCCCTGGCTGATGTCTCCACATGAATCATAAAACACAATGTAAATTATGACCCGACAAGATACAGAGAGGAAGTGAGTGAGCAACTGATCTGCACCAGTTACAAAATGAGAGTTTGAATATAACCATGTCACCTGTGTATGATGCAGATGGTGACTTTTGGATCTATACAAGATGAGAGAATGACTGGAACCGTGTGATCTGTATTGACACACGGAGCGACTGTTGTTCTGTGATATTCATCTTATACAAAGAGTGTCTGCAATGCTATGATCAGTAATCAATACCAACAGTGAGTGCAACACTGTGATCAGCAATCAATACAGATACTGACAATAACTCTGTGATCTGTACATAATATACTGAGTCACTGTTGCTCTGTGATATGGGGAGTTTGTTTGGCACTACCTGTTCCTACCATGTCAAAATTAAGCAAGCTACAGTCTGATAGCCAGCTGCGTTTGGCCAGCTTTTCAGGGCTTACACGGTCCTAGGATTCCGAGTACAACGTCTGGACAGATCCAGTCTACATCGCACAGCCCCATCTGTTTCCTGCTATGGAAGATGGTTGGAATGAGGCTCTGAACGTCCCATTCCTCCTGTACTAAAGCATTCACCTGTCCAGCTTCCCCACCCACCTTTTGATCGCCAGGAATTTCTCTGTTTTGTGCTGGATCATTGGTTGGTTATCTACACCACTATCAGTAAGCTGGGTGGTCCTTCTTTTGAAGATGTCGCGTTCCTCACAGAAACTGCTTGAGAAGCAGCCCTTGGGGATAAACCTAAAAACTGAATGGAGTTCAGTCTGGCCAAAGACACCACTTTCCCGGGCACCTTCAGGCCAGCAGCTCATAGTATCCTTAAAAGGGATGCCGAAAATGACAAAGCGTCAAGTGAAGTCATAACTTGTGGGATGAAGATTACAAGTCATGCTGGGCAGCCGAGATTGGTGCAGACTCCTGAGTCAGTATGGGGCCAACTCAGACATGGCGCAAGACAGCAAACTCATACTGAGCTGCTCATCAGAAAAACGATGAATTTCTGAGGTGAGCATATACACCTATCAGGAATGCAAGGATGGAGTTGAGACGCATCAAACCACCCCTGGCCAACAGCTGATTTTGCAGTGTGAAGCTGAAATCAACTGTGGGTGAGCCTGAAAAGTGAACCACAGATTCTCAAATAGAGGCAGTCTGGAGAAGAAGCAGACCCATTCAAGCCTCCCCATTTAACAGAAGAAAAAATCGTTGTATATGGCAATTGTTAAAACAGGCAGCACAGACAGACAGACACACAACAGACAGACACACACACACAAAGATGAAAAACTCACTGTAAATGGCAGTTGTTCACCAAACAGCACAGTGTACGTATTGCAGCCACCTTCTCTTCTTCTGACAGAGTTCTCTTCACTGACTCTGTAGCAACACACACACACACACACACCACACACACACAAAAGAAACAAATGACTATTTTGTTGTTTGTTGTTGTTCTCTGTATCCAGCCAACATTTTTTTCCACATCTTTTGAAGCTTGTACACTTACACTGAATCCAGCTTAGGATAATGCCCAAGATATCTGCACTGCACAAAGATTGTTGTAGTTATTATTTTGGAAGACATTTCATTTTTTTTCTCTACAACTCAACTGAATTGTGAAGTTACCAGCTTGAGTGTCATTGTCGACAAATCCAAAAATAAGCAGATTGGGAAGCTATTTCTGTCTACGTTTGTGGCAATCTGAAACAACAAGGACACAGGGTTCCCACTCATTTTCTACTCTTGAAGAATGTTCCAACTTCCAGTTCCAAAACAACAAAGGGTAAGGCTACCAACACTTCAGTTTCATAGGATTGAATCTGATGGGGTGGAATACCTATTCTGTTGTTGTTGAGGTATCGAGACACCTTGAAATTTGTAGCACCCTTTTCTTCCTACTTCTGATGTGTACAAGATTCAGAGAAACATTAAATGAAAGCTCTGATGTGTGAAAAACTGAAAGAGAGTTTTCATAGAATTCCAGTCCAAATCTTACGCCTGCAGCAGGAAGGTGGTAAATGATCACCTGCATTGGAGGACACATGAGGTCTGACAGCAGGGTGAAAGATCCATGAAGACAGCTACCCTGCTGCAGTGAGGACTTTGTCACTAACATCTCCACAGCACTGCAGGTGTCAATCAGCAACTGTTGTGACCTGCAACAAGCAGCAGCAAATGATTATTGGCACGTCTCAATCAGCAACTGTAGCAACCTGCAACAAGCAGCAGCCAATGATTATTGGCGTTTCAATCAGCAACTGTAGACCTGCAACAAGCAGCAATGATATTGCGCTCCAATCAGCAACTTAGGCCGCAACAAGCAGCGCAGTTGGAGGGTAGCTATGCAATACTCCCAGCAGGGCAGTCGATCTACTCAATCTGCAACACATATAGGTGATATGATAAACACCTCGATCTACAACTCATATACATATACATCAGATGCCTGAGCTTACAATTCATTTTAGTCTAACACGCATAGTGGATGACTATCACTGCTGCTCAATCTACTGTTCTAACACGCATAGTGGATGACTATCACTGCTGCTCAATCTACTGTCTAACACACATACTGGATGACTATCACTGCTGCTCAATCTAGTCTAACACACATACTGGAAGACTATCACTGCTGCTCAATCTACTGTCTAACACGCATAGTGGATGACTATCACTGCTGCTCAATCTACTGTCTAACACGCATAGTGGAGACTATCACTGCTGCTCAATCTACTGTCTAACACACATAGTGGATGACTATCACTGCTGCTCAATCTACTGTCTAACACACATAGTGGATGACTATCACTGCTGCTCAATCTACTGTCTAACACACATAGTGGATGACTATCACTTGCTGCTCAATCTACTGTCTAACAACACAGTGGATGACTATCACTGCTGCTCAATCTACTGTCTAACACACATAGTGGATGACTATCACTGCTGATCAATCTACAGTCTGACACACATAGTGGATGACTATCACTGCTGCTTAATCTGCAACACACAGCAGACTGTCACTACAAGTCCCAGTGCTATTTGCTGAAAATAACATGGTGAAACAAAGCGTATTGAAGATGTAGAGCTATTTCACACAATCACCTGGCGAGGCAGAGCTATTTATTTATAGCCTTGATAATGCAGAACTACTTAACTCTTTCACCTCTACAACCCGGTTTTCCGGTTTGCAGAAATCCTACCCTTCCTTCCTGCAGCCTGAAAAACTGGGCAGCACAAAACCCCTCCTTTCCTTCCTGCAGCCCGGAAAATCGGTTCTCGCGGTAAGCACTTTGAACTTCATGCGAGTTGCGTCATTGGTACAAGTCATGACCAGGTCACTCGCGCGGCAGTGTTTATGAATGGAATGGATGCCAGACAGCCCTTACAGCATGGGAAAGTGGTCGCCACTCTATTCTGGCCAGTTTGCTACTGCATACATGGCACTTCTCACTATACACTGTTTCCCCCCCCTCTAAATCCAGGAATGAAGGCAATACTCGTTTCATTAGAATCTAGGAACAAGAGGAAGCAATGGTTCAAAGAAAAGTAGGAATAAAAGAATTAATCACAGAAAATTCATGACGCACAGAAATTCACCTATACTGTCTTGGTGGGCAGAGATATATATTTGCAAAGAATTAGTGAATTATGTACGTAGACAAAAAAAAAAAAAAAAAAAAAAAAAAAAATTGCGAGGTCGAGCTATTCACTTACAATGACTTTGTGAGGCAGGCCAGCAGTGTGTTCCTCAGAGGGAAGATGAGGAACTGCTGGAGCTGCTGCATGACGTCCTGGTCGAGGCCTTTCAGCTGTTGGATCAGCCTCTGCACACAATGGGTGCTGGGAGAGGTCACCAGCTCCATACACGTGGGCTTCACATGCTGCAGTGCCGCACTCATTGGTCCGGATTCTGTCCTGGAGCACAGACACTGGTTTTCAAACAATGTTGTAGTTGCCCTGCATTATGCACAGCCTTCATTCTGTCCTTCACTACTTACTTTGTGAAAACTGTTCTTGTCTAGTAAAAAAATTCATGATAATTCAGCCTGTCAGCCTGACTGTATTCATTCTTTCCCTCCAGGTTTTAATTTCATTCCTCCATTTCTCCTGAAGCTGACTGAATATATCATATCTGCATTATTTGATATTTAGAGTGCATTTTGATTTATGTAATTTGATGAAATACCTTTTACAACAGTGCAATGTAATGCATACTGAATTTTTGCAATTGGTGTGTCTGTCTCTGATCTGAACAAGCATGTTTATTCAGGACTGTTTTATGTCTATTTTTTATTAACCTTTTCCATTGATGTGTTGATGCAAGCAGAGTGATGATCACTCCAGCATCAGTACAATTGTTCTGCTAGTATCACGATACTTAAGTGAGAATCTAGCAAAATAATTAATCTAACAAAATGTGTCCAGTACAGCAACATTCACTTATGTGACATCCCACTTCAGTGACTGAGTGGTCAAAATCCAACTACAGTGACAAAGAGTGTGTGTACGTGTGTGTGTGTGTGTGTGTGTGGCGTGTGTGTGTGCATTTGCGCACTTGTGTGTATATGTGCGCGTACAAGTGCATATGTGTGCGCTTCTCTCGTTTCTCCTCTAAGATTCACCATTGGTAAGATTTTTGTGTATGTATGTGACTTCTACTGATCCCACTATAATTGGTAAAATAGCCACATTCCATTTTCAACGATGATGTTTTAATCGTGACACTTTGTGTATGTTTTAAGGTCATCATCCTGCCAGCATATGATGGCCTACTCTTCTTAAATGGTGTAGTGGGATTTAAGTATGTGCAAGATTTTCATGCATGTGTTCCCACATGGAACTTCAATTATAAGTCTGATGTAAAGGAGAAAATGTCATCCAATTAGGCTGTCTTAAGTGGGAATTGAGCCCCATACTAATGATACTTTGGAACAAGATTTTGACACTTGCCTACAGGACAACTAAGCTCCATGTGACTGTGTGTGTGTGTGTATATATATATATATATATATATATATATATATATATATATATATATATGTTTGTCCGAGTTAGGCGAATGCATGTGTATGTGCGTGTATGTGTGTGTGTGTGTGATTTCATACACATATATATACACACACCCAATAAACAGATAAAAAGTCAGGGCTTTGAAAAGAAAAGTCAAAGCTTTAAAAACTGGTTGTGAGCGATTCAGTTGCTTGTTCAAACAAGAAAACATTTAGTTGCCATAGTCGGATGCTGCTTAGGTGGATCCACTTTAATAGATCTTATTTACTAGATGCTGTTCAGCTGGATGTAGCTTGAGGACCTGCACCCCCCCCTCCCCCCCTCCCCATCTATCATCAGGGACTGAACTTTCCTACTATCTTCTTCTTCTTCTGTCATGTGGCCACAATCAACACGCTGATTATTTTGCCACAGAATAGGGGGTTTCCACGAACCGGCTGCCAGACTTAAAAAAAAAAAATCCTAAAGTTTCTTTTCCTTTTTTTCATAAGGAGTGAAAATGGCTAATACGATTGATACATTTACATCAGTTAAAATGGGTTAAAAAATCCACTTCAGAAGAATACTCTTTTCGCTCCCGGTGTGGGATACTGCACATGTGCCAGTATGTTTGATGGTCTTGGCCTTGTCACTTCTTGGCTAGGGCAGCATGGACGGTAAGAGCCCCTAACTTAAAAGATGAACATGGTAGTCTTTCCGATTCTGGTAGTCTTACATCTAAATTTTATTTCTCCTTCTGTTTTGCTTAAAGCTTGTGTGTTTGCTTGGTGGGTGGCTTAATCAATCTGTGTTTTCGAAGGTGGCGACAATTAGTTTTTAGTAGCCTAACGACAGTCTACAAACTTTTGACAATAATCGTTATGACCATCTCAGGTTTTTAAATTTTTTAAAATTTCATTTATCTATTTATTTTATTTTTTTTCACCTGCTGGCGAAAGGCTCTCGCTCTGACCGACTGGTTCAGAAACTAGCTTTAAAAGAAAGTGAAATCTATGGGACGTGAGGGACGCATCACTCACAGCTCTGCCGTTCTAATATCCTCTCCGTCTTTTTCGATGCATGGGTAGATTTATCTCAAAATTCAACTTACAGTTTGTCGAGTCTGAAATGCTTTTGCCATAGTCACATCTAATGAGTTTTTTTTCCCCCATGATAAATTACAACATGCTTACATCTTGGTCAAGTTTCCACTGCTTTGCCCATGGGATATGATAATAGTTACTAGAGTACTCTCCCTTGTTTTAAGAATCGTGTTTTACAGAAATATATACAAACATTAGAATGCTAAACTCGAATTTTGATAGTTGTTCGTTGTTGTTCATATGTTTCTGAACACACACACACACACACACACTCTCTCTCTCTCTCTCTCTCTCTCTCTCTCTCTCTCTCTCTCTCACCATGTCATTATTACGTTTATGTATGTGTGTGTGCATGTGTGTGCAGTTAGAATAGGTTTGCTTTTTGGAGTAAAAAAGGGAAGGAGAAGATAAGATATTACATAGGCCTGCAAAACGACTTTTTGTCGAGATACCAAGGTTCCCGATCCTAGAAATCAAGGGTTTGGTGTCGTTTATTAAAGGGAGGCTACACAACATTTACGTAACTAATAGTCTCTACCTCCTTTCTCTCCCTTAATCGAACTGCTCCGTGAAAAGGTGATGGTAATGATCATAATGACGATGATCTAAGAACAGAAAAGCAAAAAGCAAAGCAAACAAGACAAAAATAAAAGGGGTGGGGGGGAGATGGGAGGGGGGGGGGAGGGGGGGGGCGGGGGGGGGGGGGGGGGGGGGAAGAAGCTAGCTATGCCCTGCTCCATTCAGGGTTGAAACTGTCTGATTCGGGCGTTCCACTGCATCCTGTAATGTTAGCTTCAGTGATCCAAAAACGCATGAATTCGTTATCAGGGGTGCGGGGGGGCCGGGGGGGGGGTAATTAATGGACGATCCGGATATGGGGATTGCTGGAGCGCGCGCGCGAGAGAGAGCGCGGCGCGCGAGCGAGCGAGGGAACGGGGGTGGGCTCGCTCTCGCTACGCCAAAACGCCGCCCCCCTACCCCTCCACTCCTCCCTCCCCCTCGTGTGCGGATCCTCCTCTATCTCTCTCTCTCTCTCTCTGTCTGTCTCTCTCTCTCTCTCTCTTCTCCACTACAGCGTGGGAGCAGACGACACGCCTTCACATCACTGTCGTGAGTTTGCATATTACGGTGTGATTACGGAAGGATGTGCTTAAATCTGTTACACGAAGTGATTCATTAAGTTCTAGACTCAAACATCTTTTGAACGTTGTGGTGGTTCTACTTGATGCACTAAGTGAAAAAAAATTCAACACTTTAATTGTTTGTGAATTTGTTTGCAAGGTGTCCCTCCTCATTGCCTACACGGGTTGAGCAGCGACGTGCCGCGACGAGCCTACGCCAACTAGCAGGTAACGCGAGGAAGGAAGGGAAGATTTGTACTTGTGTAGCAGCCGGCACAGGGTGGACTTAGGTCTGTTGTGTGTGTGTGGGGGCCAGCTAGGAAAAGCTGGTTAACATCTGTGTGTTTGTGGACTCTTCGCCGACCGTCTTTCTCTGGTTCGACATTGGACATCCTCCAAACATGTAGCCCGGGCGCTTCCAACCACTTGGGCACGTGGTGGCGCCTTTCAAGCCAGCTATGGCTACTTACAGCGGGTAGTTTCAGCATTGGTATGGCCCTGGAAGCTTGCTGATTTTTTCCATGCAGTGCGGCACAGGACTACAGCCATGGGGCCATGTACTACAGATCATGGCCAGACACCAAGGTATCCCCAAGACAGTTTATTTTCTCTGGTCCATTGCCTGGAGAATAGTCAACACCAAAATATAGACCTCGATACAAAAAACATTTTTTATCTCAGCAAAAACACTCACATTGCCACATTGGAGGTATGTTCTTTCCCACGATGATGTTGGCTATTCTGCTCCAATGGGCCTTACTACGGAATGGATTGGGACTATCGGGCCTCATCACAATACCTTACAGTGAACTGTGCTTCCACTGTTGTTTTGAGCATGTCATGCCTATCAGATTTGTATAACAGTCGACATTAGGATACAGGCTGGTCTGAGGAAATTTACTGAAAATACTTATTGTTTATTAGCAACGGCACAATTTTCTTGTTCAGGGTAGGGCATGTGAGGACTGGGTCGGGGATCAGGAGTTCAAAACACATTGGTTGCATTGTGCACACAATGGCCACAAGCACTGTTGCGCCCTGATCTCCTCCTGCAGTGACAGACTTACGGCAGCCAGTACACTCCATGTCAATGTATTCTGACCAGCGGCGATGCCCAACCAGCCGAGGATGATGGACAAGAGCCGCATTGTAGTCCATTACCACTGCCTACGCCCCCGTACACACTACCGTGGGCACAAGGGGAATCATCGTGTGGGGAGATTACCCGTGTATCATCTGATAGACGCAGATATGTACTCGGAACTCCCCTACCTACCCCCTCCACTCCAAAGCATCTACCCATGCGCATCTCTTAACCTCCGTGCCCCTACCCGAACCCTGCTTTTCCCTCCTATCCCATTCCCTGTACCACTCCACCCCAGTGGAGAAAGGAAATGCTGGATTTTCCCAGTGAGCTCCTCTACACAACTCCCAAGACATAATGACGTCGTCGTCCCTTCCCCTACAGAAATCTATCTCGTAGTGCACACAAGTGCATTGTGATCACCAAAAATCCTCAACACTGTGCCACCCTACCTCAATGTCCTCAACACTGTGCCATCCCTACTCCAATTGGCCCCTCAACACTGTGCCTCCCGACCCCAATGACCCCTCATAACACTGTGCCAAAACACCCCCCCTTGAATTCCCTCCCATTTTTTTAGTTTGCTTTGGGGGGGGGGGGATACCCCCCTCCAATCAACCCCCCCCCATCTGGGGTATTGGTGTCCCAAACCCCAACCCCTTACCTCCATACAAAAACTGTGCACCCCTACCTCCTGTGTCCTCCAAAAATTTTTGTTTGTGTCCAATTAAAAAATGACCCTTCCCCCCCAAAATTTAATGCACCAGCACTGACAATCTCTCCAGCACAATGGGCTCTCCTCCCACTCCCTTCCCAACGAGTCACCTACTGAGGGACAACAGTGAATCTGTCATAGATGTGCCCATGAAGACTGTATCCCAAAAGATAGAGAAGAATTTTTTTTCTAGCAATAACCCAAGCATCCAATGCCCTACAGAGCTGTAGTCAATCTCTGCGTTTTAGCAGCTCTTCTGGAAGCAAAGACAGAACTTAAACATAGAAATAGATTCCCTCACAACTCAAATACATAATCAGTTCATCTCATAACAAAATCGCCCATCAGAAGAAGAAAATCATCTAGTTCTCAGCAACCCCGGCAGGAAGCAAAAAAACAAACACCAGTCGTCTGAAATGCCCTCCTCTCCTCGCGCAGCAATGCACGACCCTTCTAAATCCCTCTTCTTCTTAACATCACATCCTCCCAACCATCCCCGCCCTCGCGACCCATTTTGTCCCAACAGTCTCCTCTCAAAATTCCTTCCCTACCATCACCACAGTCCTCTTCCCCTTCCACCCTTCACCCACACAAAAGAACTACCAGACAGATTGATACAGTCTGCCATGCTTAATGCGGACTTAGCTCATGCGGGTGTGCTTGAGTCCCCCTCCATCCCTTTCTCAGAAAAAATACGGTTGAGCCAAACAGGCAACTGTCATTTATGCTAGGAGACCTCTGTCTTCAAAGGTGTGGACCTCTCCCGCTCCTTCCCTCCTATTTTAACAAAACAGCAAAAAGTCAGTGGTCAGTGGTACCTGACACCTTTCCCAAATCACAGAGATGTTGGCTAAGTTGTCAATTGCCACACAGGGACAACTTCGTCATGTTGTCTGTCATGTGGGACATATCATCAACGACTGCAGTCAGCATAATAAACATCAGCACCCGGGCCGCATCAGTATGTGATATGGTCTGTTTCTTCTCAGTGCCAGGACAATTTTCCCAAAGGCGGTCATTACGAGCATCTGGTTAGCATTCCTGGGAGGGGCCCCCGCCACCCACTGATTGCTTATTAATGTAGCACTGAACTTGCAAGTAGCATGTGGAAAACATGAGGGTCAAAGTATTCAGACCTCTCGATCGTTTTTCACCACAGCTAGCAGAGCACCCAGAACCCAGAATGGCTTTGTTACAGTGATGCAGTTCATCACCTCCAAGAAAGAATGGAACAGCCCCGCATTGCAGTAGGGTTGTTTCGCTCTAGCACATTGAGCGTGGACGGACGCCGGGAGAACGAAAAAAGGAGAGGGCGCCTGCTGAAGGGTATAAGTGTCAGGAAACCGTCAAGTGGTTCTTAAGCCCCCTCCCCCACTGCTACACAACAGGGGAAACCCCGTTCCCACAAGGCCGCCCCACCCTAACGTCTGAACACTCTGCTCCCCATCCCCTCCCTCGTATGATCCGCAACTTCTCCATTCGTTCCATCCCAATGATAACCATCCACACCCGCTGTTACCCGAATTCAACTGAACATCATCCTCCCTCAGTTCTCCTATTATCCTATGGGATTTGGAGATGACCCTTTCCGCCCCCTTATTTAAGCTATCACCCCAGCAGACACCCCCCCCGCCACCCATCTCTCCTTTTAAGTACAAAACATCTCGTCACTATCACGTGACATTCGAACGTCAGGTTTTATGCCACCTAGGAAATTATAGGTTTTTCATTCATTTTCTTTCCTGATGTACTTTCCCCCTTTCCTCCTCGCACACCTGCTTTTTGGCAGTGGCCATACTACATGGCCTCTTGTCCCTCCTCCCACCCCGTATCCTCCCACGGGCATCATTGTGAAAAAGCCCTCAGGGATATTGTTCCTGACTACATGGAGGAGTACACAAGCGTAGTTACCAAGACTAAAGAGTTGTGCCATAATACAGTATTGGTTAGTGTCAATTTTTTTTACAAGTGTTGTAGGTGTTGTGTAACTTCTGCATGTGTTTAGTTTATGCAGGGTTTGGCTATTGGCCCCATGTGTATAAATTATAATTCTATATAAAAATTATTAACATGTGTGTTCATGGGTGAAAAAGGGTGGGAGGAAAGGACTGTGACCACGTTTGCACACAATACTAACTGTGAGAAAAGATCACAGACTGCTGTGTGTTGATAGATTGACAATGTGATTTAGTGGACTGCCAATACTCGTGGTCCGCCTGGGGCGGACGCAGCACAAAAAAAAAAAAAATATAATTAAATATATTAAATTTTTTTTTTTAAACACCTAACAAGCTCTAGAAAACGCATTGGGGACACTTTTACATCAGATAGCCAAGTGTGGAGAGTTTGAACAATTTTCTTTAATCAAAAATATATCTGACTGAGAATGTCGCTCTCCCTCTCCCTCTCTCTCTCTCTCTCTCCTCTCTCTCTCTCTCTCTCTCTCTCTCCTATCCGTTTTTATATTATAGGTTGCGATGGTATTAAGTGCGTGCGTGAGCTCCGCTAAAAGAAACCTCTTGTTTTGTAGAAGATAAACTTTCGGTTTGAAACTTGTCACAGGTGAGTTAATAACTCTGTGAATTTTAATCTTCTGCCGGTGTTTCATATTCAGTAGTATTTTTCCATTGACTATTGTTTGGGTTGTTGGCTGTTTGTTTTTAATGTTTGTCTGCATTTGGTTGCAAAAATTTTTGTTTTTTGGTTTGTTTCTTATAGTATTATCTTTCTGGCATTTTGAAGATGTGTTGTAGTCGGTTTGTGGTGTGTATGTATGGACATATTTGTGTTTGTTTGTTTTTTAGTTGTTAGCTATTGCGATTTTGTTTTAATTATTACACAATTGGTTAACAATCAGTCTTCTGCCGTGGCCACAGAAGGACGGATTATGTTGGGATCATCTAAATATTAAACATATACATAACAAATAACAGGACGATACCCACTTTTACGGTCAAATCAAGACAACCCTGTCATATATTTGGCTTCTCTGAATCAAGACTTTCTGATATTGTCCCTGATTGCCACTGTCGTAAGCTCCGGCTACAATATTGTACGCAGAGGATCCCACCGTGATCCAAAACTTCGGGCTTATTAATTTACATTCATGATAATTTGATACATTAATGCCGCAACGTTTATCATGAACTTGATAGTTTTTGGAATTGAAGCCTGTGTGGCTAATAACAGGTTGAAGAGAAACGAAAACCCATCAAAATCGGGATTTGTTGTATCGAAAAAACCAGCAGAACTTGATGATTGGCATTGGAAAGATTGACGGCCCCTTGGATGATTGGGATTTTGCTGCATCACTTTGATGCGACAGAATTAATTATTTTCCGGTGATGTCAACATTGATTTATTGTGAAGTGCCAACTCATGGTCAGACAAGTCTACTTCGTAAAATTATCCCAATTTTATTGACATATGCACTCCCCGTAGTTAGTAAACGCCCACTAGCAATACAGTTATGGGACCACATCTTTCTTTCGGTTCCACATAACGCTTTGAGAAATGTGTGCCTTTGATAATGGTGGCTTGCCAGCACCACTTTCTGTATGTATTTCGTGGAATAGTAGGGGAATTCAAAATTCCAAAAACAGGCCACAAACATATCACTTATAGATATTTTGGTCAAATTCCATGGGAAGTTCCCTTTTCACTGACCTCATGGAATTCCCCTTTATAAATGTTTATTTTAATTTCCACTGATCCAGCGGAATAGCGTTAGGTTAGAGTTTGGCCTACATCACGTTTTTTTTTTATTCTGTTTTTTTATGACAAGCATGCGGCCACTTTCAAAACGCGTAGAGTTAAACATAGTGCACAACCAAAGTGGGATGACTGAATGAAATACAAGATGCTTGTTCCGCTTGTTCCTACGCGTGAACGATTCTGTGTGATACAACAGAAGGGATAATCGGATAATATGAATTTTATAGCGCAACGGCAATTAAAAAGTCATTTCACTCAAACGGACAGTCAAAAAATGATATTTTTTCGTTGAACTTGGTAGCCAACAACAAAAATTTCGGATGTCCATTTTGGCAAGCAATAAATGAACTTACGAATAAAAAATTCACACTCAAAAGATAAGTCCCATAATCAATTTATAACACCATATGAACCAAACAAACACTTTACACAGTTGCAGAACACTGGTCAAGAAAAGATTTACTGGACTCACATGAACTACCAAAAATGGAAAATAAACTTTTGTTAATTCGAAGAAACATTCGTTTAGCTCCACCAGTTCCTCCTCTGACTGTTCAGTGATGTTTCACATAGCTTTTATGTCAGTTAAGCAGCCGGAAGGGGAAAGTCGTGGACCATTGACGGAATTGATGGAAAGATTCTGAAAACTATCTAGCTCCTGTTATATGTGAAACTCTTACCTACATTTATACATTTTAGGCATTGTTTAAAATGTCACTTTCCTGCTCTCAGGTTCAAAGTTGCAAAAGTAATACCCATATTTTCAAATCTGGAGGACAATCTGACCCATGAAAAACTATTGGTACCTTATCTATTTTTGCCAGTTCTTTCCAAGCCCTTGGTAATAAAAAGACAAAAACACATAAATAAAAATCTTTGCACATTTTGACCTCTTCCAACACCTAACTAAATAAAAGTCAATCGGGGTTCAGGAAAAAAATCATTCTTGTCATACGCAATTTACAAATCTAGTAGATCAATGGCGAGCCTATAGTAATGAAAATAAATATTGTGGCGCATTGTTTGTTGAAGTTTTCAAGGCTTTTGATGTAATTGACCACAAATTGCTATGCAGGATGGCTTTTTTTAGATGGTTATAACAGGAACACCTTCCATCTAATCTCTTCATTCCTAAAAGAACGTCAAACAAATCCGTTTGTGATTACAACAATTGATCAGGAGAAGCTACCTATCCATCATGGCATACCCAGGGTTCTTGTGTTTAGGTCGGGCTGATCTCAGTTTTTATATATGAATCAATTCCTCTTTATGACTGGTGGATTCTTGTGAACTCTTTTGTGATGATACGGACTCTGTCCATACTAGTAGTCCAAATTAGAGCTTGTTTTCACTCATTACAGTAAGAATAGAATGCTGATATCTTAAGTTATTGGTGCAATGTAAATCACATGTCATGAATCCTAACAAAACAAAAAACTAATGCTGATTACAAACGAGGCAAAGAAAGAAGACTAAACATAACCACACAGACTCATCTGTTTTAATTCATTATTCTGGAAAATTTTTGAAATGGTTGGGATAGCCATCGGTGTTCTAGGGCGTTTATGTTGATAATAATCTCCTCTTTTGGTTCTTATCACCTTTCGCATTTTTTGTAAATCAATATCCAGACCATCATATCAGCTGTGCAGGATTAAGCATTAAGCATTTCTTAAACTTCAATGCCTGGAAATTGATGCCTAATCACATATTCTATATTCAATCAATTTTAGTTAACACTATTTGATTCTGCTAGTGCTAATGCATTGGGAAACCTCTTACGAGTGTCTACAAACGCGATGCTATTTAAAGCAGTTCTATTAAAATCGTTCCTGTCTTATATAAGGGGATTATACTAAAGCAGGGGCCCCCCCCTTCCGCTACTAAAATAAAAGAAATGTTTGATGTGTCAACAAATGGTTTGTTTAATGCAAAAATAAAAAAATTGCGTCGGCTCTTTAGCACCACAAAGCTCTTCAGTCTAGATTTAACAAAATCCCGAGGGATTCAACCAAATTTCCTGTTTCCACACCTAGAAATAGATCTATTTAAATCTCAAGATTATCTTACTCTGGTGTGTGGTTTGGAAATTCACTTCCACTATATTTCCGATTGCACCCGCAAAATTGCAGAATCTCAGTGGAAAAAACTAATTCACATTTTTTTATTTTCACGGTAGGGTCATTACTAGTAGTAGGGATGAATACATAGAACCAGAGCAACACCCTTGGTTTTGTGCATGTATAAAACTGATCGCCGCTGCTTTCTTATACCCAGATATATGACATATTGAATGATATGGTTACATTGGTTTTGTTAATGGACTGTAAATTATATCATGATGAACGAATGTTGTGATCATGTTTTTTTTAGTGATGCATTGTCACTAAAATGATTTATGTCCTAATATTTTTGATTTTATTGAAAGCAATTGTATCTATATGATGATTAAAGGCGTGCCCTGCCTGGTAACTGTTTTGATTATATTGATGTTATTGTTGGCTTGTTTTCAAATTTTATGTAAATGTTTAGTTTTTAATTATTTTGGAATGAAAAGGTAAAAGGAAATATCATTCTCTCTCTCTCTCTCTCTCTCTCTCTCTCTCTCTCTCTCTCCTCCTCTCGCTCTCTCCTCTCCTCTCTCTCCTCTACTCTCTCTCTCTCTTCTCTCCGTATTTACGGCTATGCGTCGGATTGTGTATTGTCACTAAGTTTAGAAGTATGATTTTGGGTTAGTGTATGAACAGTTCAATAAGAATAGAAGAAGAGAAAAGATGAGGGGGGGGTGGGGGGGTGGTGGGGGGGGGGGGGGGGGGGGGGGGAGGGGGGAGGGGGGGGAAGGGGGGGAGAAGAATAGGTATTTGGATGGCATCTCTCTCTCTCTCTCTCTCTTCTCTCTCTCTCTCTTTCACACACACACACACACAACACTCACATACACTACACACACTCACACACACACACTCACAACACACACACACACACACACTCTAGCGCGCGTTGCGCGCGTGCCGCGCGCTTGGCTCGCGCACCATCGCTCATCTACACTCACATTGGATTTGGAGCGGGAGGTATATCGATGGACGCTAGGACTTGATTTGGGTGCTATATGATTATTGGATGGTAGTTCTGCTCGTTCGGGTCGGGCCTGGGGTAACTGTGGTATGCATGGGTTATATAGAATCCATCAATCAACAATAAGGGGAGTGGTCGGTGGCTGGGGTGGGGGCGTTTGTGATATCATGGTGTGCTGGCGAGTTTGGGTTGGGGGTGGTTGGGGTAGGAGGGGACATCATATGGTAGGGTAAGCGCGCGAGCGGCGCACCTCCCTAGCGAGAGGCGCGGCGCCCGCGTCGCGCGCGCGCGCGCTCGACGCGCAGATCGAGAATCTATCTCTCTCTCTCTGTCCTCCCCCCCCTCTCTCCCCCTCTCTTTCTCTTCGTTAGCGAGGTTCGCTTAGAGGATTCGCTTACCTTTTTCTTTTATTTTTTGTTTTTGTTTTTTTTTCTTTGTTGCAGTGCTGATTTTTTTTTTTTTTTTTTTTTTTTTTTTTTTTTTTTTTTTTATCCTATGAAATTTATTTCTATATTTATGTTTTGTTCTGTCTGATGTTTTTATGCAAATTGCTTTTTTTTTTTTTTTTTTTTTTTTCTTTTTTTTTTTTTTTTTTTTGTTTTTTTTTTTTTTTTTTTTTTTTTTTTTTTTTTTTTTTTTTTTTTTTTTTTTTTGTTTTTTTTTTTGCTTTTTTCTCCTTTCAAAAAGTCATCTATGCATTAAATGTTAATGGAGTACAATTTATCATGTTTTAATGCAATTGTGAAGATTCTTTGTTATGGGGGAAGTTGAGGGGATTAGGTTGTTTTGTTTTGTTGTAGTTGTTGTTGTTTGTAGTAAGTTGAACAGTTGTTAGTTAGGGGGGGGGGGGGGGTTGTTGGAGTTGTTTAGGTTTTAATTGTTGTTGTTAAAAGTTAGTTGTAGGTTACATAAACCCGTTGAGTTCTGTTTGAGTTAGTTTGAGTGTTATAATATTTTTGTAAAAGGTTTTAATCAGTCGCTTTGGTTTAAGTAGTTTTATTGCTTTAGGTTAGTAGTAAAGTAAGAAGTAGTCGCTATAGTAAGTCATGCTTCTTAGTGCTAGTTTTTTTTAGTCCTTTAGTGGTGGCGAGGCCCGGAGGGGCGGGGAGGGGCGGCCAGGGGAGGGCCCGTCACGTCCGCGGCCCCCCCGTCCGGAATTGATGATGACGTAAAAAAAAGCATGTGTTTTTTGCTTTTCTGTTACCCTTGGAAATAAAGATTAAAGTTTATAATAATATCATCATCATTCTCTCTCTTCTCTCTTCTCTCACTCTCTCTTCTCTCTTCTCTCTCTCTCTCTCTCTCCTCCTCTCGCTCTCTAGATCTCTCCTCTCTTCTCTCTCTCTCTTTCTCTCAGACTATTCTAAACTGATCTTTCCCGCACCCCCATCTCGCCTCTTTATTTCGAGGCTCAGTCTCTCCCTCCCCTCTCTCTCTTCTCCTCTCTACTCGCTCTGTCGCTCTCTCTCTCTCGCCCCTGGCCCGGCACGCCGTTCGCTCCGGCGGCGCGCGCCCCCCCCCCACCCCCCCCCCCCCCCCCCTCCCCCACCCACCCCACCCCCCCCCTCCCCCCCCCCCCCCCCCCCCCCCACCCCCCCCCCCCACCCCCCCCCCCCCCCCACCCACCCACACCCCACCCCCACCCACCCCCCACCCCTCCCCCCCCCCCCCCCCCCCCCCCCCCCCCCCCCCCCCACCCCACCCCCCCCCCCCCCCACCCCCCCCCACCCACACCCCCCCTCCCACCCCCCCAACCCCCCCCCCCCCCCCCCCCCCCCCCACGCTCGCTTTGCTTCTCGCAAATTTATTTGTTTTTTTTTTATATGTTAAATAAGTCATGGTCTTATGTTTGTGGTCTTGCCCACTTTCGTGTACATGCTTCTTTTAGTTGCTTCATTGGTTGTTTAATTGTTAGTGTTTTTTGACCTACTCAGGGCGAGGACCTGGATTGTAAAAAAGACATCAGTGCTTACTCTATGATCATTTCTTGCTTATCTATTATCTCGTTAATAAGAATTTTGTCCTTGTTTGTCTTGTCTTTGTCTTGTCTTGTCTTGTCTTGTCTTGTCCTATTCTCTCTCTCTCTCTCTTCTCTCTCTCTCTCTCTTCATCTTCTCCTTCCATCTCTCTCTCTCCTCTCTCTCTCTCTCTCGCTCTCTCTCTTCCTATCCTCCTTTTCCAATGTCCCGCATTTCCCCCCCCCCCCCCCCCCATCTCTCCTTTCCCTTCCCGCGCCCCCCCCTCCGCCCTTCCTCCCAAATTTACAGGCTTCCTGATTTACCGTCCCTGTCCTTACCCCTTCTCCTCGGCCTCTGTCATTCCCCTCCCCTTTTTTGCCCCCACCCACTCCCCTGTTCCCGCTCGTTGCCTTATACCCGCTTCAAATTCCGGCTGGAAAAAAATGTTCCCCTTGAACCCCGAGATCGACCTAGGGATCTTTTTTATCATCAATTTAATCCGGAATCAAGCTAGAAAGCTTTTAAACATTCAATACTAACCCCCGGGGATGGATCGAGCTTGGGGGTCTTTAATTCATCAATCTAACACCCGGATTCGTGCTAGGGAATCTTTTAAAGCATCATTGAACCCCGAAATCGTGCCTTCGGGGTATTGAAATATCATCAAAAGATTACCCGAGATCGGGGCTAGGGTTCTTTAAATCACCCATCTAACCCCAGGAGTCGGGTTGGGATCTTTTATTCATCATTCTAAGGCTTCCGAGACTGAGCTTGGCTCAGCTGACATAGAGCACGATGTTGGAAAAGTGGTATGAACGCCAAACGGTGAGGCGTGTGGGTTGGATTCTCTGGCATCTCACCATGTGGCTTCCCTTTGGGCATGTGGATGCATTGCAAGCGTGATGATGTTGACTGTCTACCGATGGGGAAGAAATTGGTGACCGTTTATTTTTGGGATATGTATTACATTCATCGTGACCGATGCAAACTGATTAATCATGACTTGTGACCCACGGAATTGGTTTGATCATAATTTGTACCAAGCGATTTTGGAATATTTAATAACATCGATTTGTGACCGATGGGTGCCACTAAATGGCTAGTGGACCGTTGCACAGTGGAGCGCCTTGGACTGACTCATGCGTCGTAAGACGCGGGTGATTGAAGCATCTAAGTTCTATCTAAGATAGAAATTCTCCAGCTCGCGTTTCGTGAGGCGGAATTCTAGAAACAGTTTCATCTTACGTCGGTTGCTCTTACTGATCGGATGCCCCTATGCCGTCCAGTGTGCTAGGCGCAATATATCGCTCAGCCGTGAGAATCTCTAGAAGTGCTGAACCCGTCAAGATATTATTGTCGCAAAATTCCATAATGATGAGTTTGAATTGAAACAGCTGAGGAGAATGAGGATCACGGGAGGAGAGATGGTGGTAGTGAGATGGTCGGGAATGACGATTAGCATTTCCCTGACGAACTCAGCTTTAGAACGCGGGCAATGCGATGGTTCCGACACGGCGCCGAAAGAGCCATTTATGATCTGATCTAGGTAATGTGTGTTTGTGTTGTTTGTGGTGTGTGTGTGTGTGTGTGTGTATGGGTGTGTGTGTGTGTGTGTGTGTGTGTGGGTATGTGTGTTTTGTGTGTGTTGTGTGTGTGTGTGTGTGTTGTGTGGGTTGTGTGTTGTGTGTGTGTTGTGTGGTGTGTTTGTGTTGTGTGCGAGTTTTGAACGGGTTGTTCTTGGAGGAATCCCGCGGAAAAACAAAGTTTATCAAAAACAACTTAAACTTGAGTGATGAATAGAGGCGGCATACACATACATCTTACGTTACATACAGGCATACATACATAACAAACAACAAAACATAAATCTAATAGCTGTAGGTACAGCTTACTATCTATTAGGTTGATGCTGGTAAGCTTTTGGACAGTCATATTCAAACCCCCAGAAGCTAAGTATGGGTTGCTTCCTCAGGGCAATCGGTTGATTTCTCCAATGTTGTTTAGCAATCTTCTTAGCTGATCTTCCGAAAAAGACCTGTCCAATAGAACACACTTTTTAGCTTCAATTTTGCTGATTGATATAGGTTTGTGGATGTAGGGGAAAAATGAAACGTAACACTCCGTCATGGGTTTGAAACTTTTTACAAAGAATCGGTATCCACGTTGGTATTTGATAAAATCAACCAAGTTTATGATTGAAAATGGATAGCATTATCATGAAAAAACAAAAATCATTGCTGTTTAATTCACGCTATGACCTGATAAATTACAGTGAATTCACCGATTAATGGGTGCTGCTTTGCATGCAATCATAAAAATATACACATAAGTGTAATTTCTTGGCGGTGTTTTCTACCTCACTTCAACACTTCGTGGGAATTAAACACATGATACATAACAAAAAACAAAGCTATGAATAGTCTTAACTTTCTGAAGGTTGAATTAAGCAGGACCGCACTGGGGACAGGACACAAAGGCACCGATAATATCTCTTTCGCTACCTCTTGTCGTTCACGAGCGCGGTTTGACGTATTGCTGAAATTGCCATAGTTATTTCGCAGGTTCCACAGGTTGCCAGAGTTTTTGTATAGATCGCAATTGTGGGTACCAATAGGGTATGTCAACTTATGTGAATATGACATATCAGATGTGGCTTGCAAGTATTGGGATAAGTTGAGTGTGAAGGCGTTGTGTGTGTGTGGTGTGGTGTGTGTGTGTGTGTGTGGTGTGTGGTGTTTGTGTGTGGTGGGTGTGTTGTGTGTTGTTGTGTGTATGTGTGTGTGTGTGTGGTGTG
Organism: Conus ventricosus; assembly: GCA_018398815.1. Taxonomy (NCBI): domain Eukaryota; kingdom Metazoa; phylum Mollusca; class Gastropoda; order Neogastropoda; family Conidae; genus Conus; species Conus ventricosus. The sequence goes on along the minus strand of CM031611.1, from coordinate 18,885,494 downwards.
TGTTATGTGTGTGTTGTCGGTTGTGTGTGTGTGTGTGTGTGTGTTGTGTGTTGGTTAAACAAGTGTCTCATATCATCTGGCAATGAAAAAGACATTAGATACACCATGAACTGACACTATTCCGACATCCTTCATTGTGTCTCCATTTTCTTCTTTTGTTAGTATATGGGACTTCCTTATATAATTATTTTATAATAAATCGAGCTTATCTATCTAGCGCTCTTCGATGAGAGAAGACATCTCTGAGCGCTTTACAATACAGGGAAAAAAAAAAATAAAAGTTTCCACTTATCATTGCACAATATTGCGGAAGAAAAAGGCATCCAAAACAATAGGTCACATAGCAAGCATAAAGCTCTCTCGCCCCCCCCCCCCCCCCCTTTTCTCTCTCAATTACTTTTTAAAAAAAAAAAAATTCCATGTCTAATTTTTGTTCTAGCCACTTTTACATGCTTCTTCTATTGCTCTTTTATTTTACATTGTTGACCCTCTCAGGGCGAGGACTGGATGTAAAAAAGCACATCAGTGCTTATCTTTTATCCTCGTTAATAAAGAATTTTGTTTCCTTGTCTTGTCTTGTCTTGTCTTGTTTTTCTCTTTTCTCTCTCTCTCTCTCTCTCTCTTCTCTCTCTCTCTTCTCTCTCCCCTCTCTCTCTCTTCTCTCTCTCTCCTCTTCCTATCCTCCTTTTCCCATGTCCAGCAATTCCCCCCCCCCCCATCTCTCCTTCCTTCCCGCGCCCCCTCCGCCCTTCCCTCCCAATTTACCTGTCTCCTGATTTCCGTTCCCCTGTCTTACCCCTTCTCCTCTGCCTCTGTCTTCCCCCTCCCCCTTGCCCCCCACCCCCACTCCCCTGTCCCGCTCTTTGCCTTAACCCGCTTCAATTCGGCTGGAAAAAAAATGTCTGAACCCGAGATCGACTAGGGATCTTTAAATCATCAATCTAACCCCGGAATCAGCTAGAAATCTTTAAACAATCAAACTAACCCCGGGATTGATCGAGCTTGGGGTCTTTAAATTCATCAATCTAACACCGGTCGAGCTAGGTCTTAAAGCATCATCTAACCCGAATCGAGTACGGGTATTGAAATCATCAAGATTACCCCGAGATCGGCTAGGGATCTTTAAATCACCCATCTAACCCCAGGATCGGGTTAGGGATCTTTAAATCATCAATCTAAGGCTTCCGCGACTGAGCTGCTCCAGCTGACATAGTGCACGATGTTTGAAATGTGTATGAACGCAACCCGGTGAGGCGTGTTGGATTCTCTCGGCATCTCCAAGTGGCTTCCCTTTGGCATGTGGATGCATTGCAAGCGTGATTAATGTGACTCTGTGCTACCGATGGGAAATGGTTACCGATTGGGAAATGAATTACATCATCGGGGACCGATGCAAACTGATAATCATGACTTGTGACCCACGGAAATGGATTGATCATATTTGTCCCAATCGATGGAAATCTAAATACATCGATTTGTGACCGATGGAGTGCCACTAACTGGCTGAGGACCGTGCACAGTGGAGCGCCTTGACTGCCTCATGCGTCGTAAGACGCGGGAGCATCTAAGTCTAATAAGTAAGAAATCTCCAGTCTCGCGTTCGTGAGTTCGGAATTCTAGCAACAGTTTCATCAAGTCGGTAGCTCTTACTGATCGGATGCCCCTGGCCGCTCCAGTGTGCTAGGCGCCAAAATCGTCAGCCGTGAGATCTTACGAAGTGCTGACGTCATGAAATTAATGTCGCAAAATTCAAAGATGAGATTGAAACAGCTGAGATTGAGGATCACGGGAGAGAAGGAGGTAGGAGAAGGTCGGGATGACTATTAGCATTTCCCTGACGAACTCAGCATTAGAACGCGGGCAATGCGCTGGTCAGACACGGCGCCGAAGAGCCATTTATGATCTGAACTAGGTAAAGTGTGTGTGGTGTGTGTGTGTGTGTGTTGGGGTGTGTTTTTGTGTGTGTTGTGTTTGTGTGTGTGTTTGGTGTAGTGTGTGTGTGTGTGTGTGTGTGTGGTGTGTGTGTGTGTGTGTGCGTGTTTTGAACGGTTCTTTGGGGAAACCCGGAAAACAAAGTTTACTCAAAAACAAACTTAAACTTGAGTGAATAGAGGCAACACATTACATACATACTTACATACATGCATACATACATACAAACAAACATAAATCTAATAGCTGTATGTACAGCTTACTATCTAATAGGTTTATGCAGGTAAAGCTTGGACATTCATATTCAAACCCCAGACAGCTAAGTATGGGTCTTCCTCAGGGATCGGTTTATTTCTCCAATTTTGTTTAGCATCTTCTTAGCTGATCTTCCGAAAGACCTGTCCCAAAAACACCACTTTAGCTCAATTTGCTGATGATATTTGTTTGTGGATGAAGGTGACAATGAAACGTAACACTCCAGTCAGGGCTTTGAACTATTTCAAAGAAACTGTATCAACGTGAACTTGATAAAATCAACAAGTTTATGATTGAAAATGGACTAGCATTATCATTGGAAAAAACAAAAATCATGCTGTTTAATTCACGCTATGACCCTGATAAATTACTGAATTCACGATTAATGGTGCAATCATAAAATATACACAAATTGCTAAATTTCTTGGCGTCTACCTCACTTCAACACTTTCGTGGAATTAACACATCGACTACATAACAAACAAAGCTAGAAAGTTTAACTTTTGAAGGTAATAAGCAGACAGCACTGGGGACAGGACACAAAGGCACTAATATCTCTCGCTACCTCCTTGTACGTTCACGGCCGGCTGACGTATGCTGAAATTGCCATAGTTATTTCGCAGTCACAGGTTGCAGATGTTTTTGTATAGATCGCAATTGTGTGTACCAATAGGGTATTTCACTTATGTGAATATGCACATATCAGATGTGGCTTTGCAAGTACTGGATAAGTTGAGTGTGAAGGGTGTGTGTGTGTGTGTGTGTGTGTGTGTGTGTGTGTGTGTGTGTGTGTGTGTGTGTGTGTATGTGTGTGTGTGTGTGTGGTGTGTGGTGTGTGTGTGTTGTGTTGTGTGTGTTTTAAACAAGTGTCTCATATCATCTGGCAATGAAAAGACATTAGATAACCACTGAACTGAACTAATCCGACATCCTTCTTGTGTCTCCATTTTCTTCTTTTGTTAGTATATGTGACTTCCTTATTTTAATAATAATAATAATAAATCGAGCTTATCTACGCTCTTCGATGAGAGAAGACATCCTCAGAGCGCTTTACAATACAGGAAAAATAAAAGTTTCCATTAACATTGCACAATATTGGGAAAAAGGCATCAAAACAATAGGTCACAAAGCAAGCACTAAAACAGATGCACAAGCCACATCCCCCCCCCCCCCTCCCACTCTATTCCTCCCCCCCCCCCCCCCCACACACACACACCGCCACCCCCACACACGACATTATATGAACAATGCTCGACAAGAATTTGGGAATAGAAGAAAAGAACCAACCCCATCCCCCCCCCACCCCCACCGCCTCAATTTCGTGAACACTGCACGGGATACAATTTAAAACATGCAGAAGGGAGCACCACACACCACACACACACACACACACACACACACACAAAGGGCAAACTCAACACGAAGCAACAAAAACCCACGCGCGTAAATGCACCACACACGAACACACACACGCAAAACGCACACAAGCATTCAGGCACGGAAGCGCGCGTGCACATACAAGAGGCGAAAGGATGGAGAATGCATGGGAAACACGCATTAACTCGTACGCTATGAAGAAAGACAAAAAGACTTCTGAAAGAGATGCGTTTTGAGACAGATTTGAACGCAGAGAGAGTCTGTGAAGAGCGGAGCTGGGAGGGGAGGGAGTTCCAGAAAAGGGGGGCTTGAAAACTGAAAGAACGTTGGCCAAAGGATTTCAGTTTCATGGGGGAGCTTGAGAAGTTTGTCATGTTTAGAGCGGAGGAGTGCGAGAGGGGTTGATAAGTGACAAGTGTGTTGGAAAGATAAGCAGGCAATGTTTCATCAAGTGTGGGAAAGGCAAGTGTTGCGAGTTTATACTGAATGCGCGCTAAATGGGAAGCCAATGTAGTCAAACCCTAACAGAGGTGTAGAGTGGGTTCTTTTGGACATTTGGAAAACAAGTCTGGCTGCGTTGTTTTGTTACGTTGAAGTCGGCTTTCGTTGCTGATTTTCACTCTGCTGTAACTGCTGTTTCAGTCTCTCAACCTCTGCCAAGTGGTCTTCATTGCTTTGCCATCTTGTTGCAAAGGGGGAGGGGGGGGGGGGGGGGGGTGAAGAGAAATTCAAGGACGAGGAGAGGATGCAGGAAGGCCTCTTGCTTTAATACCAGTGCACGCAGTATTAATATAGCAATTCTAAAACAAATGGCAATTGAGCAGGATATTTTTCTAATCACGATGAATAAGTCCAGTTTATTGAAAGGATTCAATATTAACCCGATTGAAAATATTATGGTGAGTTGGAAAAAAAGGGGTGTCGAGCTCGAAAAAGTAGGAGAAACGAAAGGGAAAGGGAAGGGGGGGAGGAATGGAGCCAAAATAAAGGAAAAGCGATTTCCTTTTCCCCCCGCCGATAACCCCCCCCCCCCGTAAACACTAAAATCATATTCCTCTGGGTTTAAAGGGGAAAATTTTACATTCGAAGAGAGCAGGAACCCCGGAGGGCGGGGAGTAGAAAGAAAGAGCCAGTGAAAAGGGAAATGGGGGTTGGGGGTGTGGGGGGGGGGGAGGGTTAAAAATTACTCAAGAAACCAGGATCTTTTTTACAAACAGCCTTAGCGGGAAAGAAAATATGTCCCATGAAGGCAAGAAAACAATCATAAATATTTCGGAAATTGGGAAGGAAGGAAAATGGTAGGGGGTTCAGCGAGGCGAACCCCAAAGACACATTTGGGGGCATCAAGCAATTTTTGAATCATGGCTCCTTTTCAGGTAGCTTAAATCCAATTGAAAATTTATTTGCCCTTAATCAAACGTAAGTGGATTGCTCTGGGGTGCCCCTCCATAAAAACCACCCTTTGGGGTTTACTTAAGTAAACTATAAGGGAAAATGGAACCCTCCCCCCCCCAAAAACCCCCAAAAAATTTCCCAAAAAACCCCTGGCAATACAGGTCTGGTGTCTGCAGTCATGCTGATACCAAAGCCTATGGCCTCTGATGATATACGACATCTGCACCAGCACAGTGGAGCAATGGAAGCCAAAATCAACAGTTCACAAGGAAATGGCTTGGTGTCCCACCCTGTCTGACTGACATCGCGCTGTACTGTCGCCAAGCAAAGCTCAAACTACCACTGAAATCCATCCTGGAGGAATACAAAGCAGGGAAGTTTCAGACTTCAAAGCATGCTGGAGGAATCAGGAGACAAGGTGGTAGAAGCAATCAAGCCCCAGCTGAAGACAGGCAGAAAATGGAAAGTTCAAGAGGCGATGGATTCTGCAAAAGAAAGTCTCAAGATCAGAGAAATACAGGACACACACAGACCACAGACAGGACTGGGGGTGAACAAAACTGAATGGTGGTCAAAGGCCAAAGGAAAAGCCAAAAGAGACATGATGATCAGGAGATGAGAAAGAAGAAGACCAAAAAGACTCCAAAAAGCAGTCCAGCAGAGCCAGCAAGGGCAATGGACAACGTGGGAGAATGCACTCCAAAGAAGTCTAACTTGGAATGACATTTGGCACAATGGCCCCTCTCAGGATCAGCTTCATTCTCAGATCTGCATATGACCTTCTGCCCTCAAATGCAAACCTGGTGAAGTGGGGGAAAACAGACGATCCTGCATGCCCCCTCTGCCATGAAAACAAACAGTGGAGCATGTTCTAAGCTCATGTAAAGTAGCCCTGGTCAAGGAAGGTACACATGGAGGCACAACCAAGTGCTCAAAGAGATTGTACAAGTAGTCTGGGCTAGTACCAAACCACAAAAGGGAGAATCAGGACTCCAAAAGCACCGCAACATTCTTCACGGCAGGAGGCAGCAAATCATGGCCAAGAACAACAGTGCCACTCGAAACATGCAGGCAGAGTCTACTGGATGGGGCAGATGACTGGGAGTGCACTGCAGACCTCCAGAATGGAAGAGTCACCCAGAGATCATCAGCAAGAGTGGCATGAGACCAGACATAGTAGTCCACTCTAAGTCAACCAAGCAGCTGATCATGATCGAGCTCACGGTGCCATATGTGAACAGAATGGAGGCAGCTCAAATCTACAAGACTGAAAAGTATGCTGATCTGGCAAACAGCCTGAGGAGAGAAGGCTATCAGGTCAAAGTCCTCACTGCAGAAATTGGAGCTAGGGGATTTGTAGGAACGTCTGCATACAGCCTCATGAAACAGCTCTCAGTTGCAGGGAAGGAAAAAACCAGAGCCCTGAAAGCAATGGCAGAAGCGGCAGAGAGGTGTTCAAGCTGGATCTGGTCAAGGAGGAACAAAAGTGAACTTCATAAGGTTTAATTTCCCTACAAATATCAGGTGTCCCTGTGGCTCAGTGGTTAAAGCGCGAGTCATTAAGTAGAAAATGAGCATGTCCAGAGGGTCATGGTTCGATCCCAGCCATGGCTCGTCCCAAGATGGGGGAAAAAAAAGGGGCAGCAGAGGGAATCCGGAGTCATGAACCGGGTGTTGCCCAACCCCCCTAGAGTGTCAGGAGATAAGGCCGAAACACTTGCTTGAAGGGGGCTTCTCTTCTGAGGACTCTCTGCTGCACGTCTCTCCACGAGTTTCTTTCTATAACCTCAGATAGTAAATAGATATATATTTGAAGTGAGAAAGAAAATGCAGTGAACGAGCGTTACAAGAAGAAAAAGAAAGAAAGAAAGAAAACGAGAAGGAAGGAAGGGTGGGAACAGAATAAGTAAGAGCCAGGATGAAGAGGAAAAGCTGGATTCTCAAACTTACTCCCTTCCCAGCCGAGTAACACTTGAAAATGCATTACTTCCACTGTTCAAAGCATTACATACATTCAGACAGACGAAGCAGGAACCCGGAGACGGTGATGTTAGAAGGAATGGAGGGAGAAAAGGGATTGTGTGGTGGTGGTGGGGGGGGGGAGGGTACAAAAATACTTCATTTTCATCTCAGTCAAATGCTTTTTGTTACAAAAACAAGCTTTCTTCAGCTGAGTATGAGAATATTTGCTCTCCATGAAGCGCTTTAAGAAAATCTAAATAGATTCTCGGAAATCTGCAAGGGAGGTAATATGTGTTGGAGCTGGCGTTCAGCGAGAGTGACCCCGAACAGGTGGGCAGGTTCAACGCAATTTTTCTTCCATCAGTCAGCTCAACAGTTCAATCAGGAGACTGAAAATGCCAAATATGAATGTGAAATGGTGCGCCTGTAATACAGACAGTCAGCATCCCGATCCTTGCTCTGGCGTGCGCTTCAAATAAAATACTTCACCCTTTAGATCTGCTTGAGTGACCCATAAACCGAAGAAAGGTAACTCCCTATACGATAGACATGTGTTATCCCCCCCCCTCCCCCCCCCCCCCCCCCCCCCCCCCCCCAATTTTCAAATTTTTCCCTCCGGAACAAGTCTTTTTTTTTTTTTTTTTTTTTTTTTTTTCATTCAGTAGTGTGGATTAGTGTTGAGTTTCGTCCGAATTCTATAACGACGTGTGGAAATGTGTTGAGAAGGGGAAATGCAAATCACTTTTCACATTTGCACGAACAGTCGAAGTGCCCATTCGCCCTCACACAGCCATATACTCATACTCTCACGCACATACCCCCTCACAGTTCACTAAAGATATTGTTTCGCGACTTCACACACACCACACGACACCACACACACACACACACACACACACACACACACACACACACACACAATCACACACACACACACACACACACACACACACACACACAACACACACACACACACACGCACGCACGCACGCACGCACGCACGCACGCACGCACACACACACACACACAGACACACGCACACACACTGTTCAAACAGTCGTATATCATTACTGTTTTAAAGACAGAGACAATGATAATTGAGCATTCCATCTTCTGTCACAGTAAAGAAAAAGTTTTAAATTGGAGCACGTTGGGCAGTTTAATTATGCTTGCTGATAACACTGACTCTTCGAGAGCGTTCCTGAGTTCAGTGTGTTTGTTGTTTAATGTATCCTTTGTTGTTAATGTATCTTTGTTGTTAATGTATCCTTAGCACAGTTTAAGGAATATTGGCATACATACATTCGTTCTTGTGTAATAATCAGATACAATTTCTCAGATCAGAAAACAGGCGTGTTTGCCTGATCCCTAAGGTTTCCCGGTCATTGTCTGGTGAGAAACAAATGCGTGATTGTATCAAGTGTGCGACATCCTTTGCAAGCTAACATTTCATCTCATTTAAAGCAGCCTCTAGGGAAGAGGGGAAGGGGAGGGGGTGGAGGAGAGGAAGGGGTAGCAATTAGTGTCAATGTCTTGGTCACATCCTACTTCCCCTCCCACCCCTACTCCACCACCATTTCACGTGCTAATTGAGGATCTTCTTTCCACAGACAAGGCGCGCGCACGCCCGAGCTTGTGTGTGTGTGTGTGTGTGTGTGTGTGTGTGTGTGTGTGTGTGTGTGTGTGTGTGTGTGTGGGGGCGAGAGAGAGAGAGGGGGAGAAGAGAGAGAGGAGGAGAGGAGAGAGAGAGAGAGAGGGAGGAGAGAGAGAGAGAGAGAGAGAGGAGTAAGCGCGCGCGCGGCGCGAGAGAGAGAGAGAGAGAGAGAGAGAGAGAGAGTCGGAGTTTGAAGTGTCTGCGAGCGTGTATGTATCATTCTTTTTGATCAGTAACGTTTCGCATATAGTGTACATTTTAACATCAACGAGTTATTTCTGCATACTTTATCGAGCTATCAATATCAACAGTTACATGATTTCTACATTCAATGTCAAAAGCAGATTCACTGCATGTAACTCCGGAGATGAAAGATCCGTGCGGCACACTATTCAGCACTCTGAATGGCTTTGACTCAAT
>CM031611.1:18822096-18867999 GCA_018398815.1 Conus ventricosus | reverse complement strand
GATAAGACAAAACAAGGAGAAAGGCGGGTTACTTAGTCAGGATCTACTTAGCCATCTGACATGGGAACCCTACAGGGGCTCAACTCCTTACACGTCACGCTTAGGCCATACAGCATCTTCACCTCTCAGGCCTACAAGCAGTGTGAAAAAACCAGCCTATCTCCAAGTATTGATGCCCCGCCAGCAAAGCCAAGGATCACTGATCGCGCAAGCCTCCGACCACGACAAGGTCGCAACCCCCGGAGGATACTGACAGTTGGAAATGTATTAAAAAAATAAATAAATAAAATAAAAATCTTCAAACTGTAATTCAACACAATACTGACGGTGGGCACGATGTAAAACACTGTGGTTCGACACAAGATTTACAATGTGTAATGTGTAAAACATATGTCGTTCAGTACAATACTGAGAGCTGGCAATGTATAGCCATTGATTGCTGGTTTCACACACACACACACACCAGAGTGAGTACACAAACACATTCCACAAACACCCTCATACAGACACCCCTCTCCAATACCCACAAACATCCAACAAAAACAAATGTAACATAGCTCACCATGTCCTCCTCCCCAGCCAGTCCTGTGTGTCGTCGGTAGCGCCACCTGAAGTAGAAAGGGGGAGAACCCACCTGCCCAGATGCAATGCAGCTCCACTGTCTGGTTAACAACATAGGTCTCTTGCACTGGCCTTGGGGCTAGCAGCACCTGCTCTGGCAGCGCTGTCAACAGACCAGTCTGGCTCAGAACTTGTGCAACTGACATGCAATCAATAATAACACCAAAAAAAACCCAAAAAAAACAGGCAAGCTTTTATACAAACATATCCAATGCAAGCATGTATGTGGACAAATATACACACCAATGTGCCTATGCTTTAATTGAGAAATATTCATGCATTTGTGACAGATAAGTACAAGCGTGATTTTTTTTTTCCCGATTTAATCCAGTGCATGCTTCTCTTTTATCCATACCTGTGTTTGAGGTAGTGGAAAGAGATCTGATACAGATGAGTGTGTCCATATTGAACTATAAGTTGGAATCTATAAGATTATTCATTACTTGCAGTTATTAATTTTTACTCTTGTTAACATTATTTTCGTTGTTACTATCATTATTAACATCAATATCACTAAAACTACGGCAGACCTGATAGAGACCTCAAACATTTTCTTCTCACTGCACTTTTCATCAGTCTTCTCATTAACAGGAGTTACATCATTGAATTATCATTCTGGGGGTCATGGACAGAGTCCTGGCACTGCTGGGTGAGCAAAGAGAGGAAATTTGATCTGCTGACCTGCTTGTGGATAACCCCCTCCCCCCACACACCCAACCCCCAACCTCCCCAACCTTCTGTTTTAACATGATTAATTTTTTTTTTTTTTTTAAGGGGCATGTACTCCACCAGATGATTTGCGGGTTCACTAATTTCCTACGGGGGTTTAAACTGCTTCTTTGTGATTTAAATAGTTTAGCTACATTCGAGGGGCCTTGAGACTGCAACAAGCAGGAAAAAAAATGTCACGCAGGCGCAAAACATTAGACTTACTGATCATGTTACTATAAACGGATTAAAAACCATCCACAGTATATAAACCATATGAAGTTTACTGCTTTGGTTTTGAAAACAGCGCTAAGGTTCAGCTTTAATACATATTACTATTATATTTTTTTTTCCTTTTTTGATCATGCAATGACACATTGATTTAAACATTAACATGCAACATATTGGGGGTTTGAAAATTGGCCGAGTGGAACAATTCCGACTCGTAGTCCCCTCACGGTGAAAATGAACTTTACCTCACACCCCTATCTGTGCAGTAGCGTCATAGAACCCACTCGAAAATGATAAAAGGGTTTCTCTGTGTTGACTCTCCTGTGAGATTGTACTTCCTGGTCATAAAACCACCCTTGGAGCTTTTTAAAGCGGCGGTTTCTTTTGGGGTCAAAAGGCCACCGGGCGTCCAGGTGTCTTCTCCGGGGTTATTTACGAGCGAGGAATGTGACGCCTTAGGGTGGGTCCGGTGGAGAGCTCAGCCCAAGGCAGATTTTTGGGAGGGGAAGCATAGAGTCAAACCCCTACAATGAAGTTTTCGGTCACGCTGATGTCTCTTTTTCCTGTGCACATTTTTAAACCCTTTTATATCATATGGGCCCTATAAAAGAACGGAGAATGATGCGGTGGTGTGTGTGGGTGTGGTGTGGTGTGCGTTGTGTGGTTGTTGTGTGTTGTGGGGGCAAGCGGGTGCAAACGGGCCCTACGTATCACCTGTAAAGCACACTTTCAAAAAAAACACACACACCCTGCCACACACCCCACAAAACAGTGTGTGGTGTGTGTTGGTGTGTGGGGTTGTGTGGGGGGTTGGTGTGGTGGGGGGTTGGAGAGAGAGAGAGAGGGGGGGGGGGGGGAGAAAAAAGTGAGTCAAAATGGCAAAATCGAATCTTTTTTTTCTTATTTTTAAAATTTTTCCCTCCCACGGGTTTATACTCAGAAGAACCATGCCTGTCCTTGCCCCAGCAGCACGCGATGTCAATTTTTGCTGAAGTCAAAGGGCTCTTATGTCATGCCTTCTGGAAACGAAAACTGAAATAAAGTCAAACCAAAAAAGATGGAAGGCCGTTCCATCTTCTTTGTGGGAAAACCCTTTTCCTAAGCGACGCTTATTTAACGAAAGGGAAACACGATCTCTCCCTTTGCTTTTTTCCCGGGATTTAAAAGCTGCCTTGTTTGCTAAAAGGGGCATTTTTAAATTTCTTTTCTCTCAATTTGGCCACGGGTATTTTGTTTCTGGGCTTGTTTTTAAGAAGATGCGTATTCTACCGAAAGATAAAACCCCCTTTGGGGATGAAAGTATAAGGTTAATGACAAAAAACTTTATGCATGGAGTTTTTAAAATGCATCGTCTGCATTTTATACCAGATCACACTCTTCAGCCGACAATGAATAAGACTAGCGCTTGTCAAGCGCAGTGCCTAGGGACTTCTATGGAAATTTTTTGTTTGTTAATGTGAAAAATTTTCGAGTAAACCCATCAATTTTTGTGCTGATTTTAAATTACAAACAAATGGCTGATTTACTTCTTAGTGTTTTCGCTTGACCCATTTTCACTTTCATTGGGAGGTTTTCCTGTACAGGTCAACAACACACAAAACTCAAATCACAGTCACGTTTTTACAGGGGGAGGGATGAAAAAATTTAGAGCTGGCAATAAAAAAAGGATTTGGACCAGATAAATCCAAAAATGTAAATCAAATAAAAAGCGCTATGTGTAATTATTACCCCGGGAATGGTTAAAAAAAACTTGTAACTAAAACCGAATAAAGCGCAAGGGCCTGATGCTATTTTCCCTCTGCTTTAAAAAACTAAGCACAGAATACAGAGCCCCTTAATCCTTTTTAACAAATCTATAAGAAGGAACCACCGAACTGGAAAAAAGCAACAAAAACCATTTTAAAAAGGGAACAAACGCCCCGGAAACTACAGACCCGAAGCTTTACAAGTGTGACTTTTAAGGTACGGGGTCAATCGTAAGAGATGTTATTGTTTTCAATATGAAAAATGAGTTGATGCCCAAAGTCGAGGTTTCGTAAATAGATTTGATTACACGTTGCTTTAGGTAATGGAAACTTTAAATTAATTGATAGTGGAGATAGATTGATGTTTGGGCCGGCTTTCTAAGGCCTTTGATTCGGTCCCCATCCAACACTTAGTAAACTCAAATCGTATGGTATCGGGAAAATTTTAGATTTGGGTTTAAGCTCTTGGGGATAAGTTCAAAAGTTAGAGTTGGGTCTCGAGTAAGCAATGTCACAGTGGGGAAACCCCCCAAAGGGGCAACGGGGGGTTATTTTTTACTATATTTTTTAAAAAACTTATAACGGTTTTAAAAAACACATGCAAAATTTTTTGGATCTAAATTTTTACAGTTTCACCATCCAAACACCTTACAATCAAAAGACATTGAGCACTCATAAATTGGTTAACTCATGGAATTTTTTACTTTAATGCATCCAAGCAAAGTTTACTATGGAAAAAAAAACCCTAAATTAAATTAAAAGTTGAAAATTGGGGATCAAGAATTTAAATAACGTCTGTGAAGAGAAAAAACTGGGGGTAACATTGATGAAAAATTACCTTTACAGACCATTGCACAGTCCCTCAAAAAGCCTGAGATGATTTGGGACTTAAGAGAACTTTACTGCTTGGACAGAGATACCTTTCTTTAAATAACAAAGGGAATGGTGGGGAAACGATTTTTTGAATAGGCAAAATGATATGTCTCCAAAAACTAAAAAAGGGAGCAATAGAAAATAGAAAAGGGCAGAGAAGAGCAACTAAATTAAACCGGCATTGCGATTATCCATATGAAACAATTAAGGTACCTAAGGTTACCACCCTCAACTAGAAGGATAAGAGGGATCTGATCCAAACTTATAAAATTTTAATAACCTAGATGATATTGATCAAGCATGTTTTTTGAACCTCACTACCAACAAAAACCCCTAAAAGTTGGACAAAATACAAATACGCAAAAATTTTAAAACTAATAAAGGAACTTTTTTCGCCAGAGGAAAACACCAATTTTGGGAAAAAACTAACTCCGAACTCAAACGTAACCCAAAAATTAATCTTTTAAAAATCTTATCGATAAACTGAATAAAACAGAATCATGTTTGACTTTGATGGTCGAAAAAAAAACTGGGTCGCTGTCGACCTGACCCAAAGCGAGCATATAAAGAAGGGGCATATAAAGCCGAGGCTAATGAAACAAATCGCCCCTAAAACTGAACCTGAACCGAACCGGACAAGGGGCCGAGTACGACTTTGCGATTTACCATGACACCTGACACTTATTCAGACAATGGATACATACCTAACATTGACTGCACTGCAGTAGTTGTGTGTGTGTGTGTGTGTGTGGTGTGGTATATACAATCAGCATCAAATCTTCGATGACTTTGACATACAATTTTTGTAGATGCTGGCAAATTGTGCGCAATTATAAAGACTCAGTAAGAAGAAAAATGAGAAATTCTTCTTCTTCTTCTTCCTAAAATACTGGTTCACTCAAAAACGAGTAGGTCCACCAGCGCGCATGTTAAAAAGTAAAATAAAATAACATAAAATAGTGCGACTCAGACTGTTGGCCCCTGAGCAAATTTGGCAACAAGGGGTCGCACTCGATATTCAAGAGAAAGACAGACCAAGAAAACTCTGACTTGGAAATAAAAGTTGAAATGCACATGTAAACCAGTCATCCTTTCATTCAGACCATATAGAATCTCTCCTGTTTTCTCCTTATACCCAGTAAATTTTGATCATTAATTTACTTATTTATAACTGGATGACATAACACACACAGATGAAACTGTTTACCACACACACCACACACACAACACACACACACACACACACACACACACACACACACACACGTGCGTGCACACACACGCGCGCAATGCATGGATGTGTACACACACATCTATGGAAATGGCTCACAGACATCTCTCTGCTGTCTGCCTGCTGTCTGTCTGCTTTTCTCTCTCTCTCTCTCTCTCTCTCTCTCTCTCTCTCTCTCTCTCTCTCTCTCCTCTCTCTCTCTCTCTCTCCTCTCTCTCTCTCTCTCTCTCACACACACACACACACACACCACACACACACACACACCTATTTCTAGGTTCTCAGTGATACACAGTAATTCTTTTCAAGTAATATATCATTGAACCAATGAATTATCTGCTAATCTTTGAATCCATCTTTTTCAAGTTTGAAATTTATCTATAAGATATAGAGCTAACTGTGATTCAAAACAATAAAGAAGAAATTGAGTACACAGGTGGTAGAGTGTGAAAGAATCGGTTCTATTTTGAAGAAATGAGTGTGGTCTTGATGTTTGATTTGCTGCAAAATACTATGAGCTGTATGTTATTGTAAGCCATTAGTCTTCTGTTATCTGCAGTTTTGTGATGATATGAATAATGATTATATTGTTTGACACAACTCTAACAATTAGTGTCCAATTGTATATCAGCTGATTTCTTTTTGTGAAATGCTTGTGTTCCAGGGGTAATTAGACCTAAATGGTGAGTATCTTGGAAACAAGATCACATGACCAGACTTGTGGCGGATGTCAAGAACACTGGGCTGAAGTTTGTCACCACACATTCCATCCGATCTGGAGTGCAGGCAGCAGTGAGGATACACATTAGCATTTTTTTCCAGCAGCCAGCACACCTTAGGACTTTTCATCATATTTCCTCAGTGAGAAGACAAAATATAGTTGCTGGTCTTCATCAAGTCATCAAGGGATTACCTTTGGCACAAGCCACCCAGGAGATATTTATTCTGAAAAAAGAAAGAACAAGTTATTGCTGTCAGTGTTGTGCCTACCGAGGAGATCCTGCTCCAATATGGCCGACAACAGATACATCATAGGCTATGCCAACGCTGGGAACTTCCAGCTGCAAGAAATGCAAGCAGAAGATCGACAAAGGAGCACTGAGGATTGGCAAAGTGGTGGCCAACCCCTTCGGGGATGATGGAGGGACATGAAGCAGTGGTAACCACCCCAGCTGCATCTTTGAGACTTTTCTTGCGAGCGAGGGCGATACCAAGAAAATTGAGGAGCCAGTCGACATGGAGGGCTTTGGAGATCTGAAGCAGGAGGACAAGGATCTGGTTAACCAGCTCATTGATGGTTAGTATTTTCAAACTGAAGTCCACTGCCCTGTGTGTTAGTACCTAAGCATAACACAAAGAGCGGGGTAGTGTTTGTTCGTATTGTCTGTCTGTTTATGTGTAAGGCAAACATAGTGGATTTCATCCCATCATACGGGTTTATTAGTTAAAGTCCGTAAGCTTACAGCGATGGGGAGCAGTGCAGTCAAAGGCTCATTGTGCTGGGGCATGGATTGTGGTAGGGAAGTCGCCCTCCAATTCAGCTGCTTTTCCTGAACTGAATCAGATATCTGTTTACTGCTGGGTGACAGAGAGGATTTTCAAATCTGACCCCACAAGAGGTTCAATTTCATGACCGCCACCTCCACAGGCAAATACTCTAATTGAGGACAGAGTGTGAAGGATCAGTACAACGTCTGCTTGAAGTGATGAAATTTTTAGTCTGTAGGTCTCAACCAATGATAAGCTGAAAGAAAAATGTTAGAAATTAGTAAAATCAACATTAAAGAGGGGAGGGGAAGGGATGGGGGAGGGAGGGGGATGGACGAAAGGTTGGGTATCAGGGGACGCGGTTTTGCGTTTGGTGGTAGATAGCACTAAGCATGCAGGGTTTGTGTCCGCTTCTGTGAAGCTTTCTTTCATTATTGACATTCTGTATCATTGAAAATTTTTCTATTCTGATAAAGTAGAGGCCATTCCTTTGGTATTGTTGACCGCTATGTGGTTCCTTCCTATTTTTTGCTGGCCAGACTTCCAGTCAAAGAGCAACTCGACTCCCAAGAAGAAGAAACCTGCCGTCCAGGGCAAGCTGCCATATTCCCACCCAAGGAAATCCCTCACCAAAGAAAACGCTTGACATGGATGGTGAGAGTCACGGAATGAAAGAATCATAAAGAAGCAAGCACACATGCAGGCAGATGCGCCACACACATTGTAATGCGATGGCGTGCTTTGCGGTACAAAATGATGAACAAAAGAGTGACACATATCTCCAGCTGTAAGACAGATACGTACAAGAACAATTAAAACAAAGTGTAATGATATTTTTGTATTAAGTAGTCTTGATTCTAGAGTCAAAGACAGAGAGAGAGATGACTTGACAAATAGATATAGATCTCTGTGTGTGTATGTGTGAGATTGTATGTGTATGAAAGAGAGGTACACATGATATTTTGTGATAACCTATTGGGAACATTGTTTTCTTAGAGGCTGTATGTTTCTGAGGCATACAGTAACCTTGGAAAAAGTAAGAGCAGATGAGGACAAGAACGCTCTTGTCCTAAAGAGAAATATTGTTTTGATTAGGTAGACACATTTTGTTTTGGAGCATATTACAGCATGTACATTACTGCACAGACTAATGCAGTGTGCAGTATAAAGTCTCTCAGAATGGAAAAATGTCAACACAATATTGTGCACAGGATGGTCAATGTTGATGTCAGAGTCAGAGCACTTTTTGCAGCAGAATAGTGCAGACCACAATAAAAAACAATGTCTCTTATATCAGATCCAGGCGCCAGCAGGACAGTTTCAAATTATTAATAAGCTATATCTGGTGATGCCAGAACCCAAACGCTGTTACAGTGGAAAAGTCTGTTTACATATTACTTAACTGTCATTGACTGTGAGTTATTGACTTTGAACAGCACATCATCACAGCACTTGGCATCTGACCCTGGTACTCTCCACCCCCTCACCCCCAACTTCCTTTCTCTCACTTTCTCTCTCTCTCTCTCTCTCTCTCTCTCTCTCTCTCTCTCTCTCTCTCTCTCTCTTTCCCTCTCCCCTCTCTCTCTCTCTCCTCTCTCTCTCTCTCTCTCTCTCTCTCTCTCTTCCCTCTCTCTCTCTCTCTCTCTCTCTTTCCCTCTCTCTCTCTCTCTCTCCTCTCTCTCTCTTCTTCTCTCTCTCTTCTCTCTCTCTATCTCTCCCCCCCTCTCTCTCTCTGTCACCCCCCCCTCTCCCCTTCTCTCTCTTTCTCTCACTGAGTATGAAATATTGTCCATCATTGGAACAAACAGCCCTGGTGATCTTACGTCAGTCTTTTTGTTTTTGTGTTTTTTGTTAAAATCCAGTCGTTTTAAGTTTTCAGAATTACTGAGTTGCAATACAAATAATGTTCGTTGCTGCCAGAACCAAGAACAGAACCATAGAATAGTTCAGATTACAATATAAACAGTGTCTGTTGACGCCAGAATCAAGCACCAGCACAGGGAATAGTTCAGATTACAATATAAACGTGTCTGTTGACGCCAGAATCAAGCACCAGCACAGGAGAAAGTTCAGATTACCATATAAACAGTGTCTGTTGACTCCAAAATCAAGCACCAGCACAGGAGAATAGTTCAAATTACAATATAAACGATGTCTGTTGATGCCAGAATCAAGCACCGCAAAGGAGAATAGTTCAAATTACAATATAAACGATGTCTGTTGATGCCAGAATCAAGCACCAGCACAAGAGAATAGTTTCAGATTACAGTATAAACAATGTCTGTTGATGCGACAAGCATAAGTAAAAGGAGGGATACCACAAATTACAGCATAAACAATGTCTGTTGATGCTAGAGCCGAGTACTGTCACTGCATGAATTACAATTATAAACGTCTTTTGATGCGCAGTCAAACACATGTACAACAGTACAAATTGTATTTTACTGTGTGTTAATCAAATGCAACACAACCCATGTAGGTAAACTATGATACAGTGTGATATAATTTAGGTCAGTGATTGTTGATGCCAGAGCTTAGAAAAAAATTGTAACAGAACGAATCAGTACAGTTAACTACAGTTGGTAAAGTATGAAATGGTATGTGTCCTGGTAATACAACACCTTACCAAAACAAAATTCTATTGATGCGAAACACAAGCGCAGACAAACAGTAAAACTACAACAGTATACCGTAGTACAGTAAGTGTAATTAAACGCAGTATGGCATAACATAATGCAAAGCAATGTCTGTGTGCACCAGAGCCAAGCACCAGTGCAGCGGAGATGGCGAACAGTGACGATCCTAACGTGGAGAAAGACAACTCTTTCCGGCAGTTCCGACGCCTGTGTGCCCACATCGCTGATGAGAACAGCTACACGGGCAAAACCCAGCTTGTGCAGAGCTACATCAACAAGGGCCACAGCGGCAGTGAGTGGGCGGGTCTGAGTGGGGCAAAGGGAACACAAAGGATTCCTGTAACTTTAGTTTGGTCCGTGTTGTTCAAACTACAGTATTGTTTAGAATGAATCCGCATGCAGATGGGTGTGTAGATTTGGTTCTTTGTTGACATTTTCGCTATTTATCTTATAGTTCTGAATAGGTGATCAGTCACTTTGATGGAAGATATTGGCTTGCAGTCTTTTCGATTTTTGAAGCCTCTGGAGAAACGATTTTCTAGTCTGTGCAATTCATTTTGTTGACTGGCTCGACTATTAATTTGCATCAAGGGAAGGGGGAATCAAAACACAGAAGAGCTAGGTTTTGTCGTTAGTTTTGCCTGTCTGCGCAAACAGTTGTAATTTTTTTTTTTTTTTTTTTTTTTTTTATTGTCAAATCAACATCGGCACCAACATTGTTTGTTTGGCTGCAGGCTCTGGTATGAAGCCATTTGGTGATATGGAAATGTTCTTTTTTTCCCCTGGACATTCCTTGCCTTTTATGTATTTAATTATGACTAGTTTGCATTTCGTAGAACTAAAAGGACTGTTGGGATAAGCTTAAAAGTGATAAAAAAACAATTTTAATGCAATTTTAAGTCATGACATGGAGAAAACGGTAGAATCGTTGGGCAACAGGATTGTGGATCTGATGTAGCCAGTCATATCTAGAGCAGAAGAAGAACAAATATGAAAGTACCCTTGCTCGCACAGAATACTCGAAAAAGAGATAGGTTCTGCCAATTATTCTTCATGCCCTACTGAAGCAGTCCAATTGAAACTCAGACAGAAATAGCAAAACTATTGGTCCTGTGTGTGGGCCAGGCTTCCTCTCCAACAGTCAGGTGGTCATGGGTAATCTATGGTGATGTCTCAGGTGGATACCAGGGGGACCCTGTACCTGTTGCTGAAGCTGCTGTTACCTGGAGTGGTGAAGACAGTGTACAACCTGAACAACAAACAGCTGGTCAAACTCTTCAGTCAGGTTTTTTCTTGTTACTATTACTATTATGAGAGAGAGAGAGAGAAAGAGAGAGAGAGATTGATTTAAAACAGGGTTAAGAAGAGTAACAGTGAAAACTGTTTAGATGAGCAGCTTGAATTTCTTACAACAACAAAATCTACCATGATGTATATGTTGTGTAATACAAATATAGATTTCAAAGAAAAATTTGTTGCGACAACAACAAAAAAAGAAAGAAAAGAGAGAAAGACACAAGAGCACAGACATACAATTAAATGTCCTGTCCCTGAAAAAGGTGCATTTGAAACGATATGCAAATGCACAGTAAGAATTAGGACAAACAGGCCAGAAGTACTTTTTCCAACAATATTCTTGTACTGATGTTTGCTGTCTAGAATAGAAGGTTGATTTCCACATGGTTACACTTACAGTTAACATTTCAGAGACAAATGAATCTTATGTCCAAAGCTGTATTTTTGTCAACAAATATTCGTGCACTGATGTTTTGCTTTCAAAAGTAAAGATTGATTTCCACATGCTAACAGTTAACATTTCAGTGAAAAAATAAGTTTATTTCCTAAGCATCTTTTTATTTGTGGTTTTGTTTGTGTGTTGTTTTTTACTGTGTTATCTTCAATGAACCCTCTTTTGAATTACTCCCTGTCCCCCATTTGAGGTCCACACACGGCCACTCTCACGTTTGTCCTGTGCAGTCCACAGGAAGCAAGCAAAATCAAGTGGTCAAGAGGCAACCCATCACAGGAGACGCTGCATTGCTGTGTCGTCATTTTGTTGAGGTCCAGGGTGCATGATTTTACCCAGCATGTGCAGGACACTCGCAATTCAATCCCCTACTGACAACAATGATGGCTTAGTACAGAACCAGCATGAGTAAGCATCCCCTCCAGAGCGCATGCTGACAATTGTCACCACAGACGTGCCTTAGATGACTTTGACATGAACTTGCTAAGAGAAAGTTATGGATGTGGAGAGGAGGTGGAACCAGGTTTTGGATTTCCTGAAAACTGTTTATTTCTGTAAAACCACATATATGTATCCTGTCCATCCCTAAGGGCTCACAAAAACTACATTTTGTTATATAGCATCAATAGTCTGTGGTATAAGGAAAGGGGAACCATAAAATCTAAGTCATATGTAAAGATACATTAGCAGTGATGGGTCGGTACTGAGCCTACCCCAAATAGTAAATTTATGCCCTTTCTAGGAGAATTTGGGGTCCCCCAGTACACAGACAGATTGTTACTCAGAGGGTCATTTATTGACAACAACCACAGTAGCTTAACAGACGATTGTTACACAGAGGGACCATTTATTGACAACAATTATGTATTCCAGGGGTTTGTAATGTTGTGAGCTAACAACCAAAAGGTATTTTTGTTGTGTTTAGTGGGGTTTTATATGCTAAGTTATTCTAAAACTCATCACATTGAAACAAAACCAAAAACTGTTGTATCACATGTTATTCGTGTGATCCATCTTCATAACCAACATAACCATTATTGATTGAATGTGAAATGGTAGACAGGGTATACGTATGTACTTCCACAAATAATCTAACAAAATAACTAAACAAATAAATGGTGTAATGTACATGTTAGTGAACATTACGCGAAAAGCATGATATTTGCCCCTTTTTACTCTAATAAAAATAGTACCCCAATATTTATGAGCAGATTATCTAAGGAACAACTTTCCTTGTGGAATTTATATGACATTTCATGTGTTAGTGCTGATATTCAATAAGTAGTAAGACCACTTTTTCAGTGTTATTGATTCATTTGTTGGCGCGCACGCTAGGTGTTCCCCCCCCCCCCCCCCTCCCCCGTGGTGTCACTCGAAAATACTGTTTTTTTTGGTTATAATAATTTTTATTAAAAAAAAAAAAAATTTTATGTCAGTTTCTGCTATACTATTTATCAAAACATAATCAAGCCATTTTGATAAAACATTGTAGACAATTGCATAACATACAAAACATGGAAAAAAAAGTCAAAGAGGATCTGTCAAGAAATAAGTGAGCAGAGTAATGTAAACCATTTCTTTTAACCGTAACCCCAAAAAAGCTCAATTTTACCACGGCAGACTGATTGCAAATGTGCTATTATACTGTGGCAGTGAAGGGGTTAAAAGGGATGAGCCCAAAATGATGGGGCATAAAACGACAAAAAAAATGGTAAACTGGGGTGGCATAATAGTGTTCCACAAAATGACAACTTGCATGCAATGGAAGATCCATTTTCCTTTTCGAATCCATCTTAACTAGCTCAAGCAGTCCACAGTTGATACCTCTAGCTTGAGTTAAAAGCCATCTTCTGTACTTCATTCCCTGGCCTTCGGAGCTCACACCGAATGTTGACAACTACGTCCTTGTTTGGATTGATAATGTATAAGTCTTGCGCTCTGAATGCTTGAGAGGAGATGTTGTTTTAGGATATGTCTCACACTCTGGAGGCAGAAGAGTAAATCAGGTGATGTCTTGTGGTATACTTGCGATGTCACACCGGGTTCTTATACCAGGTGATGCTGTGTGTGTGCAGGTGGATGCCCTGACTGACCAAAACTGTCCCAGTTCACCAAAGAGGAGGACCCAGCAACGTATTCTGACCAAGATCGCCCCGTCAAAGTGAGTCCCTCTTTTCGGGGGGCACTCATCTGCTCTGTCTTCACTCGCTGTATTCTGGTACCGGTCTCGCATCAAGGATACTTTACATATGTGCATTCTCTTTCTCTGTTGTCTGTCTGAGTGTCTCTGAAGACTTTAAACAGAGGATGACGCAAGACGTGAGCCAGAAAAACTAATGAGAGAAGACAAGGACAGAACTGGAAGTGGGTTAGCTCTGGTTAGATTTGAATTGGTTGGATATGATCAGAGGAAGAAGACAGTTGGACATGTAGATGTATGTGAGATTTTTAGGCAGATTGCCAAATTTGCTATATAAGCTGTGATTAGGGTAGTTGGTTTAACATGTTGGAGTATCAAAACATTGTCTGTTTACCTTACATGTTCGGATTAAAGTAGATGATTGGATTATGACTTTGTGTGTTTGCTGTATTCTGTTCATGTGGTGGGGAAAAGATAGCACATATGTATCGGCTTCATGTACTTGCTGTTCAGGTGCACAGCAAATGACCTGGAAGATGGTTAATTCGCCTGATCAAGCATGGACCTGAGGATCAATGCTGGGGCCATACACATGTGAGTGTCATCATGAAGGTGTATGCAGTATCAGCATACCTGCTGAGAACTATACTTATTGCATTGATAATCAATGAATAACAGATCAAACTTATTCAGAGGGGGAAGATTTACATCAAGTTGTTTTACATAAATTTTCTTTTTCACTAAAATGCCATAGATTTTGTTTTTCATTAGTAATATATACATTATCGCAGTGTAATAAATCTTAAATAACAGATCAAGCTCATTGTTCAGGTAACAAGATACAAGTCTGTAAAGTGATGAGTTTACTACAAAAAAGTGAGTGTTGTGTGTAGTTTTGATTCAGGAAGCTTATACCACTGATGATGACAAAAGAAACGTAAAATTCAATCTTCTGTGGATTACATTTCTTACAACACTCAATCAGATCACCCAAGCCCATCTTTGTTTTTCAGCTATTTCAGTTCAAGGAGCTAATGTGACTAATTTTGAAACAATGATATATTATTTTGGTTTCTTTATCGTTTTTTTAACATGCAAGTCTCATAAAATTGTTATTAAAAAAAAAAGCAGGAAGGAAAAAGTAAGGAGGCTTGCGAAGGGTTGGGGGAAGGAGGGCGAGAGGGGGTGGAGGGACATGTTGGGGGAAAGGCAGGGAGAGGGGTGGAGGAACAAGTTGGGGGAGGAAGGGGAGAGGGGTGTGGAGGGACAAGAAGAACCTGTATGTTAATGAAAAGGTTCATCAAGTGACTGTGAGTGAAATAGAACAGCTGAAATTACAGGGGCGGTTATTTTTATTCTTGTTATTTCAAGCTGCTGGACCAAAGCAGAGGAATTTTTTTTTTAATGTAATGAACATTGACGGAATATGGAAGCCTGAGGACAGTCCATGAATGATTTGAAAACAAACCCGTTTTATGATTTGAAAACAACCCGTATGATTTGAAAACAACCCGTATGTGTTGAATAACCGGTTTTAATGATTTGAATAACTAAACCCGTTTTGATTTGAAAACAACCAGTATGATTTGAAAACAACCCGTATGTTTGAAAACAAACCCGTAATGATGTGAAAACAACCGTATGTTTTGAAAAACAACCCGTAATGATGGTGAAAACACCCAGGTATTTGATTTTGAAAACAACCTGTATGATTTGAAAAACGGTCCCGTATGATTTAAAAACAAAACCCGTTGATTTGAAAACAACACGTTTGTTTTTGAAAACAACCCATATGGTATGAAACCAAAACCCAAAATTCTTTTTTTCCATGTTGCAATGTAAGACTGGATGGCCTGGACCCCAACGCCTACTCGGCTTTCCAAGCGTCACGGACCTGACAGACGTGGTGGACCGTGTGATATGAGAACAAGCAGAAGCCGGGATCTGGGCCGACCAGACTGACCAAGAGCCTCAGTTATCAGGCCTCCCTCATGGACCCTGTGCTGCCCTGCTGCGTCAGTCGGCAGAAGCGTATGTTTTTTTTTCTTTTCTTTTTTTTTTTTTTTTTTTTTTTTACTCTGTGTATCAGTGCTGTGCAGGAGTTTACTCCCTTGCTGCTCATTCAATCCCCATGCTAATTCCTTTCCATAGCCTGTTCTTGTTCTGTCCGCTGGTACAATGTCCAGCAGCTTACATCACGTGTGGATTTTGTACAAAATTTGTGACTGCATCTTTACTGTATATTTATTATATATTAAACAAACAAAAAAAATCATATATCTTATTTATTTCATATATATATATATTATATATTTAGATAAGATTGTTAATAGTAAGGTTAAAACTATCTACAGCTGCTTTTTCATGCAATGCTAATATATAATATATATATATATTATGTTGTTGTTGTTTGTTTTTTTGTATTTTTTTTGCTGTTTGTGTGTGTGTGTGTCGCATGCATGCGTGTTTTTCTGTGTGTGTGTTTGCTGTTGGCTGTTGTAGTTGTTTCAGGGGGGTGAAGGGGCAAGTAGCGTTGTTTCCTGAGTTTAATCCAGTGCCCTGAACGGAATTAATTTTATAGTAGAGTGATTGTGAAGTGAGGAAAAAAAAAAGACCCACACAAACAACATACGGAATCAGATTGTTTAGAATAATGACAGCGTATTTTAGCTGATATGGTTAGAGTGATATGTGATATCATTTTGTGGTGAGGCCCCATGTGATCAGCAGTATGACCTTGCCTGTGGTGGTCAGTTCAGTGTCACAAGATCTGAATGGATCTGTGGGGGCGGAATACCTCAGTTGGTAGTTGAGCTCCCAGACTCGAATCTAAGGGTTGTGGGTCGAATCTCCTCCAGGTCGTTTCGGTACAGGGGGATTTTCCCTCGGATGTTACATTAGTGTGACTCCATTTACCTTATAGTCCTCTGAATGAGACTATAAACGTGGTTCCATGTTGTGACGCACGCATAAACATCTTGCACACAATAAATATCCCTCTCCAACTTTCGGGGAAAGAGAAGGCCGTTTGGCCGTTGGTATGGATGACACATTTCATGTCCTTCCCGGGAAGATGGGGTGAGACGGAGTATGGCTGCCTTTATGGCAGTATAAAAAACGGTTTAATTACACACAAAGCTCCACTCCTTTTGTTGGGCAGATGTCTGTACAGGCGTGTCCGCTGGAAGTATCAGACTGCGCACACAGAAGAGAGTAGGAATCGATATGTTAGGTGCTAGCTGAGAAGGAATATGCTTTGTGTTGCATTCCAATAGTTGTGAAATGAACAAGTATTTTGTGGCAAGCGATATGTTGCAGGGAGGCGTGCAAAGTCCGTGGAGTATGCCTTCAAGAAAATGCCCCAAAGGAATCTTTGCGGAGATCAGTATGACCGGGGTGCGGTGCAGGTTTCAAAGATGCGGCTCAGAGTTCCGCTACTTCAGTCGCAGCCTGAAAGCCGGGTCTTGGCCCATAAGGTTTTGTACTCAACTCTCCATCTCCATCGCATTTGTATGATTCAGCTATATGTAGTATTGTTTTGTACTCAACTCTCCATCTCATGCATTCGTATGTTCAGCTTTATGTAGTAAATTGTTTTGTACTCAACTCTCCATCTCCATGCATTTGTTGGTTAGCATTACTGTGTATTGTTTTGGTCTCAATTCAATCTCCATGCATTATTTTTTGTTAAGCTTTATGTTAGTATTGTTTTGTACTCAATTCTCCATCCCATGCAATTTGTTATTGTTCAGCTGTATGTAGTTTTGTTGTGTTCTCAACTCTCCATCTCCCATGAATTATTATGTTCAGCTTTTGTTAGTATGGTTTTGTACTCATCTCTCCATCTCCATGCATTTATGGTTCAGCTTTATTAGTTTGTTTTGCTACTCAAACTTCCATACTCCATGTATTTTATATGTTCAGACTTTATGTAGTATTGTTTTGGCCTGACAGGTTAGTGTACTTTTCGCTTCCTTCACATCATTTTTGTTCTGTTTTTTGTATGTTGTTTTGCTTTAAACTGTTCTTCAGAATCTTAGAATCTGTATGATTTGTTGTAGAGCGGTTGCTCTGCAACGACCCTCCCTCTGTCCTCCTTCCAACCCTCCTGACTCACTGCTCTTTTTTATTGTGTTCTGTTTTCTGGTGATTTTTTGTCCATCAGATACTGGTGCATAGTTGTTTTGTTGTTAGTTCATTCCAATCAACATCTTCTGAAAAGTATTTCCGATACCCTTTCACTCTTGGACGTGGTATAGGCCGCCATAGCAGATCGTCTTTCTTTCGCATCCCTATCATCCTTGGTCTTCTTAGTCAGCCCTTTTCTTCATTATCATGCATCAGCTTAGGCATCTTTTTCTTCCTTTTCATCATTGTCATCGTTTCATCATCCGTTGCAGGCAGACAGCATTGCTACAGAATGATGTCTCTAGGTTCTGTGATCTCTCATGCCCCGCTCGTGTTGGCGAGCCTCAAGTTTTTATGTTCTCTCCTTGTCTATGCCGTACCAAGTTTGTTGGCAAGGTTGTGATATCTAGCGAAGTTCATGGGGACTGTCGTTTTGGAATGGATCCACGAATCGGTCGGGGAAGAGACAACTTCTCATCACGCTGGGTCCACGACTGTGCAATCGTTAGTCGACTGCTGGCCCTATGGGTGGCACATTGCAAAGTGGGCTGTCCTGCATCCTGCATAGGTTGGATTCAGTACAGGTTGCCAGTGAATTCCGTCATAGGTGGGCTCAGCAGCCAGTGCAGTGTCTCTTCTGGTGGGTTTGCCTATTGTCGACTTCTTCCTCTTCTTTTTAAAATCACTGACTCATCTGTAGATTGCTGGGGGGCTCGGAGCCTGCGAACCAGCTCTGCGAATGGACAAGCAGAATATGAATTGGTGGATGGGTGGCTGGGACAAGCAGCATTGGAGGTAAATGCCAATGGCAGTGCAAAAAAAAAAAAAAAAAAAAAAAAAAAAAAAAAAAAAAAAACAAAAAAAATAAAAGAAGGGAAAATTGCGAAAGGCCTGGGTGGTGCTGCATCAGCTTTGTAAAGATAACAAAGAGTCTCCGTCAGCCACATTCCAAGTTTTTGGTGAAAAAATCATTCGGTGCCAGCATTAAAAAAAAAAAAAAAACAGGAGTCTTTGCCATAGTGTCTGTATAATGTAAAACTAGATACCCTTATGCCCATTCTTCTTGGAAAACTTATCCCCGTTTGCAATATCAGTTTTGGTTCTTAGTGTAGATGTTGTTCAGGTGAATTTCCATGGACACAAATCTTCCATTTGTTTACCTCCCTAACCCTCCCCCCCCCCCCCCCCCCCCCCCACCCCCCCCCCCCCCTCCCCCCCCCCCCCCCCCCCCCCCCCCCCCCCACCCCCCCCCCCCCCCCACCCCACAGGGGTTCAGTGAATTTCGATTGTGAACTCTCAATCTGTTTATTATCAGTGTAATGAGTCTTCTAACGGTGCTTCCCTGGGTGCAGCCACTTATTAAATATTCATCACATGGTGGGTTATAATACAACTTGATTTCATGTGACTTTCCACTTAATCATCCACAAGGTGGCTATATAAAACAACTTGTTTCTTGTGATCTTTCCACTTATATCATCCACAAAGGTGGGTGTGGAGGGTCTCCGACGATCCCCTCGGTATAAAATTTGATTTCATATTCAGGGTATGCAGGGGTTTATAGACAGAAGTATTTACGCTTTCACAACAAAAATGCGCTCTCGCAGAGGCAACACGCACTCTGTCACTCCACATCGGGGCCCGCACAAAGGTGACGGAAAACCAATAAACATTTCATTGACAATAATCAACTTTTATGTCAACTTGACTCGAGCCCCCACCCGTTAACCTTACACAACACAAACTATCTGTATCATACAACATGTAAACAGCTACAGACATTCATAAATCGCATCCCCTGTTCCTTCAGTTATCGTACTTAGCAGGAAAGACAAATATTCCAATATTCTGTTTGAACACTTATAACCAAACGTCCATAACTTGCCAGCATTCCTTGGTCTGCTCGATCGTTCAGTTTCTCTCTCCACTGTACGACACGGAGCTGGAAGCCTGCACTCCGTTGTGTCTACCCGAATGGCGCAAATCCCAGTTGGGGGCAATAGGCCACATAGCTTGCAGTCGCACCTAACCATCCGAGTTCTCCCTGGACTCCACCGTATACTTCGAACCTCTCCACGGAAAGGGGCTCCTGTCGGCGCTCCAAGGTATTCTCAGGCTGCAAACACCCCAGCCGTTGTCTGGGCAGCTCCCTGTTCCTAGGCTCCAACAGGCTGCCACGTCTTGCTGTCGGACCGTCTCCCAACTCGGGAGACAATTCTTCTCGTCGTCGGCTCGAGGCTACAGCAATCTCCACTGTCTTACGCTCCCCACAACCTATATATCTCTGGAGACAAGGGATAGAAATGAGATAACCTCTGCTTACGCTGTATGTCCTGAGCCCTCAGCAAGACGGGCGCGAGTGCACTTTCCCTTAAGTGATTCCCACGATTCTGGTTTTCCAAGCTCCTTATATTGTTCTCAAAGATGAGTTGGAACCCGAGTTTAAACTGGCTCAACCAATGGAATCACTGGCACACACACAATCACACGATTTGTACCAAATAAATCCCCAAAGTTATTTTTTTCCACCAATGGTATCACTAGTCACCTACACATACACACACAACCACCGCTGCTAGCGCCAACAAAGACTTGGGCACCAGTGGTTAATGCCATAACCTCCTATTCAAATTCATGTTCGATTCCCCAAGCTACCCATTGAAACTAACAGCCTGGACCTCTCTACCAGCCATGACTGATGCTTCAAATTTTTACTAACTCTATAGACAACAAGGCGCAAACACTCGATAGGCGCAGCTC
This sequence comes from Conus ventricosus, assembly GCA_018398815.1. Classification (NCBI taxonomy): domain Eukaryota; kingdom Metazoa; phylum Mollusca; class Gastropoda; order Neogastropoda; family Conidae; genus Conus; species Conus ventricosus. The sequence goes on along the minus strand of CM031611.1, from coordinate 18,847,691 downwards.
TTCCATTCATCCTCAGACTATGGACGACTGGAATGGACTCGCTGTTATCTCTGCCTGCAGGCTCGACGGTAACCTACCAGTGACGGTGACCTGACACGATTCGCCTTCCTTTCAGGCCCACGAGGTGAGCCAGTGATAGCCAGTGTACTCAACAGTGGACACTCTTCTTCTTACCCAGGGACTGGCAGGTCGCAACCCTCCTTGACACTATCCCACGGGACATGCGAAACACTTCCCAGTACTCTACCCTCTTTCAGTTTACGACTCGGGGGTATCCCCCCCCTTGGTGATGCCGAATTCGCACACTTGAAGACCCAGGGAAACGTGCTGGCGCCAGAACAACAGGAAATACACCCTTAAATTTGCCTTAATGCCTCAAGATCATTGGCGTCCTCATGACACCCCGTACCTTAGAATGTTGTTCCTAATCAACATTTCCTCCAGGACGATGTTCTCCTTTTGGATAAAACAAAACTCGTTGCATCGGGTCCGAGTATAAACAGTACTACCTATGCTTCATGACATCATTCCATTACATCTCTAACAGGGATAATGTTCCCAATTTACCAATAGATCAATCAGATAATCCATTGAAATCATCAGTCATTAACTGGCTCACATTATAATCAAGAACTCTTGTCCATAGCGTTAGCAAATAAGTATGTCCATACTTGTTAATTAATGCACTCCATTCACTTCTTAGTTAGCACAACCCTCGATTTGACACAAGTATCCAATTACAAATACCCTATTTGCTAATCAAGATTCAAATTCAGGTGTGTGGCCCAGCCGACTTATCATCAAAATCAAATTCAGGCGTGATAGCCCAATCCACAAAGACATACATTCAAATTAAGGCGTTGTGACCCCCCAATCTAACATAACATCAAAGCTAAATTCAGGGTTGTGTGCACAAAACTGCTACACGGTCTCACACACACTATGCAATAATCAAGCTTTTTGCTGATTTCAACAAAAAATAAGGACTTTTTCACACTTTACCGAGCTGTGACAAAACATACTGAAAGCAAACAGTTATCAACCAGAAATATCATAAATAACAACACGTGAGACGTACATGATCCCGACTCCATAATGGGCAATGCACAACAAGCAACGATAAAGCAAAAACTGAAAAATAACACCTGACATAAGCTCAACCCCGCGCCTATACTAAGGCAATCAAATCAATATCACAACTGGGCAGCTAATTATTTAAACTGTAGCTGTCGAACAGATGACTGCTCACACCCTCACACAATGAAGCAGCCTGTAGGCATTGCTCCTACTATTGTTTACTTCTGTTGTTCACAATACAACGCAAACACCCTGGAGACATCACTCCAACATTGACCTAATCTGCCCCCCTCTCAAATCTGATAGCAGTGTTTGGCTCGCCAACAGTTCCTTGCCAGTTAGTCTTGCGCATTAGGCTTTTCAAGAGAGTCGGAGCACCTGTCACACAGTTTAATCCTTAAAGGAGCTGAGTTGAAAATCTGCGCGATCCTCTCTAGCCTGTAGCCACCCATGCACTGCGACGAGATCATCTGCCCCTTTTCAACAATGTTATGAGTTCGTTCCTACCCATTCTTGATCCAAACCGATTTTTCCTTATATCTGAGGAAATTACTTGGTTCGAATCCCACTCAGTGCTATGCCCGACTGATTGTTCTGAGACCTTATTTCCTTCTCCTTTTTTCATAACACTGCTTGTCTGCTCCTGTGAGCTGACTGTCTTTGGCATTTTCCTAAGATCTTAGCTGGTTCACATGACCTTCTTTGCCATGGTTTTTTAAATTACTGCCTCCCTGGTCCAAACCAGCTGCCTGGTTACCGTTACTCTGTGGTCCTCGTGGGCCCCGACCCCTGAGGTCGCCGCCACCGTGGCTCCTACATTTCTGACTGCCCGGCCAACGCCAACAAATTTTTAATCACCACTACGGCCAACTTGGCTCCACGGCACCGCCACCTACGGCCACATCCATGGCCTACGGACAACCGCTACTACGACCTATTCATGGTCCACTGCACCACCCCCACGGCCTCCTTCATGCGCTACGGCACGCCTTACGACTATTTCTTGGTCCCACTTGCACCACCACCATTGCCACCTTCATGGCCTACACTAGCTCACTGCTAGCGGGCCTGTGCACTCCACCTGCGTTCTGTTTACTTTCCTACCTTCACTGCCCTTGCTTTCCCCATTTGACTGGAGCTGGGCTAGGCTCAGGGTGATATACCTACCCTAAACCCCAAAAAAAAAAAAAATAATAAAAATAAAAAAAAAAATAAAACAAAGCTGGATAGGGAGAAGATTGTTTTGCACTGCTGCAGTGAGAGTACTCGGACAAACTCTGAATCCCCCTACTTTGACACGGGCCAAATGGTAGCCGATTATTCTTCCATCTGCATATCGCACGCAGGTGGTTTCCCCGGTATAGTCTGTCTCTCGCACGAAACAGGGTCCTACCATTTGCCGGCTAGAGTCGTCCTCGTGTCTAATATGCAGGTCACCGGATTCCCGTTTACTATCTGCCTATTAGTGGTGGTGCACCCTGCCTTCATGTTGAATTGTATCAAACAGCAACAACGGAATGTATTCGCTGGTCCGCTACATACCTTGACGATATTGACCCTCTCTCCCACGCCCACCTTTGAAACATGTGGGTTTCCACTCTAACATTCTCTTGAGTCCCTCTGTTGCCTACGAGCGACTTAGAACTGCGTTTCTAACTGCGGTCTCGCTCCTGTTTTGTAGGGAGTCGGCGCAATCACTCCCTGACTGTAGTGGCCTGGATTAAGGCGTCTCGACCTGGGTTCGATCCCTTCACCCACATTACGCTGTTCATGGGCTAGATTTCATACCTGTCTGCAACTTTCACTAAAACTCCTCTAACTTCTAATCTCTTTCTGCCAAGATTACTGTGAGATCTTCGTCAAGTGGAGAGTTTTGTCCTTAACGATCTCCTCCCTCAAAGATTCAAATGTTTGTTCAATGTTTCCTAACCTTATCATTTGTCAAAGAGAGCCCTAAAGCCGATAAAAGCGAATGTACGTGCGTCTCACCTGAAGTTTAACGAAACGGCTATTCTATGAACAATTGCCTATATCTATCGGCGGTTACTGATACCTACTGAAACAAAGCATCGCGCACCCGACTCATAATTGTCTGTTTTTCCGGTGGTAAGGCAGAAAAAAGAACTCCCTAGCTTTGGGTGTCAGCAGCGCAGACAAATTTGTGGCCCACCGTTCTTCGGGTAAGCCCTGTTCTTTGGCAATCCTTTCATATTGCGGAAATGAAATCACTCTGAATGGTCGGATTATATCGAACCCGTGGGCATATTGATCAAGGGCTGCCTGTGGTGCGAGTTCAATTGAGGTTTTGCGTCCCATGGTCCCGTTCTTTCTCCAATTTTAATTTTTCTAACTCAAACTGCCGTATCTTTCTCTCTTTCTCTCTCTTCTCTTTCCGGTCTCTTTCTCTCTCTCTCTTTCCTCCCTTATCCCTTTCTCTCTTCTCTTTCCCGTTATCTTTCTCTCTCCTCTGTCTCCTGTTCTCTTTCTCTTCCTCTCTTCCCGTTCTTTTCTCTCTCTCTTTTTCCCGTTCTCTTTCTCTCTCCATCTTTTTCAACTTTTTTCTTTTCTGCTCTGTTCTTACCGATCCTTTGTATTTTCTGGCCTCGATTAACAGGGGGCCTGTTCTCATCTTCATATGCCTTTCAGTTACGGGACCCTTAGTCCTAAATCATTTCATTCTTCTAGGAGGTCCATCTTTTTCAGCGGACCCATTGTCTCAGCACCTCTTCAGTCGACATCTGAAGCTAATCTAACCCTCGATCAGCTAGTTAATACAACAACAGTAAACAAAGCGGATATCCCACACGATCACTTGTAAATAAAGCGAATCAAATAGTGGTTGCTACCCACAATCAACCTTAACTGCAACCAAATCAAGCAAGTTCAAATACAAGGTACCCAAACCCCCAGTCATGAAAAAAAAAGATCAAAGCAATCCAAATACACATGGACTTAAGTCTTTCCAGGTAAGAAGAAATCAGGTTTTCCCAATTACGACAAATTTCAAATCCTTGCATTTGAACAAAACCCCAGAATCAAAAATCACTTATGGATCATTTTGTTCATCCCGGACGACAGACCCCAATTTGTGACGGAGTCTCGACCGCTCCCTCCTCGTTAGTAAATATGATTTTCATATTCAGGGATGCAGGGGGTTGATAGACAGCAGTATTTATCGCTTTCACAACCAAATGCGCTCTCGCATAGGCACACGCACTCTGTCACTCACATCGGGCCGCTCCAAAAGGTGACGGGAAACAATAACATTTCATAGAAATATCAACTTTTTATTCAACTTGACTCCGAAGCCCCACCCGGTCACTACACAACACAAATATCTGTATCATACAACAATGTAAAACAGCATACAGACAATTTTCATAAATCGAATCCCCTGTTCTTCAGTATTCTTACTTAGCCAGAAAAGACAATAATTTCCACTATTCTGTTTGCAACTTTTATCCGAAGGCCATAACTTGCCAGCATTCCTTGGTGATCGGTCAGTTTCTTCTCATCCCACTGTACGCCACGAGCTGAAGCGGCCACACCGTTCTGTGTCTCCGATCTGTCATAATCCCAGTTGGGGGTCACGGGACACGTAGTTGAGTCGCACCCGCTCACGAGTCTCCGGACTCCAAGTTTACTTCCCCTATCTCCACGGCAAAGGGCTCCTGTCGGCCTCTCCCAAGGTCTTCTCCTGGCTGCAAAACCCCACCGTTGTCTGGCACAGCTCCCTGTCTAGGCCTCCAACAGGCAGACACGGCTTGCTGTGACAGGTCCCCACACGGGAGACATATTCTTCTCGTCGTCGGCTCCGAGGCTACAGCAACCTACTCTGTCTTACGTCACACCAGGAGACAAAGAGAGGCGACAGCTATACCTCTGCTTCTCGCTTGTATTTTCTTGCAGCCTCAGCAAGACGGGGCGAGTTCCACCTTTCCAATATGTGTGTCACACGCTTCCTGGTTTTCCAAGCACCTTTATTCGTTCTCAAAGATAGGAGAAACCCGAGTTTAACTGGACTATCAACACAATGGAATCATGGCACACAACATCATCACACGATTGGTACCAATTTTCCCAAGTTATTTGTATGTAACCAATGGTCATACAACTAAGTCACTCACATACACACACACCACAGCTGCTTAGCGCACAACAAAGACTTGGGCACCCAGTGGTTAATGCATAACCTCCTATTCAAACTCATGTTCGATTCCCCCAAACTACCCATTGACTAACAGCCTGGACCTCTCTACCACCATGACGGATGCTTCAAGTATTTACTACTCTATGGACACACAAGGCGCATACCACTCAGATAGGCGCCAGCCTTCCTTTCATTTCCTCAGATCAAGGACGACTGATGTCGCTGTAATCTGCCTGCAGGCTGACGGTCACCCTACCCGTGACGGTCACCTGACCACCCCGATCGCCTTCCTTTCAGGCCCACGGGAGAGCCAGTGAATAGACCAGTGCTCAAGTGGACACTCTTCTATCCCAGGACTGGCAGGTAGCCAAACTCCTTGGACACTATCCTCGGACATGCGAAACCACTTCACAGTTCTCTCCCTATTCTAGTATTAGATCTCGGGGTATCCCCCCCCTGGTGTTGCATGAATTCGCCACACTTGAAGACCCAAGGAAAAAAATAAACGTCGCCTCTCAACAACAGCAACTACCTTATATGTGCCTAAATGCTCAAGAACATTTCGGACACGACTCATGACTGTGGGTTATAAACAACTTGATTTCATGTGACTTATCCACTTATATCATCCACAAGGTGGGTATAAACAACTTGATTTCATGTGACTTCCACTTAAATATCCACAAGGTCAGGTTATAAACATATACTTGATTGTAATGTGGACTTTCATTAAATCATCCACAAGGTGGGTTATAACAACTTGATTTCAGTGACTGTCCACTTAAATCATCCACAAGGTGGGTTATACACATAAAACAACTTGATTTCATGTGACACTTTCCAATTAAATCATCCACCAAGGTGGGTTATAAACAACTTCGATTTCATGTGATTTCCCCACGTAGCGGTATGGGTAAAAACAAGGGGGACATGGCTTAGAATCACCTGGCTTGGCAATGCATCTAAAGTAAAGTGCACTTCCTGCGGCTATTAGTGAGAAGAGGGATGTCTGACTGGTGTGTGATAGTATTGTTGTTCGTGGGTTCACACTGGTTAGAGAGTGAACGGCATGGGTCTCTTCTCTGAGAGAAAGAGTGTGTGTTGTGTGTGTGGTGTGTTGGTGTGTGTGTGTGTGTGTGGTGTGTGTTGTGTGTTTGTGTGTGTGTGGGTTTGTGTGTGTGTGTGTGTGCTGTGTGTGTGTGTGTGTGTGTGTGGCAACCTTGAGTTAATCTGACAATAAATTGGTATCAGTCAGTCAGTCAGTGTGTGCGCCAATGTGGTCCTTTAAGGCTACATCCCCAAGCCTTCCTGTCTGGCGATGACCTAATCCTGTGTATGTGTGCAGGTGGCTCATTTTAAAGACTACATTCCCCACGGCATTCCCACAGGAAATGACCTCATCTCTGGTGCCGAGGGTCCCTCTGGTGGATACCAAGACAAGGCAACCCCCTGCACTTCAGGAACACTGGGTGTCAATAAAGTGAGGGACTCTGCAGTGCTAATAAATGTTGCTTTACTAGTTTTCCTGAAGGCAACAGTTCTGGCGGTTAGACATAAAGTGGGGCAGTTATCTAAGTGAGGAAACATGTGCTCTGTGAGAAAAAATAACAAAAACATAAACCCCACAATAGTGATGGGTGTTATTTTTCATATAACCTTAGATGAATTCTGGAAAGTTTCTGGGCAACATCATGTTGACATACAATGATTATATTTGTCACTGGTATTTGTGAGAGAGAAAGACGTGAATGTGTGTGTGTATGTTGTGTGTGGGGGTGGGTTGTGTGTGTGTGTGTGGGTGTGCTTGTGTGTGTGTGTTGTGTGTGTGGTGTAAGAAGCGAGAGAGAGAAAGACTGTGACGGTAATATATGATGTATTTTACACATTCTGCATTGTTCATAACATCGTTACTCACAGATATCTGCACTGTAATTGCTGCCTATACTGTGGTGGTTTCAGAAAGCAGCGTTTGCTGATGCCAAGGTGTGCCTCTTTGTCTTTGACTGTCTGTGATCAACGACAACAATCTGATGGAGAAGTAAGCTATAAGACATGCTGGAGCATGTGTGGCACAGTGGTGAAGAAGATTGAGCCTAAAGTTGAGGCTGGAAATGGTTGGTTGGGATATATAGCTGTGGAATGGGGGACAGAAGATTACTTTTAAGAGAATAACACTTGCACAAGCACCCAAGAAGTTGGAATTCCCGGATGCACTGATGTGAAGTAGGAGTGAAAGAGGGGGACTGGGAAAGGGGTACTTGTGTGATTAGTGAAAAGTATAAAGATCTGAAATTTCAGAAGGGACCATCGATGATTTTAAGAAAGGTGAGACATGGAAACAGAGGCAGTTGGATATGTGAAGTGTTAAACTTTTAATCATATGGAAAAAATGCTTTTCACAATAGCGCCATCGCATCACTGTGTGATGGCAGTTCAATCGTATCGTGTATGAGGACCATATTGTATGGTTATTGTGGTGACCTTATTGAGTGGAAGTAGACTGTGTATTGGTGGTAATGATCTTTTTCATTGGGTGTAATGGCTGTCGATTGACCGGGAGCGACAGCGGACGTCAGAATTCTTGGAGAAAGAACTGACGGAGGTTTTGACACAGGGTCATGCTGTCTGGATGTTCATAAGTATCAGTCCAGTCTAGTTTACCTCAAGGTGATACCCTTTTCAGTGTAGTCATGGTCACTTAACTACAGGTTCTTCTTCGTTATTTAAAGCTGTCATCTTATCGAGTTGAGTTCTGACACGTTTGTGTGCCTTGACCGTTTTTTTATCCCGCCATTAAGGCAGCCAATACTCCAACTTCGAGGAGGTGCATGCTATGTGTTACGTGTCATTCCATACCATATCGTGCAAAAACGGCCTTCTCTCGAAGTTGGTGATGGGATTTTATGTGTGTGCACGATGTTGGCGTGCGTTCTCACATGGACCTTGGTTTCTAGTGCTCCATTCGAAGGGACGGTTATGGGGAATTGAGTCAGAACCAATGTTAACTCCGAGGGAAAAATACACCTGTACAGAAATTAGAACCGTAACCTCAGGATCTGCTACGTCCGGTGTGCTCTACAAATGAGCTATTCCGGCCCCTGGTAGGTTAGTAAGGTCACAGACTAATGGTCAGCTCAAAATGACTTGATTTGGTTCAGTTCAAGGTCATTATGGTCAACCAAAATACGACATGATTTCAGAATCAGTCAAGGTCATAAGATCAGTAAAATGACATGATGGCAGATCAGTCAAGGGCATAAGGTCTACGAAACTGATATGATTCTGATCAGCCAAGGTCACGTGAGTAAAGGCTTGGAGCTTGACGACAGTCTCAGGTTTGTACAGGTCAGTGGTTGCAAGTCATGGAAGGCCACTAGTTTCAGGCTCAGCTATTAACAGGAGAAGATCAGACATTGACACGTATTGTTTATTAGTGTGCCCAAGTGAATACCGCAGGAATCACTCAGTTTTGTTGGGACATTGTATGCCCTTTAGTCGTGAACTAGCCACAGAGGCAGCATCTTTATTTAATAGTTCCATCAAAAAATTTAAATCGTTTCTTTTTTCATGTGGTTGATTCATTGTTCTGTTAAAAATGTTGTGTGGGCTGACAGGTAAAATCCACAGAACATTGCACGGCACAGCATATCAGTGGTGGTACTTCTGAATTTTATCGTTTGAAATGTTTACAAATTGTTGGTTTTCTCTAAGCCAATTGCCATTTCATGTACTACTTAATGCTTCTGTAGTCTTGTGAATTCCCTGGCTTTTGTCTGCTTCACTACTTCAACTGGTTGTGTCACAAAGATTTACAGCCATTTCCCCAAATAAATTTCTTATATAGGTTGGTTTCGGAAAGTTTGAGGAAGCGACACTATATCGTACAGTTGTTGTGGTTGTTAAACATGGAGGGAAACTTAAGTTTTGGTTTCTTGGTATAGTGATTTAGTTAGAGAGGACCCTGCAGTGTCTTGGTTTCTTGATTGTTGATTTTGAATGGAAGAACTTTTGGTTTTTCTGTGATTGGTGGTTTTAGAATTTGAGGGATGGTCTTCGGTATTTCGTGATTGGTGTTTCAGAATGGGGAGGAGCTACAGAGCTGATGACCCTAGGGTGTTTGCTGAAGGGCTCGGAAGAGGCTGTGTTTAAAAGATGCCAGTGTGAGTGGTAGTTATTAGTGTGTGTGTGTCTCTGTGCGTATTCGTGTGTTCGTGCCCTGTGTGTGTTTGTCTATGGGTGTGTGTTGTGTGTGATGGTGTTGTGTGTGTGTGTGTGTGTGTGTGTGTGTTGGGTGTGTGTTGCTTTGTGTGTGTGTGTGTTATTTGTGTGTGTGTGTGTTTGTGTGTGTGTGGTGTGAGTGGGTGTGTGGTGTGTGTTTAGGGTAAAGTGCGTCTCCTTGTTTTCATTTTGTATAAAGAGTGGTATCAGATGAGAACATGTTTGCGTCATATGTGGTTTTGTGTACATAATTGATTGATTTATCTTAATTTTTAATGATGGCATGTTGTGCATTTGTTGGTTTGTTATTGTTCTTTCTTTTAACTTCAGTATTGCAGAAATTTATGATATAAAAAGATTTAGAGAGGTGTAGGATTGAATGACAATAAGCCATAACGTACCCTGAATGTTGATTTGTTGATGGATTAATGAGGTTCCTTTAATGGTCATTTTACTAACTGTTTTAACATCTGCTGTTTCATGAATATATTCCTTTAGTAAGAACCGAAAAAAGATCTGAGAATTCCAATATCAAATACATTCCTTTGAAAAATTGCAGCTTCCCAGTACAAACAATATCAGATCGAAACAATCAAGAGAATGTATTACCAGTGTGTTTGGACATTCTGTGTGAAATATTTTCTCTTGGTTCTGCGTCTGGTACTGCCTCAGGTATATCTGTATTTTATACTGTGTAGGTACTTGCTGTAGATAAGGATTCATCAAGGTACCTTGTGTTGTCATTCACCAGGAACAGGTTTTTCGTGAAGGCTAACCGCAAGTCATTGTTGCTATGATCAAAATGGGCCGTGAATCCTTTCCCACCTGAGACAGCCATGCTAGTCAAATTATTTTCGTTTGGAGTGAACAGCAGGTGCCAGGATCTTACCCATGTCTTTTGCATGAGGTGTTTAGTTGTGGTCATTTGTGTATGCGTCCAATTGAATGAAAATGAAGAGGGAAAGTAAAAGAAACATGCATACTTGTTATAAGTCATTCTGTCCTGTGTTAGTTTAGTGTAGACCATTGGACACACACACACGAGATTTACACACTACCTGGATGCGCATACATGGACACACACACTCGAGCACGCACACAGGCATGCAAGCTGGGCACAGTCATTCAGCAGGCATACGCCACACATGTGCCCACATGTGTATGCATGCGAGGAGCGCACACAAATGTTGTGCATTGCATGCAGCTTGCACACGTGCATGCCTTACGAGGCTACACACCACACACTTATTTAAACGCGCATGGATGTTGTGTTTTAGACGTCCCATTCCCAGAAAAGGAACTGTAGAGACTTTGATAGAGAGTGGGAAAAAAAAATGTGCTTACTGAAAATCTGTACAAATTGTGAAGTGAGAGTTTTGCTGAGAATGAAGAAGTCTTTTGAGCAGCTCATCAAATACTGATGGAGCTTACCTGTGTTTGCCGTTGAGTACTTGTGCAGGGTGTGTATTGAGCAAGGTGAATACGTCACTGGCTGAAGGTGAAGAAGGTCTATCGCCATGAGGGCAGTATGGCTGACTTCTGCAGATCTCATCGTCCTGGGAGCTTACTATGGCACAGGCAACAAGGTTTTTCACAGCGCAATTGAATGACTATGAAAGTCTGTGTAGTTTGTTGAATGACTCATTTCAGCACCTAAAGCATAGTCCATGTTACCGCTGCTAAAGACTTGCACTGACATATGTCGTTATACTGCTCTGTGGTTAGGCTGCAGGAATCAACGTTCTTTGTCTGGCTGTTTCTTTTCATGGTCTGTCATCTGGCACTTGACATCGTAGGATGGTCACTTCCTACAGCTCCATGGACTGTGCAGTAGGTGTTGTAAACAGGCAGTGTCCAGCTGTAGGTTGATCAGGATATGCTTGTATGGACACAGGCAGAGTGGCTTGGCTGAGTGTAGGGTTATCCTCTTGTGGGTGGCCTTTTGCCAATGAGGACAATGAGCTGTCCAATGACGGGACTGTGGACAGAGTCACCTGGTAGTATCTGGAACAGGAAGTCAAAATAAGTTGTTTGATAGTAAAACCACACACTCAAAAGAACATGGAAGACATTTAAAGGTGAGGAGACTGCTTGAATGCTTGCAATCGCTGCACAACACAGTCAGATCACTGTGACCCGAGCCTAAAGCCATTACGAAAGCTTCATAGTTGAAAATCTCGAGTTGTATTGAATGTTGAGTTCCTCTGGTGAGTCATCAACGAAGAATTCACAAGAATAAAAGGAAAAACTTGTTTCTTATCCTCGTGATCTTAACAATAACAGAGTAAACCTTGTTCAAATACTGAATTCTGATAATTCCTGTTCAGGGCTTACTTCACACTTAGCATTGCAGTAAAGATCGTTTTCAATGCCAGTATGGTCTGTTTGGCCTACTTGTATCCATGTTCAGTTACACCCCGTGGTCAGTATTTATCAAAATGGTTCAGAATCCTGCTGCCCTCCCAATTCATAACACTGTGGATCACATCCTTGTTTTCTGTCCCTGTTAAAAAGATACTGAATGAATTAATTTATAATGGTGACAACCAGAGTTTGAACCTTCGAGGTGCTTTCTGTTTAGTTGTCTAATAGATGGGGTAAAGGGGGCAGAATAGCTTGGTTGTAGGAGCGCCGGACTCGTTATCTTGGTTATCTGGAGTTGCAGGTTTCGGAATATCCACGTGGCTGTTTGGTACAGGGGGAATTTTTACTTTGAAATATACATTGGTTTCTGACTGCATTCCAATTAGCCCTTTCGAATGAGAACCCTAAACCGACGGTTCCGTGTATGAATCGACACGCATATCATCATTGCATCACACGTAAACTCATATCACCAACTTTCGTGAAGAGAAGGTCAGTTTGGCCGTTCCGTTGATATGGATGCAAGTTTACAACATAGTATGCACTCTGAGAGTGCGTGAAAAATCGAAAGAAATGAAAGAGTTGTTAAATTGAATGAAAACTTATTGACTGAATGACACGGGAATGACTGAATGTAGGGCCAGCACGGGCCCGCTCTTCAGTCAGCTTCTTCCCCAGGTAGGCAGCCCGTTTGTTTTAAACTAGGATGCGGATTGTATTGGGTTTGGAGCGTGGTCTCCGATCGGGAACAGGCGCTATACAAGTACTTTAATAATAAAAGGAAGGCTAAGTCCACTGTGATAAATCGTCATGCCCAGCCTGTTGCGCTGTCTCTTGTTGTGGTTCCAGAGAGGCCTCATGGTCCATTTTCCTCATGGGCTGCTATGACCCGGGCACAAGAAGTTCTGCACGGTGTCAAGTGCCGGCAGCGGTCTGGACGACAAGACGTGGAGCGACTGCCAGGCCCGAGCTTGACATGGGGTGAAGATCAGCAAGGACCTGCGCAAGGTGCCTCCTGGCTGTCCCTCAAGAAGCAGGTATGGTTGGGTTTGTTTTTTTACGTGGACATTACCTTTTTGAGCCAAGACTCCCACCCACTGATTTTGCCTCCTCACCGCCCTTCAGTTCTCTCTTTCTCCCAGACTGTATTCCCATTGTTTTCCCCTTCTCTCTCCTTCCATTTTCTCTTCGTCCATGTTTTTCCTTCCCTTCCGAAATGGATTATGATGATTTCTTCTCCTTTGTGCTACTCCCTAATGTTCTGTGTGTGTGTGTGTGTGAGTGTTTCTTGGGGTGTGGTTGTGTGGTGTGTGTGTGTGCTTGTGTGTCTCTCTCTCTCTCTTCTCTCTCTCCTCTCTCTCTCTCTTCTCTGTATCTCTCTCTGTCTCTCTCTCTTTTCTTCTTGTGTCTGTGTCTCTCTCTCTCTCTCTCTCTCTCCTCCTCTATCTCCCTCTCTCTCCCTCTCCTCTATCTCTCTTTTTCTCTCTCTCTCTCCTTTGCAGAACAAAAAATATGTGAAACAATTCTAATTTTCGTTCTTTGTTCAGGCATGGTTCTTTGTCCTGTTCTGTCTCCCCCCTTCCCTTCTCCCTTTCTTCTCTCTGTCTGTCTGTCTGTCTGTTTTTTCTCTTTTTTTTTTTCCCTCCTCCTTTCTCTTTCTCTCTCTTTCTGTCTGTCTGTCTCCCTCCATCCTTCTCCCTTTTCCCTCTGTCTGTCTGTCTTGAGCGTTCCATCCGTCCCTTTGTTGTCTGTCTGTCTGTCTGTTCTGTCTGTCTCTCTCTCTCTCTCTCTCTCTCTCTCTCTCTCTCTCTCTCTCTCTCTCTCTTTCTCTCTCTCTCCTCTGCCTTTCCCCCCTTCCCTCTTTTTTCCTGCTCTTTTCTTCTGTGTATGGTCGCTCAGTACTGCAAGTTGGAATTTTCAACATAAAATTAAACATGCGTAGTTGTGATTTTAAAAATCCCCTAACCTACTACAGACCACAAACATGCAATGGTTTGCGTCACGTTTTCTGGGAATTAAATAAGCTGTGAGTGCAACAATTCCTGGGTTTCACTTGCTTTTCTGTGTTGAGTATAAGCAGATGCATTGTTGCGTGGCGATAGCCTTACCTTGTTGAGCTCGAACACGGGTGGTTCCAGATTTTGTGAGTGCAGACCCAAAGAAAGCCCCGGTTGTGGGACATCATTGGCGCGAGTTCAGCAAAGGCAGAGATCCATAACGGCCTGATGGCATCTCCATCCGCTCCAGCATCCAGAAGTTCCGTGACGGGGGTACAGAGCTGGATGGAGGCCACAGACCTGCCGGAGGGTCTGCAGGTCAGAGGGCATGATGGGACTGAATGGAGAACCTGAATGTGCAATATGAATATGAAGAATGTATATTTTTGAAAAAGATAATCTGGAAAATTAGATAATAAGACAACTTCTATGAAAAACGATTGAAATACTAAATCATATTTGTCGAGTTTTTTATTTTGTAGCTTATACTTCACATATCACTCTTAGCCCTCTGATGTGATCTAGTTTTTAAAGAACTCCAAAACCCTGTTAGCCTGCAATAGTTTTGTTGTTAATAAGGGGTAGGGGTGGAACTGGATAAGGAAGTAATTTTGTTTGATTTTTATTGTTGATTTACAGATGACAAAAAAGAGACGCTTAGGGGAAACATAAATTTTTTTTTTTATGAAAGTAACATTTTAATCTTTTTTTTTCCCTTATTTTCTGCTATTACAGAGCAACTGTGGCTTGAACGATTGAAGGACTAAGTATGGTCATTGAGTGCTTGGGAGACAGAGGTAAGGAACCCTTTGACACATCATTTGCGTCCTGATCCTCATTGAGTATCCTGACAGAAGAAAACGTTGTCTCTGTTCCATGGTTCTCTCATACGGTTTTTTGCTGTCAACCAAACTCGGGTTTGAATTCTCGTTAAACAATACTGTTAGGGATATGGCAAGCTGAAAGACTTGTCCCAAGCAGCATTAAGCCAAGGTACGTTTGTCCTGCAGGACACTGTACAAAAGAGTCCAAGAGGACCTCCCGACCTTGGAGGTGGGGACCCTCCACCAGCAAGAAGGGGGATGGACCGGTCAAGCGGTGATGGAGGGGGGATGCGGCCTGTGATACGGACAGAATGAACCGTAGGTTCTGGCCAACTCCAGCCCTGGTAGGGAGTGAAAAGAAGAGCAGGACACATCGCTCCAGAAGGCCCTCTCGGCCAATAAGGTAAGGAGTGTTTGTAATCATTGGGACTATGTGTGTGCTTCCCGTAGTGTTGATTCTCGCTTGGGTGTCTTGGTACAGAATTCTTACTGGTTTGAGAAAGGAAAATGAGCAAAACATGTCACCTTTCAGCACAGTTATTATGTTTGATTTTGTCCCAGTGCATACTGATTTTTTCATTTTTATGGAGAGTTTGTCAACTGTGTTAGAGATTTTATGCTCTGGACTGTTATTATGTTAGACCTTGGGATTTTTTGAGAGCATTTGTCCTATCGTCCTTAAATCACAGACTCTCACTACTTATTACACTCACAAACATAGACACAGAAGAGTATGCGCATGCCAAGCACACACATACGCACACACGCACGCCACGCAAGTTCACTCACTCACTCTCTCTCTCTCTCTCTCTTCTCTCTCTCTCCCTCTCTCTCTTACTCGCTTACTGGCATGTTTAAGAACACCTTTCATGGGTTTTCTCTCATCAGAGTTGGCCAATTTCGGACACTGCTGTAGCTGCCAAGCCACAAATATTTTCACAAACGGGAGTGATTTCATCATGGTTATAAGGGACTTACACATGTTCACAGGGCTACCATCCTGCAAGTACGGTGCAGACGGCTACAGACCAGCCAGGCTGCACCGGCCGACTAAAATTCTACCATCATCCCAAGTCCTCCAGCACCAAAACATCAGGATATCGTCTTCTCCCATGAAGGGATCTCATCAGCTAAAAACTGTCGGCTGGTTTGCATCTTCTACTGCAAAGGTATGTGATTGATGTGGCTTGGTTTTCATTAGGGGACATGCATTAGAGACAATGAGAAACGATTCTAATGTTATAGAGTTTTAAACAGTTCAGTTATACACAAAAATAATAATGGCTGAGAAAGAGTGGATGACATTGGCAGTGAAATTAAATGTGTCTTGACATGTGAATGGTGAAAAGATGTGGGGGGAGATTGGGAAATAGTTTGATACGTTTTAAAAAGTACATGTTAAAAGCTTTTTGAATAGATGAACTGTCTAGAAACCGCAAACTAACAACATGCAGTGAAGTACACGTCAAAAGGACGGTAATGCGAGAAAGAAATCTACAACTAAATTGAGTCAAAACTTTACACATGCAGAGCTGTTGTACCCCAGTGAGGAAACAGAGGTGTCCGAGAGCCAGAATTATAACAATCACAAAAGAGTTGGAAGAAAACGATTAGTGACAGGGAAACACAACAGCCAGCTTTAAAGTCAAATACATTGCTTGATGAAAGCCAGCGGAGGATTTTGATGTGTGGTGTGCACACTGTTGCAGGGAGATCCCATGAGTGACTCTAGTATCAGGGGGTCAGTATCATGAGAACTAAAGTGTCCAGCTCTGTTCGGTTTGCCAGCTTTTGATCTGACAGCTCCAAAAAAACGCAGTTGGGTGGTATTGACTCGTGGTCACAAGTCCCTTTCACTCCTGCGCCAACTGACTCTGTTGCACACTGTCCCCCAGCTTGTGGTACTGGTGGTTAGAAAGAGAATAGACGGCATAATGACAAAGTTTGCAAGCCTGAGTTGTCATCCCTGCTTCAGGAATTGAGGTCCTTGGTGAATTTGCCAATGATCGCTTCAAGAGGTGTTGTTCTCTCATGATTTTTTTCACCCCTTTCAAGGGTTACAGGATGCCTTTCCCCAAAGCACCTGATCAGCCTTGTGAAAAAAATCTGACTTCTCCTTGCTTGTTTTGCAAATGGAAGTGAGATGAGAACCACTGAGCCAGTTATTCTTCTGTTCACTGTCTAGTGGCTAGTACGACATCAAAGCCTGATGTGGCCTTTGCGGTCGGCTTTGGGCTATAAGCAAACATTCTATCTTATCATAGACTAGACATCATTTTTGTTTATACAGGTTTTGTTTTTTCATCTGTCTGATGGTTTAGGCCTGTCCAAAGAAAAAAATTACTCCAGAACTTGGGGATATCTGTCTCTGCATGGTGTTTTTGCTTATTTCATAAAGGCAACTCTCATACTTCTTAAGCCTAAATGTGATCTCAAACGTGAGCGGTGATATGACTAGTAGCTGCAATTTCTGGACGTTGTACACAGTTAAGGTAGTAAAGGTGAAAAGTGTCTAGCCTGTCGTTTTTCTTATGATTGATATGTTAAATCAATTTTTCAAAATCTATCCTCTCAAACTGCTCAGTGTTTTTTCACCACCCGTTCACACAATACCTCCTGTCTAGGTGATACATTGATGATTGGTAAATGTTCCCTATGAACCCGCATGAAGGTTTATTCATCAGTAAAAGTACTTCTGTGTTTAGTGATATGCATGGGGCACGGGAAAAAAGGAGGGCTTGATTTTTTTCTTGTCGTTTTCTGTTTCATTTTCTCTTTCTTTTTTTTTACTTGTGTTTGTTTGTTGTTTTTTTAAAAAATATTGTCCCAGAAGATTGCCAGACACTTTCCATGGACTGTAAGATCATCCTGCCGAGACAGCACAACTGACTACGCAAACTGAAACGTTACATCATTGCCTTTGATGGGGATCTGACTGCCAGACTATGATTGTCAACACGCCACCCTCATTGTCCGCTTCAGACCTGTCTCAGGTGAGTCACGCAGCAAGGGGAACTGACCTCACATTGAAGTGCAGGACAGGACTGTCAGACAGGTAATAAAATGAAGGAAGGAATGAGCAGCCTCGTCACTAACGCACACAGGCTGGATCAAGGACACAGCTCGGATCTGGACCAAGTTAATTAACATTTTTAGACCATAGACTGTTTATCCCAAAATGACCAAGTTCAATCAGGAGAGACAGAAAAATGAAGTATAAATCCCTACAGTTAATGATTTTTGTCTCTGATTGATTTTTTTTTTTTTTGTGTCAGCCATTTTGATTTCTTTTTAGGTCAAGTCAAAAGCATCGATATAACTAAGCAAGATTTCCTTGTCACTTAGGTCCGCCATGATACAGCCCTGCTGTTTTTGCTGCTGTCTTGTTGCTGCTTGATACATAACAGTTCTTTTCATTAAAGTAAATTTCTCAGGTCAAGAATACTGTTCTCGTGGGGATCATTAGCTTCGCATTACACCAAACAGTACAGGAATACAGATTTAAGTTAATGTTTGTGTTTTTGTGTTGATATCTCTTAGTTTTGGTTTTTGCCTAGTGGAATGCACTCTATCTTGCTGTTGATATGAAATCTGGATTCAGGAGCATTAATTTATTTCCTTTTTTTTTTTTTCTTTAAATAGCGATAGTTGACTGATAAATGATTGTTTGTATTTTCACACATACAGCAAAGCTCCAAGAAAAAAGATCATCAGAAAAAAAAAATTCCTTCTTATGAATTTATTTTATTGATGTTTTTTTGTGTTGTTTTTGTCGTGTTTTGTTTGTCAGAACTGATTGACTCACTGTTACCTCACTTCTCCCTTTAAACACATACGTTGTAAGGGGAATTTCCGGGGGTCGTTCACAACCGGGTTTCATGTAGTTGATGTTAGATGTGCATTCGAGCGGCTCCTGGCATTGTCTGTGGCTGTGCTGTGGGTCATAGGTGAACCAGACAAGGGCCGGCGGACTTCAGGTGGTGGACGCCCCAATGGCTGTCGAAGTGCATCTCAAGGACTGGAAACACTGGTCTCCGACGATCCCTACCAAACCCACCATAATGACGTCAGGACACGGAGCAAACGTCTGAATGTTCATAGACTGAACAAAGGTCTGAAGTAGGAAATAAGAAACTGAGGAGAGAATGACGTACATTGTGGACAAGTGGCGTCAGCGATTGTCAGGAGAAGCAGAATCTGGCAACATTTCAACATTGAATGGCCGCATGTGTGTAAGACTGGCATAAAAAGCGGACTAGAAACTTGGGGCTGGGTTGTACAGGGGACTTTAATTTGATACGTTGCTGTGTAAGGTAGCTGTCATAGATCCATTCACTATGATGTGGTTAAGGTTCAAAGCTGTTGGGTTTGAACTGAAAAAAAATGTTGTGAGATGAAAAGTTGGTTTTAACTTAAGATGCGGTTAAGTGGAGCACCAGTGAATCTGAGCTGTGGATGACCGTTTATTATCTTTTAGGTTTGGAGGAAGAGGAAAATAAATCATAGTATGGGTATCTTGCCGTGTCAACAGTGGAAAAAAAAAAGGGGGAAAAAAGAAAAAACAGATTGGTTGATGCGTGAAGAAAAAAAAAACTGCCTTGTAGTGTTAGTGTTTCTCAAATCATCGTTTATGAAATCGAACCGAAACCATGTGTGTAATGTATGTTGTTTGTGTGAGTGTGTTGGGTGTGCTTCGGCATGTGGAGTTAGTGTGTTTACAACCTGCTAGTGTAAGAGGACGGAGAGACACACTGGCTAAAATAATATGAAGATAGAGGTGGAGGGAGAGATGGGGTAGGGAATGGGGGGTGGGGGTGGGGGGGGGGGAAGGGGGAGGCAGTTGGTAGAAAGAGGAGTGGGTGTGGGGCTGAGTTTCAATTTTTGGGTAAATGGTAGGTCTGCTTAAAAGATTACACAGTCGTATTGGGCTTTTATCGAAAATTTGATAGTCGCAGTGCAAAGCTTGAAGGGCTGAATTGTTGTTTGGTTGCAGTTCTGTGTGTGTGCTGTGTGTGTTAGTTATTGTATGCTTATACGTGTGTATACAACGGTTTGCACCAGTGATTTTTCATTCGGTTCAGAAATGAATGTGTTTGTCTGGAGAGAGTCATTTTGCAGATGATTCCAAACAAATTGAATGGTTTTGCATTGTTTTTGTCTATTTTATTTCTCTCTCAGAGTTGTTGAATTTCATTTAAACTTATTATTTGACAATACCTAGTGATGTCTGGAAAAGGCTTATCCCGGTGTGTGTGTGTGTGTAGTGTTGGGGGGGGGGGGGGGGGGGTCTTGTAATCCTTAAAGAGGGAAAATCCCAAAAAGGGTTGTGTTGGGCTTTTTTCTTTTTCACAAATGTAAAAATCTAGAGCGTATGTTGAGAGATAAATCCCCTATTGATACTAAAGATATGACAAGCCGTGTGTGAAGATTTCACATTAGCAAAATGTTGGTGAAAATAGCTGCTAAGAATTCAGTATACTGGAAAATAATAAGTGCCCTGAGCTCAAATACAGAATGCATTGACGAGTAGACGGAGTCCGCCAGCCCTCCCCAGCCCCTACACCTCAGTGCATGTGTCTGTTGTATATGAGAACTGGTAATCTCGGGTGCATGGCGGGTTGTTCTGCAGTACAGGAGTACTTAAGAATGCACTGTGAGTGCATCTGTACAGTACCTGACTGCTGGTAACTATGACCTGACAATGTCTGCAGCAGTGAAGGAGATTTGGACGCGATTCTGTCAGAGCATTGGGTGCCTATAGAGAGAGAGAGCTTTGATTCGTTCTGATGTAGACGGTTTCAACAGTGTGCTCGGTACTGTTACGGTGTACCGTAGTGTGTCCTGGCATCATGTGTACGCTATCTCTAAATTGTAGTGTCTCAGAACTCCTGCTTTGGGATACTGTTAATCTGAATTGTTGTGTACTCCATAGCGCAAACGATTGAGAACTGTTATTGGATTGTGATTTCTTGCAGAACATTAGTAATGGTTCTTTGATTGCAATATGTTTGCAGTTTATTTGTTCTTACTTTGAATCAGTAGCAGTGTCTCTAGTTACAGTTGCACAGCTGTTGTGCATCAGTGTGCAGAAAGTACTGTTCATAGGAATTTTAGTGGCCTAAAAGTCGCACGAGACTGTTATTGTAACTAGTGAAACCTTTGCAGTTGTAGGTAAGGTTTTGCGTGCACTCTAAATATCTTTGCAGTACAAGGTGTAATCAGGATAAGGTAAATATAAATTCGGCTTCTTCCACTTGTTTAAATTCAGAGCAGCCACTGTTATGACGACCAGGTCACCTCTTTTCAGTTAAATGTGACAGTTTTCAGCGGCCATGTTGTTGTTGTTGTTGTTGTGGTCGTCGTTTACCCTGGCTTAAAGACTCCAGGACATCCAAACAGCCAAAGTATTGGAAAACACTATGGTACAAATGCATCAGTGGGGGATATGAGAACATTTCGTGTGTGACCGTTTTTGATGACCCGCCACATGGGCAGCCACACTCCGACTTCGGGGGATTTTGGAGACTGTTAATGTGTTGCAGGAGTTGTCAACAACTGAAGACAATCCCTGCATAAAAAACTATGCAGAGCAGATTATCAAATTTTGATGGAGCTTGGTGTTCTAGTCCGATGTCAATTGGTCTGACACAAGCTTTAAGCAAGTCAAGTTTCAGGCCATGGTTTTAAAAGGGGTATAACGACAAAGGTGCCTGTACCGAATTAAAGGAATGGAGAAATTCGAATCTTGTACATTTGTTCCAAATAGACTGGAATGAATAAAACATGAGTTGGTTTTTTTTGGTAAGGATATGAAAATAGAAGATGTAGAGTAGACAGTAGGGAGAGCTAACCATGGAAAACATAAACAGAAGATGTTTGTCTTGTACATGTGTTGTGATTTTCTTTTCTTAAAGAGTGATTTCCACATGTCTGCCTGACAGACTTTAAAATAGTTGCAATCAGTGTTGCGTTTCATAGGATTGCAAGAACTGGAGGATTTGTTTAGAGTTTGTTAGCAAGAGAGAAACAAAAAAAAAAGGCACTAGGGAATTCAAATTAACAGTATGGTTACATTCATTAAGTAAAGCTTTCTCATTTTGTAGGGTCAAATGTCTGAGTTTTCTCTGCATGCAAGGAGCGCCCTCAAAGATACGCGGCAGTCTCTCACCAATGTCTTGCCGTGCTCGATGCTAGAGCGTGTAATGAATGAAAAAAAAAAAAAAAAAAAAACACCACCATTCACTAAAAACTCATCAATAATTCGTATGGTCAACCTGAAGAAACGCGTGCCAGGTATGTTATATACCCTATCTAATGTACCATTGACAGATTGTGAGAATACTAATAGGCTGCTGTGTGTCTTCATGACAGTCACATTTATATTGGATTCAACAGAAGGATGTTTATTGATTCAATGAAGGCAGCATTGTTATTTAAACTCTTATGCCTGTGTCCAGAAAGTGTGTTTATAGCTATGCAGTTTCCAGAGTAAGGAAGACATGGAATATGTTGACTGATGGATTATGTTATGGAATATGTAATTAAAATATTCGTTATATTGCCACGATACTGGATGGTATTCCAGCTATAATCTTTATTTTTATTTTTACAACCAGGAAATGGCAAGATACTTCCTGGACTCTGGCATGTGTAATGAAGAAAATATGTTCACTGCGGTCTGATATATTATTATGACCTGCTATCGGTTCATCCAACTCAGATTAGGGATGGGGAAGGGAATTGACACTTTGAAAAACAACAGTAAAGGGGTGGAGGGAGGGGTGGGAGGGAGGGGGTGGCGAATTTGATCGGTTAGGGGAGATGTACCCTGAAGTGGGCTGTGATTCATCTTTCAGTCAGTCCACTGTTTGTTGTCGTGTACCCTGGCTAAAAGGACTCCAGGGATCATCCAAACAGCCGAAGTACTTGAAACTATGGTACTAATGCATCAGCTGGGGATGAGAACATTACGTCGTGTGACGTTTTTGATTACCCTGCCACGTGGCAGCCCCACTTGACTAGGGGATTTTGGAGACTGATCAATGTTTGTGCTAGGAGCTTGTCACAGAGTGAAGCGGACACAATCCCCGCATAAACTATGTGAGCATAACAACAATTTTGATGTAGCCTGCGTGTTCACGCCTATGTCATTGGCCGGACACAGCCTGAAGGCCATGGCGGGTCAGTCCATGAAAAGAGAGGTACAGTTTTTGATTTTGCACCTAAGCAAGCGTGGCCGTTGCATCCTGAGAGAACTTTTCAGCCTCTCTAACCTTGGATGCCATCAACAGAGGGGAACTCCCGACACATGCTGTGTGTGGTTCTCCCATCCAAACTACACACATCATAAAGCAAAAAATAAACTTTCAAATCGGCAAGTCTTGATGTGGACCGGAAAGGGGCCGGGGGACTGCACCTTTTAAAGGGAATAAAGGAAACTATAAAAGAAATCGGTGTAATCTTATGTATTTTGATAAGATTAAATCGGTTACTCATAATTAAGAAAAAAAGGGTGTGAAAATGAGAATCTTTATTATGACTGTATACCTTTCAATATTCTTCCTCAAGAGGACTTTATGCTCCTTGTCATGCAAAATTGAAAATGATTTATTTTTTTTTTGTAACTTCTTGCTCCAAACTTTATTTTAGCTCAGAAAACATAGGATGAAGCTGTAGCTAGAGAGCTAAAACTTTTTTATAGATGACGTAGAAGACTCTTTTTTTTTTTTATTTTCTAACTTGCTGGTACGCTCAATGTTTAAAATTTCTCAGATACCATAGTGGTTCACCTACCAGTGTTTTTGGCTCCTTTACAGGTTAACATTGTTAAACATAATACAGCAGTGTGACAGAATCAGCTTTAGCCCACACATAAAAAATCTGAACAATCGGCCTGTTTGATGGTGAAATGGATAATAAAGGTTTTTGTGTGAGTACATTTTTTTTTTTTTGGGGTAATGTCCCCGCATGTAAGCGAATTTATCTAAAACGGAAATAAAAGCTCTGCCCTTTTTCTTTTTTTTTTATTTTTTTTTTAAGTATAGTTGATAAATGTTGTTTTAAACCATATTCTGTTTTGTTCTTTACATAAGTTTGGATTCAAGGCACAATTTTTCTACTGAACTCTGAAAATGGGCTTTATGGTTTTTAGCAATTCTCTGGTATTGAAAAAGAAAACAGAAAACAAAATCAGTACCGCGCTAAAACTAAATAATTCACCGTTTCTGGCCCAGCAAAACTCGTACAAAAAAACAAAAAATTAAAAAATACTTTGCTTTTGGGTTCACACTAAATTACAGTCGATTTTCAGTCCGTCTCATTTGACTTTGTAGTGGCATCTTTATCACTGCTACATAATGTGAAAAAACAAGCAAAAAGTAAGGCTGCAAAGTGAATTCAAATGAAAAGTGTTGTCATGTGAGGACAAAAAATTTTAGGGCTGCCTTCAGATTGGGAATAAAAAAATGTATGGGTTTTAGTGAAGGGGAAACCGAAAATGGGAAAGTGTGCTGATGAAAAAAAAGAAAGCTTTTGTTAGCAAGTAAGTGGCTGAAATAGAAGCTGAGCTAGCAAACTGGATTCAGGAAGCAACGTGGAGAACTTGTGGAAAAATTTAGCGAAGCTCTGATGTCATTGTTACTGTCTGACAGAGGAGTCGATTTTTTCGGTTTTTTTGGCGATACAGGGCTACTTTTGTCTGACAGCGGGGGGGCCGGGATCCTTCATGTGCTTAGGGGTCCAGGGGGGTATGAGAGTCCCCCTGAACAAATTGACCAATCAGAAAAGTTGTATTTCTTGCTTTTTTTATTTGGGTTGATAAATTAACATTTCAGAAAAAAAAGAACTCTCTCCCCTCCCCTTTTCTCTCTCTCTCTCTCTCTCCTCTCTCTTCCTCATCTCTCTCTCCCCTCTCTCTCTCTCTCATGAAAATTTCTTTAGAAAAAAAATTTCTTGTTAGGTGGTGTTACTGTAGATATTTCTTTGAAGGGGGGATTCAGTCTGTTCTCTTCGAAGGTTTCTTGCGTTTTTTGGGGGGGCCCCAACCCCTGAAGCAACGACATATTTGCGGATGCGTAGCCGGAAAATTCTTTCTGCTTGTTGCCCAGGTTGTGCATGCGATTGTTTCAAATTTTGGTCATCGAAATTTTTTAATTTGGGGGCGGGCGCCCTTCTGAATAAGTCAGCCCGGCCCATAAATAAACCCCTTCGTGACGTGGGCCCCAAGGGGGCCTTTCGGTTTCGCAGTTCTCGGTTAGTACTTTCGCGGGCACCGCTGTCCGAAATTTGCGGAGGCAAACAGGAAAGCTTGTGGTGTGTCGCTTTTATCACTGACCCGCGGCACGTTTTTGGGGTTTTTTTGATTTTGTGGCGTCCGAGGACTCGCTCGTTTTGTTGTGCATCCTTTCGCTCATAGTGCATCTGGAGACATTGTGCGTCTTTGGGAGCCCTGGATAAGGGGCTTTTAACTTTTTAAATTAGTTGCAATGGAGAGAGCCCTGCCCAAAGTTTCTCCTTTGTTTGTTTTTAATATTTATAGTGTTGTATTTCTTTTTCTATTTCACACACCAGACAACATGATTGCAAGGGTGTAACCATTGCTTTTTCCTTTTTTTTTTCCTTGGGAATACATGTGCCCCTAGTGGATTTTCACCCTACTTTCATCAATGATTTTTTTTTCAGTTTGGGGGGTGTGCCCTAACTGTGTCTTTGTAGGCGGGAAAAAAAAGGTCTATAAAAAGAAATGTTTTTTTTTACTTTTTGACTATTGATTGGTTTCAGTCTTATGTTGTTGCAAAAATTTGGAAACTTTTGGGGAAAATTTTAAGTTACTTGCCCATGAAAAACCCCCGCTGACAAAAACAAAAAAGAATAAAAAAAAACCTTTACATTCATTTTACAAGGGTTGCCATGCCCAGGGCCCGTTTCAGTGCAGCATTATTTTGGTTTGGGCCTGTTTTGGGTTTT
>CM031611.1:18818823-18821996 GCA_018398815.1 Conus ventricosus | reverse complement strand
AGGATTTCCCTCCAGACCCTTCAGTCCCAGATACGAAAGGCAGACAAGAAAGATGTACGTACATAAACGACATTTTTATTTCCACACCACACACCACACACACACACACACACACACACACACACACACACAACCACACACACACACGCAACGCACGCACCACGCACGCACGCACGCACGCACGCACACACACACACACACACCACACACACACACACACACACACACACACACACACACACACATTCGCGTATTCTCTCTCTCTCTCTCTCTCTCTCCTCTCTCTTCTCTCTCCTCTCTCTCTCTCTCTCTCTCTCTCTCTCCTCTCACAATACATTCAGATAGTTTAAAGAACATAGTTTCAATTGGATCTACTGTGTTGTTTGTGATACACAGAAGATTCCAGTGTGCTAGCAGCACGTGCTTCGTCAAATAAGGATGACTTTCCGATACTCCGTGAAGAAGTCATAACTGCGGTGAAATCGCTGACATGTGGACAGGCTGCAGACGTCGACAACATCCCTGCAGAACTCCTGCAACATGGCAGAGACGAAGTAACTGAAGTCCTAACTGCCATTTGCAGCAAAAGCCGGTACACCGAGGAGTAAACCACGCCATTAGCTCAGTTATTGATCGTCAGCTTTCTCAAGAAAGGAAATCTCCAACCATTCCAGGACTACCGCACTCTAAGCTTGATCAGCCATAGAATTGCTCCGAATCATTCCGAACAGACTGCAACTACAAGCACACACCATCACCGCTGAAGAACAGGCACGATTCGGCAAAGGCAGGGTACCCTCGACAGCTCTCTCACCTTCGTGCACCATCACCGCTGAAGAACAGGCACGATTCGGCAAAGGCAGTGGTACCCTCGGACAGCTCTCTCACCTTCGTGCCCATCACCGCTGAAGAACAGCACGATTCGGCAAATGCAGGGGTTACCCTCGGACAGCTCTCTCAACATCGTGCACCATCACCGCTGAAGAACAGGCACGATTCGGCAAAGGCAGTGGTACCCTCGACAGCTCTTCACCTTCGTGCACCATCACCGCGAAGAACAGGCACGATTCGGCAAAGGCAGTGGTACCCTCGAACAGCTCTCATCGACCTATGCGGAGTACAGACGATGCACCGCTTGAAGAATTCAGCTGGAGTTCGCAAAGCAGGGGTACCCTCGGACAGCTCTTCACTTCACTAGTCACCAATCACGCTGAAGAACAGGCACTGATCGGCAAAGCAGGGTACCCTCGGACAGCTCTCTCACCTTCGTGCACCATCACCGCTGAAGAACAGGCACGATTCGGCAAGGCAGGGTACCCTCGGACAGCTCTCTCACCTCGTGCACCACACCGCTGAAGACAGGCACGATTTCGGCAAAGGCGGTACCCTCGGACAGCTCTCTCACCTTCGTGCACCATCACCGCTGAGAGGTGAAAGGATACCCGGACCCCCACCCCACCGATTCGGCAAAGGCAGGGGTACCCTCGACAGCTCTCTCACCTTCGTGCCCTTTGCAAGAAAAACATTACAGTGCTAGAGGGAGTTCATTCCATGTCTTCATACAGTTCCAGAAGGCGCTCGACAGTGTAGGTTTCGAGCACGGGGACTACAATGAAGAAAAGTAGCACTGGGCAGGGCTCATCAACAGCATTCGGCAACTGTACTTCAAAAGTGACCAATGCGGTGATATGCAGGGAGGTACTAGAAAATGGTTCAATAATTCAGCTGGAGTTCGTCATTCGCCTTCTGTCTTTCACGTTTAAACTAGTCGGGGAAGGATGTGACTACGCACTTGAAGATCATACGGAACGGGGCTGACTCATGTACCCCTCAACCTCACACCCACCCACCCGGGCTTTTCCTCCCTTCCTCTCCTTTTTCACTGCACCACCCGCCTCTCGGCTCGTCTGTCTGTCTGTCTCGGGTTTTGGGTGTGTGTGTGGGGTGTGTGTGTGGTGTGTGTGTTGTGGGGGTTGTGTGTGTGTGTGTGTATCCCCATCCTCTTCGCATCCCCACCCCCCTCCTTTCCTTTTCCCCTTTTACCCTTACCCCCTTTCCCCAGTTTCTGATCCCCTTCCTTTTCACCCCCTTGATTGTTTTTTGGAAATTTATTTTTGTTCGTAAGTTATTTGATTTTTTTGCTTTTCCATTCAGGGGCGATCACTTTGTTGCCTGTTCGTGTCTTCCCAGCCGTTTGTTTTCCGTGTCGAAAAGAGCTTTAAAAAAAAAACACGCCCATTCCTGTGTTAAATTTTTTGCATTAAAAATAAAAATTTTTTTCGTCGTCTTCGTTCTCTTTCTGTCTGTCTGTGTCTGTGGTCTTTCCTTCTCTGTTGTTGTTCTCTTTTGTATGTCTGTTTTCCCCACCTCCCCCCTCCTCTCCCCCCCTCTCTCTCTCTCCTCTCTCTCACTCCTCTCTCTCTCTTTCCTCTCGTTTGCCGAAGAGGACGAAAAAACTTGAACTCAGCTCTTGCTAAAGGAAACACGCGTGATGTCGGGGCCTTAGTAATGGCAGTTTTGGGAGGAATGCCCCTTTTTCCATTTGCTTAGTGCACCGCCCCACAGTGTGTTTTTTTCCTGGAAACCGTCAGTCATTTTCTAGGAAAAAAATTTCGAGTGTGTCAGAATTATAAGAAACGACGGGAAGCTTTTTCAGAATTTACATGTAGGGGGGATTTTCCCGGGGTATTCAGAGAGAAAGACACAACAAAACATAACGTTAATTTCATAAATTTGATTTCATTGAACCCACTTGTTCTTGTTTTTTTCCCAGACAATAAAAGACAAAAAGCAGGCTGAAAAAGGCAAAGAGTTTGGGTTTTTCACACGTCCTTTTTTTTTTTTTTTTTTAAAATTGTGCAAAAAATTTTTAAATAGGAAAAGAAGATAATTTAAATAAAGCTGAAGAACGGTCACATTCTTTTCCCCTGTCGTTCCCCCTAAACTCTCTCTCTCTCTTCTCTCTCTCTCTCTCTCTTGATTTCTTTAAACCGACATTGTAACCCGTCATACGGCTGTCCATAAACATTCACATACCCCCCCCCCCCCCCCCAATCTCAAAATATTTGTGAAAGTAAAACTGCAACTATCACATGACCTTTTTATTAATCATTTTTCAGCCCCCACATCTCTCTCTCTCTCTCTCCCTTTCTCCTCTTCTTTCCTCTCTCTCT
>CM031611.1:18793823-18796323 GCA_018398815.1 Conus ventricosus | reverse complement strand
CCGCGTCATATCCCTTCTGGGTCGAAAGGGCGTGATATTTACCCAGGAAATTTGGAGAGCTCTAATAAGGGAGGCAATTCTCCACAGCACAGTTATCACCTTTGCTCATCCCTTGAGTTGTTGTGCCTGTTTCATTTCATCATCGATTTTTTTGTTGCTGTTTTCTTATTTTTCCACCTCCAGGCTTGTTTTGCTAATACTTTTTCCCCGCAGAAATATGCCCCGACTAAGCAGTTTCAAAACCTGCCCTTTGCACAAAGACGCCCTTCTTCTTCTTCTTTCTTTGAGTGTCCACCTTCATCGAGTTGAAGATTCTGACACTTTTGTGTGTATGACCATTTTTTATCCCGCCATTAAGGCAGCCATACTCCAGCTTCGAGGAAGGTGCATGCTATGTGTAACGTGTCATCCATTACCAACGGCCAAACTGACCTTCTCTTCCGAAAGTTGGTGATGGGATTTTACGTGTGCGCAAGATGTTGTGCGTGCGTTCACACACGGAACCTCAGTTTATAGTCTCATTCGAAGGACTGCATGGGGAATGGAGTCAGAACCAATGTTAACTCCGAAGGAAAAAACCCCCCTGTACCGAGGTTCGAACCCGTAACCTCAGGATCACGAGTCCGGCACTTTACCAACTGAGCTATTGCGGCCCCTACCAACCTTCTCTGCCAATTCAGGTGCAGTGCATCCACGCCGCTCATGTCAACCCCTCGTCCAAAGCCACAGCCCGCGCAGCCTGTTCCACTACAGTCCGGAGACTGGCAGCCAACAGGGAGCATACAGTGTCAAGTCGGCATGAGGCCACTCACCATAGAAGACCCTCCACTGCTGCTGATTCTCTAGATCACCATTCGAGCAGGGCATGCAGAGCTGCATCATTTTAGACATTTTTTTTCTTCTCCAAAATGCTGATTAGTGAGGAGAAAGATGAAGATGCTGCTGCGTATTTCCATTTTGATCTGAGGCTACATGACATGGCTGGACTTGATGCTTACTTTCATGATTTATCGCGACCTCAACCAGGCCTGAGAGAGATACCTGCAGTGTTGGTCAGGAATTTTGAGTAATACTCAGAGACTCATTCATTATGTGGATAAAACTCGAAGAATGGATTAAAAAAAAAATTAACCTCTGCTTTTCATTATACAATAGATATGTATGGCAAATCATCTGATGTTACACTGAGTCAAAATGTTTTCGTACTACATGCCATTTATACATTTTATTTTTCGTCGCTTATTTCTGTCACTCGCTAGTCATGCTGTCATTGTCACTGTTGTTATTAGTGCGATGCTATTATTTTTCCCCCAGCTAATCCTGACATTCCCTTTCCCCATGCATCCTTCCCCCCCCCCCCCAGCTAATCCTGACATTCCCTTTCCCCATGCATCCTTCCCCCCCCAGCTAATCCTGACATTCCCTTTCCCCATGCATCCTTCTCCCCCCCCCCCAGCTAATCCTGACATTCCCTTTCCCCATGCATCCTTCCCCCCCCCCCCAGCTAATCCTGACATTCCCTTTCCCCATGCATCCTTCCCCCCCCCCCCCCCCCAGCTAATCCTGACATTCCCTTTCCCCATGCATCCTTCCCCTTCCCTCTCTGCCCTCTCCCCCTTCCCACGCCCTTTATTTTTTCTTTCTCTTCTTTATTACATGTACTTATGTTACGATTTCATAAAAAATGCAACAACATGTGTCTCATACAAAAAGTGGATGAAGCTCGACTGTATGGTCCCATTCTTCCCAGCTAAGCCCATAGCCAACTCTGTTCTGGGCATAAACCGGTCCTGGCAGAACAACCCCACAAAGAAATGGCTGTGATGGGAATCGAACCCACGAGCTTCCAGCTGGTGAATCTGCGACGCTAACCACTTGGCCATGGAGGCTAGTCAGAATTTTGCTTTTATCTGAAATGCATATATCAGGAGCAGCCAAGCTCTTGTTTTCGCTTCTTTTTTTTATAGTCTCGCCCAGCGTCTCCCAATTTATGAAAGAATCTTCAACTTGATGAAGGCAGGCAGATGTAAAAGAAGCGTCAAGTAGGCCTGACAGGTACAGACACCTGCAGTGTGAGTCAGGAAATTCGAGTTCCACTCTCAGAGAAGCACTCATTAACTCGTTTTAACTACCATGTGATTCCAGTCTTCCAGTAGGAGCGTAGAACACGCGTTTCACCGACATGACAGCCGGTTGATGTCTTAAATTCTCACATACAAATTATTCTTAAGATTTGAGCCTGTGACCCGCCGGATTTAGCTTGGATTTCGACCTTCAGCTTGATTCTTTGGTTCTTATGTTTTCAAATATACAATCATAATATCAACAAAATGTGTGTGTGTGTGTGTGTGTGTGTGTGTGTGTGTGTGTGTGTGTGTGTGTGTGTGTGTGTGTTTTGTGTGCGTGCGTGCGTGCGTGCGTGCGTGTGTGTGTGCGCGCGCGCCTGCATTGTGTTTTGTTGCTGTTGTTGTGCTGTTGTTGTTGTTGTTGTTGTGGTGGT
>CM031611.1:18786323-18791323 GCA_018398815.1 Conus ventricosus | reverse complement strand
AGAGAGAGAAAGACAGAGAGACAGAGATGAAAGGTAGATGTGTGTGTGTGTGTGTGTGTGTGTGTGTGTGTGTGGGTGTGTGTGTGTGTGCTGTGTGTGCGCGTGCGTGCGTGCGCGCGCGCGCGCGCGCGTGTGTGTATGTGTGTGTTGTTGTTGTGGTTATCCCTACTGCTGCTTAACCTTTATCTTTACTTGTAAGAAAAAAAAACATATTTTTTGAAAATGAAGGGTTGAATGCCGAAAGAATTTTGCTTTAAAAGAGAGATGATTTTCTTCGGCACCATAAAGAAAACAAACTTCTATTGTATTTTTGTGGTTCG
Organism: Conus ventricosus; assembly: GCA_018398815.1. Taxonomy (NCBI): domain Eukaryota; kingdom Metazoa; phylum Mollusca; class Gastropoda; order Neogastropoda; family Conidae; genus Conus; species Conus ventricosus. The sequence continues at coordinate 18,791,003 of CM031611.1, read as the reverse complement.
TTCTCACATCTCAACCTCAGATATGACATAAAACTGCTGCGAAAACACGATTTCCAAACAAAAGATTAATCTGTTTTTGAAACGTATGGATGCCAGTTGCTTGTAATAATGCTCTGACATAAATGAAAGGCTCTCTAAGAAAAGAAAGCGAAAATGCGAAAACAAAACAAAACAAACAAACAAACAAACACAACAAACAAACAACACAACCTCGACTCGATCTAGCCTTCCCTACAAAATGTCCTCAAGGGAGAGATAGGACACATGTGAAGTCTCTCAATCTCTCTCTCTCTCTCTCTCTCTCTCTCTCTCTCTCTCTCTCTCTCTCTCTCTCTCTCTCTCTCTCTCTCTCTTCTCTCTCTCTCTCGCTCTCTCTCTCTCTCTGCATCCATACATTGTAAGAAAAGTTAAAATACCATTCTTAAGAATGTTTTGGGAAATAACATTTTGCCAAATTTGATTCTTTAAACATTATTCGTTGCAGCAGCAGCTTCTGCAACGGTAGCGATATCAGCAGCAGCAGCAGCAGCAGCAGCAGCAGCAGCAGTCGTAGTAGTAGTAGCAGCAGTAGTAGTGCTTGTAGCCGTCGCAATATCATCATCATCATCATCATCATCATCATCATTCATCATCAGCAGCACACAGCTACAGCACAGCAGCAGCAGCAGCAGCAGCAGCAGCAGGAGTGGTGACGGCGGCAGCGGTAGTAGTAGTGGTAGCAGCAGTAGGAACTGTAGAAGTGGTGGTGGTAATAGTAGTAGCAGTAGTGGTGGTTGTAGTAGTAGTGGTAGTGGTAGTAGTTAGTAGCAGTAGTAGAAGTAGTAGTAGTAGCGGCAGCAGCAGTAGTGGTTGTAGATGCAGTAATAGTAGCTGCAACAGTAGTTGTAGCCACAGTATTAACAACAGCACTAGTAGCATACATAGTAGTAGTAGTAGTAGTAGTAGTAGTAGTAGTAGTAGTAGTAGTAGTGAGTAGTGGTAGTATTAGTATTAGTAGTAGTAGTTGTTGTTGTAGTACTAATAGTAGCAAGAGCAGTAGCAGTGGTAGCAGTAGTAGTAGTAGTAATAGTGGCAGCAGTGGTGGTGTGTGGAGGGGGGGGGGGGGGGGGAGGCATCAGTTGATTTCACCATGGGAGCAAAAAGTTACCCCCACTTGTTCGTTAATCATCAAAATGTTATAGTAAATGACACACGTACAGAGCGAAACCCAGGACTTGTACACGTGAACCTAGCAATCATAATCATAAGTAAAATCGAACTGCTACCAGCCGCCGTGGCGAAGTGGTTAGCGTCGCGGACTCCCGGCTGGGAGGTCGTGGGTTCGAATCCCATCAGAGTCATGTGGGTTTTTTTTCTGCCCCGACCGGCTCCAACCCAGAGTTGAGTTTGCTGCGGACTCAGTTGGGAAGACTGGGACCACACAGTCGAGTTTTATCCACTTAATGGATGCGTTTCTGAGAGTGTTGCTCAAATTTCCTGACCAACACTGCAGGTGCCTGTATCTCTCGGGCCTGGTTGACGCCAGGATATATTATGAAGGAAGCGTAGAGTACAGCCCTGTCATGTAGTCTCAGACCGAAATGGAAATCCGTAGCATCATCTTAATCATCCTCATTCCCATTGATCAGCATTAAAAAAAAAAATGTCTCAAATTCTGTGGCCCTTCATGCCCTGCTCTCATGGTGACCTCAGTTTCGATGTCCTCTCCGCGTCTGTGGCCTTGGTTTGCTTCCGTCGGGGTCACCGGTATCGGCGAGTCCATTGGGGCTGTCGTTGGACGGACGTGGTGGCGTCCTCCAGAGGGAGAGCTCACTCACGCCGGCTCCGCGACTAAGCAATTATTGTCGTCAGTAGGGGGCTTAGTAGGTGGTTGTCCTGCGTATGTTAGATCAGAACAGGCGCCACTGAACACCACCGAAGTGACTCGGCAGCAGTGCAGTGTCTCCTCCGGTGGGTTGCCTCATGACGACTTGACATTGACTGCTCCCTGTGGATTGCTGGTGCCGGGGCTGCGGCGGGGCTGACCGGGCTGTGGCTGTGGACGGGGTGTCGGAATGAGCGGCGCGGGTGCACTGCCTCTGAGGTAGCGCAGAGGTTGGGACAGCAAAAAAAAAAAAAAAAAAAAAAAAAAAAAAAAAAAATCGAACTGCTTTGGTAATTTCATGACAGTTGGGCTTTTGTCACGCCCACCACCACCTCCAGCCAGACTGTTCCTCCAACTCTTCGACATCCTTCTCCGTGTCTTCTCGCAATGTTTAAAGCAAAAAAACTTCCTCTTCCCTCGGTCCCATTGAGAGTCAGGCTCTGTGCGAGGCAAATGATCTTTTCAGCAAACAACAACAACAACAACAACAACAAAACGCTGAAAACTAGTTCCAACCTTTCTTGCCACGAGCAAGGTGACCCGATGGGTTAAAACTATATTTTTGTTTCTTCGTTTATTGCATTCACTTTGGTTCATTTATTTCAGTATCTCTTCATTTTGTTTAATTGATATGTTATTATGTTCCTTTCCTCTTTTCATTTTTTAATTCTTTTATGAGATTTTGTCTCCTCATTTCATTTGATTAAATTTTTGTTCTTTAAATGTAAGTTTGATTTATCACGTTGTGTCTTTTTTGTCATTTTTTTTCCCCACTGTACTTAAATTTCGTTTCATCGTATATTTTATAACTTTTTGTTGTTGTTCATTTGACCTTGTTTATTTCGGCTTATTTTCACATGTCATTATGTTTGTCATTATGTAATGTTATAATTCATTTCATGATGTACGATTCTAGTTTTAAGTTATCATTCCTGTTTTATTTTAAAGTACGATTCAGTATGTTACATTTTATTTTATGTCATTCCGCCGCCCTGTACAGAGACAGAGTGCTGCGCAACAAGGTATGGTTACATTTTCTGTCTGTCTGTCTGTCTGTCCGTCTGTCTGTCTGTCCGTCTGTCTGTCTGTCTGTCCGTCTGTCGTCTATCAGCAACATTAAAAAAGACAAAAAAAAAAAAAAAAGACGGCACATCTGGACATTTATCCTCCAAGTTTCGCAGGGCTGTTTCTAGAATCACTGTAGGGCAGTGGCTTTGCACTAATCTCTCTAACTGCCACTCAAGAAATGCTGAACAATTAAATTCACTCGCAGGCCAGCGAGTAGGACGAAGTGTTCACAATGTGCAGGGATGTGGGCTAAGCGCGCATGATTTCTCACAAGATCGGACGCTCATTTCTTGTTAGTTTAATCCCTTTTGGCGGCCACGTTTTCAAAATTATTTCATGATGCTCCATACTGTACCTTTTCGACGCCCTATCCATTTATTTGATGTCGTTTGGTTTGTGTTCTGTTCTGTTTAGAGTTTTTTTTTCTTCTGATGTATCTTTTCTTTCTTTTCTATTTCCCCCCTTCCTATTTGATTGGTTTGATTTGTGATTCTAACAGCTGTTCATCTATTCATTATCCATTCGCTACTTTCTATATTTTCTTGTTTGTTAACTGTTTTACTTACGGATTACTGTATTGTTTGTGTAAGTATTAATTTAGTTATCTATTTATTTATTTGCATTTATTTTCAGTTTGACGTCTTGCTGTTTCATTCCCCCATTGTTCTCTGTGGCGTTACCTTGACGGTGTTTATTACGGCTCATCTATACAATCACCTATTTATTCATTGTTCACTATATTTGTGTTACTTGTTTGTTAACTATTTTATCATGTGTTCATTTATTGTCTGTTTAACTATTTCTTTTTAAGTAATCTATTCATTTAGTTATGTTTATTTTCAAGTTGACGTGTCACGGTTTCATTCCTCTTTTAATCTCTGTGGTGTTTCTTTCACAGCGTTCATTCAAGCGTGACTACAGGTCCAGAGACCCGCGTTGTGTCACGCAAAATGCTGACTGAACTCCAGTTACCACCCCTCCAAGTGCGCAGGAAACAACAAAGACTAGTCACCTTCTATCAGATCATTGAAGGACTTCTTCCAGCACTGCCCCCAGAGAAATGTTTAACACCAATGAAAAAAGAAAAGAGAAAAATCCGCCCCAAAATGTTTCAGGGCTTCGTGACAAACAACATCGTCCCAAAATTCACATCAAGCAACAGCCGTGGATATGTAGTCCTAGAGTCGAGCACCGAGCAGTACCAGTGCTCCTTCTTCGCGCAGACCGTCATGGACTGGAATAAACTGAACGAGCACGTCGTCCAGGCAGGCTCTGTGGCAGCGTTTCTCTGCAGCAATCAGCAGAGTCACTATGTTGCCACCCTTGCACTAAATTGCAACCAAAATGTTTTTAACCGTACAGGTCAATCTTAGAATAAGATCCTGATCCTGATCCTGATCCTGATCCTAGGTGGATGTAGAGCCGCAACAGGTCCCATTGAGCTGAACTCGGGAATGGTCGTTTGGGGCGTCAGTTTCATTGGGTCAGAATGTTCTTGAAAAGGAAGAAACAAAATTAAAAATAAGATTTTATTTACCTGAAGAAGGATGCTCTCTCCTTTTCCGTCGCTATTTATAACCTAGGAAGGTTCCAGCAACGTAAAAGTCCTGATCCTGATCCTGATAGGCTCACCTGTATACACACAGCCACCCCAGCCGTGCACTGCCGCCGTCCGAACTCTCTGAGGTGACACTGCAGTGCCCTTCAGTTGCGTTCAGTGGTGTCTGGTCTACTTCAGTAAATATACT
>CM031611.1:18764059-18769059 GCA_018398815.1 Conus ventricosus | reverse complement strand
CACGCACGCACGCACGCACGCACGCACACACACACACACACACACACACACACACACACACACACACACACACACAAGAGAAGCACACTTTAAATATCCCAGATCCTTTAAAATACACTTTACCACATTCTCTCTCCCCCTTTCTCTCTCTCTCTCTCTCTCTCTCTCTCTCTCTCTCTCTCTCTCTCGGGGCATGCGCAAGATAGCGGAACTGTAAACATCACCTACGGCCAGCTGCAACATTTTTGTGAAATATTGATAGCTAGTAGAAAGTTTAATTGATATTTAGTGACAGAACAGTTGTGGGAAGGTGAGTGGATAAGGGTGTCACGTTAAAATGATCAACCTGACCTTATGGAGGGCCAGAATTGGCCATTTTTGTGGTGTCATGAACTCGGCAAGAAATGCAGTGCGTGCAAAGGTGGGTGGCAGTGACTCGCCTATCGTGTCACTCTGTGACTGTGTAGCTGTGTACCTCCTGTGTTTGTTTGAAGTGCTGCTGGTGTGGAGTGTGAAAACGAACATTGAGGTGATGTTGGAAATGAGAAATGTGCTGTTGGAGGAAGGAAACAGTGACGGAGTGACCATGCCGTGTGTCAGTGAACTAGGTCATGACAGTGTCAGTGGCGGAGTACACACCAACACAACAGTCACCGGTCTACAGGTTCCAGCACTTGTAGCAGCGAGTGTGATCAACGTGGTGTTCTCAGCCAGGAAACTGCTGCTAAGTGGTGATATTGAACAGAACCCCGGACCTACCGACACCACTGACAAACAACACCATTCTGACACGACAACAGAAGTAAGTGCCACCCGCCAGTTCTCTCCCTGCTGACGCACTCGGCAAAATTCTCTGCGCTATTTCCGACTTGAAAGAAGAAATCACTCAGCAACGTGAACAGCAACATGAACAGAATGTGGCAATTAAAAACGATCTTGTGGATATAAAATCGCAGTTAAATAGAGTCAGTGAAAAATGTGAAGAAATAAACAGGCGGTGTGACAGACTTGAGACTGACAATCAACGACTGGCAGACACTGTGTCGTCACTAACCACAGACATGGATGAGTTATTTGCAGACACGACAGGGCAGGGGGAGGAGACAAACACCTTGAAAACATCGGTCAGTGATTTGAAGGGAGAAGTAGAAAAGATGACAGAAGAAATCGACAGACTGGAGGGGTTCTCTAGAAGAGACAATTTAAGAATCTATGGTCTACCACAACAAAACCCCAGAGAAGACTACGACACGTGTGCCAGGATCGTGTGTGACACATTGAACTCTGTAGATTGGACCAGGACATGGACACCACAGGAACACATTGCCAGAGCACACAGAGTAGGACAGCCACGTGAAGGACAGGCACAAACAATGATCGTGAAATTCACACACTGGCGGGACAAAATGTTTTATTATCAGAGATCGTCAGCTTCGTTCTGAGCTGGAGAAGATTTGTGTCAGAGTGGCGAACGATCTGACGAGGAGACAGACGGAGACTGTGGCCAGAGCAAAGAATGAGGGAAAGTCAGCGTATTTTGTGCGAGGGAAATTTGTTATTGGTGCTAAAAGACCCGATCCTCGTAGTTATGCTGAGGTGACAGCCAGATCTGCAGTGCCGGAAGTCAACAATTCGCACATGCAGAATGTAAACACAGGGCGCAGACCATCAGCCAATGACAGACGAGATCCCGTGTCTGACGTTAATGACGTCAGTCAGCGGGGTGACCGAGCGCAGGAACAGCAGCCAACCAGCGGCGCAGCCTCTTCACCTGCTGCTAAAAATAACTCCTCGCACAGCGGCACCAGTGGCAACGCGCGGCGGGTGACAACACAACAGAGGGGAATGCACGGGTATCTTAGGGGCTCAGCGTCTCGTGTCAGGTCTCCCCCTCACAGCGGCGGTAGCCATAGAGGCAGCCCCGGTGCCAGCGCCAGCGCCAGCTCCAGTGCCAGCGCTAGAACCTTACGTTCAACTATTAAATAGCATGAGGCGAACCATCAAGCTTTGGAATTGAACTTTTTGAATTACAATGTTGAAAATTTATTAAATAAATTGCATGAATGTTCCTTTATGAATTATATTAATTCCTTTGATGTTGTCTGTTTGACAGAAACCTTTGTCGGTGCAAGTTTTGATTTTAAAACCGTTTTTCCAGAGTTTACAAAATTTGTTGCTCCAGCTAGAAAATTTACAATACATGGGAGAAACTCTGGAGGAGTGTTAGTGATGGTTAAGAAACATTTGGAACCATTTGTAAAACAACTTAAGGTCGACTGCAGTAATGTTATTGTACTAAAGATGGATAGTAGACTTTTCAACACTGGAAAAGATGTTATTTATGTGGGTTGCTATGTGGTGCCTGAAGGAGGTCCAGCATACAACCATATGCAGGTAAAGGACGGAGTTGTCGTTCTTGAAGAAGCTCTGTCAGAGGTAATACGCGATGACGATGTTTGCCTCATGATATGTGGAGACCTCAATGCAAGAACGGGATGCAAACAACCAAGGCAGGAAAACATGCTTAACCCGATGTGGAGCGATGAAAATGATGATGAGGATGATAACGATGATGATGATGATGATGATGATGATGATGGATGATTTGGAATTTCATAAAAGTCGTTCAAACAGTTTTGGGAGATCATTGTTAGATTTGTGTTATTTGTTTGAACTGTTTATATTGAATGGTTGTTGTGTTGATGACAAACAAGGGGAATTCATTTTATTTCCCCAAATGGTGTAGTGTAATTGATTATTTTTTGGTCTCTTCTGAGCTGAAGGAATCCTGCAATATGAAAGTTAGGGACAGACTGTTTTCTTGGCACTTGCCTGTAGAAATGAAATGGAAGAATGGTTTTAACGAAACCAAAAAAGACAAGTCAGTACCGCAGAGTAATGAAGAAAAAATTGTATGGATTGATGAAAATGAACACTTGTTTAAAAATGAATTAGAATCAAATGATTTTAAGAACATTATGGAAAGAATTACTCAAAACTGTCATAACATTGATTTATGTATTGAACTTTTTGTGAATGCTTTGTGTGGTGCCACAGCGTGCATGGTGAGAAAGGTTTATAACGTAAGGAAAAAGTGTGATGACTGGTTTGACATGGAATGTCGACAAAAACAACTTCTGTCACAAATCTGCTTCAGAGATACAGGAAAGCTAAAACCGAGCCATATAAGATAAAGCGTAAAGGTGAGTACGTGAAAGAAAGAATGCAATACAGTGAATTGAGGAAAAACAAAAAGAAAGAATTTGATGAGATTAGATTACAGAGATTAAAAGAGTCAGCCAATGACCCAAAGCGTTTCTGGTCAGCAGTAGGACAAGTGAACAGAAAGGCAACGATAAACAATGATATTACAATCTCAACAATGGTATGATCATTTCTTTAATGTCTTTAACCATTCTGGCAACACAGTGGAAGGCAATGGAGTAGAAACACAAGAAGTAGAAACAGATATGACGGAAACAGATGAACCTTTATTCAACGAACCGATTACTAGACAAGAAGTGATCGACGGCATAAAACACTTGAAGGGTGGGAAGAGTGCAGGCCAGATAAGATTGTAGGGGAAATGCTGAAAAGTTCTAATTATTTAGTAATTGATGTTCTAGTACTGATATTAAATAACTTGTTTCGGAGCGGGTCATTTCCGATTGAATGGCTAAATCAATCATCGTTCCTATCCACAAAAAGGGAGATGTAAACACTCCTGTAACTACCGAGGTGTAGCGCTGACAAATGTTGTCAGCAAAGTTTACACACACATTTTAAATGTGAGATTAAAATGTTGGGCAGACTGGGAAGAGAAAATCGTGGAGGAGCAGGCAGGATTTAGATCTGGGTACAGTACAACTGATCATATATTTACGTTGTTCGCTCTTGTACAAAAATACATGCTTAAGAATACAAAATTGTATGTCGCTTTTGTTGATTTCAGAAAGGCTTTTGACTCTGTAAACAGAAATATTTTATGGAATGTTCTTAGAAAGAACGGAGTCAATGGAAAGTTATATATGGCATTACGTGGAATGTACGACTCTGTATTGGCATGTGTGCGTGACAAATGTGTTTATTCTGATTTTTTTCAATTGTCCACGTGGAGTCAAGCAAGGCTGCCTTTTAAGCCCACAGTTGTTTTCTTTTTTTATCAATGAGCTTGCTTTAGAACTCTCAAGAAATGGTAAACATGGTATTCAGATTATTCCAGGTGCTGTGGAGATTTTTATGGTGATGTTTGCTGATGATGTAATTCTGTTGTCTAGTACAGCAATAGGATTGCAAAACCAGTTGAATGTTTTGAAACAGGAAGCTGATAAACTACAGTTGACAGTAAACCTTGATAAAACCAACATTATTGTGTTTCGTAAAGGTGGATATTTGGCTAAGAATGAAGTTTGGTGGTATGGTAATTCGGAGGTTAAAGTAACCAATTCGTACAAATACTTAGGTATGTTTTTTTACGACAAAATTAAGTTGGAATTTAGGTTGGTGTGAAACAAGTAGAAAAGGCAAAAAAGGGGTGCTAGAAATTTTGAGAACACTAAAGAAATTAAATACTACTGATCCACACATATTTGGAAGCTATTTGATACCCAGATTGAACCGATCCTTACATATGGTGCTGAAATATGGGGACTTGAAAATAATCTAAACGTAGAAAGAGTGCACACTTATGCGATCAAACGGTTTCTGAATATTCCGATTCATTCGTCCAGTAAAATAGCTTACGGTGAAACAGGAAGGTACCCTTTGTACATCAGATGTATGGTAAAGTGTGTCAGATACTGGTGTAAAGGAATACGATTACCAGTAGCTAGACTGAGCAGGCAAGCCTACGACATGATGCTACAACAGTGTGAGTTAGGATATGTTAACTGGGCCTCTAAGATTAAGAAAGTGCTAACAGAGAATGGGTTTGGAATAGTGTGGTTGAGCCAGAGAGTTGGAAACGAATCCGTTTTTATGTCTGAATTCAAAGATAGATT
>CM031611.1:18741559-18744059 GCA_018398815.1 Conus ventricosus | reverse complement strand
GGACAAGAAACAGAAATGAACAATGGAAATGGAAATATTTTCTTAACTTTGTTCAGTTCTAGAGACACCTCATTTGCAGTTTTCCTTTCTTTTATTTTTATTTTCTGCATATAAAAGACTTTGCACCCCCTTGAAATAAAGGTTATAAGCCAATGTCAATAAAAGATGTCAGTGTCAGCCCCCCCTCTCTCTCTCTCTCTCTCTCTCTCTCTCTCTCTCTCTCTCTCTCTCTCTCTCTCTTCTCTCTCTCTCTCTCTCTCTCTCTCTCTCTCTTTCTCAATACCGAAAAGCAGAAGAGATTACAAATTAAAAAAAGATGGAATGAAACTTAAGCATTGAATGTAAGATTTTTTTACCTAGCTCTTCTCTGACAACATCATTATAGCATCGTGCACTCCTTTGGGGCTGCAGAATCAGTTTTCCGCTCCTGAAAGAGCATTGAAAAGGCTCGGCCTTGACGTAAACCTACAGCGAAGCGACAGAGACAGTGATGGTGATCAAAACAGAAGGACTCCCATTTTGCTGCACCATGAAACAACTTTCTGCAGTCAGCTCGTATACCTTGGCTTGTCATCAGTATGAACGTTACACTAAGAACAAAAGACACGTGACACGTTCGTCCCAGTTATATGGCAGCTGGGGAATGCTGGCATCAGAAACTTTCTAAAATATATTTTGATCTACAGATCCTGCCATTCTTGACTTACAATGTGAAAATCTCAGGACTCGTCCCTCTGTAAAAAAAAAAAAAAAAGAAGAAGAAAGAAAAAAAAAGAAAGAAAAAAAGAGAAAGAAAGTAGAAAAGATACATACTTTTGTATTAAAGAAATCCCTAGCAGTAAGTCCTAAAACACCTAAGGCAATGGTTTATGGATGTGGTGGGAAGATAGTTGGTGCATGTGGTTACAGTAATAAAAGCTGTTCCGTTCTGGTTTTGACGGTTACAAAGAACGCAGAATAAATAACGTTGCTCATTCCTTGGGACGACCGGCGGAGATGGGCACAGTGCATAGGTCAGCAGGATTGTGTAATAGAGATGGGCACAGTACACAGGTCAGCAGGATTGTGTAACAGAGATGGGCACAGTACATAGGTCAGCAGGATTGTGTAACAGAGATGGGCACAGTACACAGGTCAGCATGATTGTGTAATAGAGATGGGCACAGTACACAGGTCAGCAGGATTGTGTAATAGAGATGGGCACAGTACACAGGTCAGCAGGATTGTGCAATAGAGATGGGCACAGTGCATAGGTCAGCATGATTGTGTAATAGAGATGGGCACAGTGCATAGGTCAGCAGGATTGTGTAATAGAGATGGGCACAGTACATAGGTCAGCAGGATTGTGTAATAGAGATGGGCACAGTACATAGGTCAGCATGATTGTGTAATAGAGATGGGCACAGTGCATAGGTCAGCAGGATTGTGTAATAGAGATGGGCACAGTACACAGGTCAGCAGGATTGTGTAATAGAGATGGGCACAGTACACAGGTCAGCAGGATTGTGCAATAGAGATTGGCACAGTACATAGGTCAGCAGGATTGTGTAATAGAGATGGGCACAGTGCATAGGTCAGCAGGATTGTGCAATAGAGATGGGCACAGTACATAGGTCAGCAGGATTGTGTAATAGAGATGGGCACAGTACATAGGTCAGCATGATTGTGTAATAGAGATGGGCACAGTGCATAGGTCAGCATGATTGTGTAATAGAGATGGGCACAGTACATAGGTCAGCATGATTGTGTAATAGAGATGGGCACAGTGCATAGGTCAGCATGATTGTGTAATAGAGATGGGCACAGTGCATAGTTCAGCATGATTGTGTAATAGAGATGGGCACAGTACACAGGTCAGCAGGATTGTGCAATAGAGATGGGCACAGTACATAGGTCAGCAGGATTGTGTAATAGAGATGGGCACAGTACATAGGTCAGCATGATTGTGTAATAGAGATGGGCACAGTACATAGGTCAGCAGGATTGTGTAATAGAGATGGGCACAGTACATAGGTCAGCAGGATTGTGTAATAGAGATGGGCACAGTACATAGTTCAGCAGGATTGTGTAATAGAGATGGGCACAGTGCACAGGTCAGCAGGATTGTGCAATATCCATTTTCTTGGAAGTGTTGCGCATATTTCGTAGGTGTTCGTAGAACTTCGGGGAAATAGCTCACGCACAATGTTCTCAGATTCTCTTGTTGTTGCTGCTGTTGTTGTTGCTGTTGTAGTTCTTCTTCTTCTTCTTCTTCTTCTTCTTCTTCTTCTTCTTCTTCTTCTTCTTCTCTTCTTCTTCTTCTTCTTTCCTCCCTCTCTCTCTCTCTCTCTCTCTCTCTCTCTCTCTTCTCTCTCTCTCTCTCTCTTCTCTCTCTCTCTCTCTCTCTCTCTCTCTCTTCTCTCTCTCTCAGACAGTTAATTCATCCCGCCTGACAATAAGGGATGTTATTAATCAGCGTAATCTCACTTTTACAAAGATCATCTCTTTCTGGGCTTGTATC
>CM031611.1:18701559-18724059 GCA_018398815.1 Conus ventricosus | reverse complement strand
CCCCCCCCCCCCCCCCCCCCCCCACGTTTCTTCCACCTCCCTCCCCTCTTCCAATATCAGCTCACTCTGGAAGCCCATTCATTCGAAACAGACCTGGATACTGTGGGGGGTTGATTGGGGTGGGTAAAGGTGAGGGGTGGTTGTGATGAAGGAGAGGGGAGTAGGGACGGTGGGTGGGGATGGGTCGCGATAAGCAGTTGACTTGGGATTGGATCCAGAAGTTTATTACAAGATGAACTGTCAGTGTTGAAATTAGAAAAAAAAGCAACTTCCATTGAGTATCAGGTTATGAAAACATATTTTGGATTTTTATTTTTTTTTCTGTAGTATTACGGAAGAGGATAAGTAAGTCAAATTTGAGACAATGTGTTGCTGTTTTAAAGCCATTGTCTTTTGTTGTTGTTGTTTTTTCTACGAAATCATGCTTTGGTTAGTATATTCAGTGCAGACAAATATCTGTTGAAGAAGTTGAAAGTATAGATTGCAAGGCATACAACTTTGCCTGTGATGTCTCTGTCCATGCATCTAGTACTGAACATACAAAGACATAGCAGAATTAACACTGGATGAAGAGCAAACGCTAGTTTGTGCAAAATATATTTGAGAAATGTGGTTGGTGACTTTGGTTTTAGAAGAGTTGAAGTAAAAACCTGATTTTCATTTTCCGAAAAGAGCCAAAAATAGTTAACCTTAGACATCTATAAAACAGTACACGTCGCAGATATTAATTCAGAAACCATTTACAGGAGAAAACGGCACCCCACTCTGTTCACTGTGGAAATAAAACAGAGCGAACTTTGACATTAAACTTAGAGACTGTAACATAAATGGAAATAATCCAAACATTTTCTTTTTTAAAGCTATGGCAACGTCTCATTAACAATTTGTTTCCTTTACAGAGATTTAAAATCTTCAAACATGCTCAACCATAGTTCGTAGCCTAAACTTACATCAGTACGTACAGTTGCTGACAAGAGCACATTCGATCAACACAGGAAGAATTACTATGCTACCAAAATGCCACGAAGAAAACGTTTTGTCTTTCTCGCGTTCAGCCCTCGAGTGAACTTTCACACGTCCAGGGTATTGAGTTCTTTATTCCTGTTGGAGGGTCTTGTGTTATCTTCTCACTACTCCAAGGATTGCGTCTCACCCCTAACTACAAAGACTGTACGTGTCTAACCCTGCTCGGTGAAGACTTGTATCTACTGGCTTCGTGATTCTGGCTCGCTCTCTCATTTCCTGTGGCCGTCTCAAAGTCAGCAGAGTTAAGTCTGGGAATGTTTGTCTGGGCTTTAGTGATCTCAAAGACGAAGACGTGGATGAAAGAAATAGAGACAAAAGAGAGACTGAACGGAGACACACTGGACAAGGGATTGTTCGGATGGGGGGAGAGAGAGAGAGAGAGAGAGAGAGAGAGAGAGAGAGAGAGAGAGAGAGAGAGAGAGATAGAGAGAGAGAGAGAGAGAGAGGCAGTCAGACAGACAGACAGACAGACAGAGACTGAGACAGAGACAGAAATCCGGATTTGTCAGAGTTTTGATACTGTAATCAATCAAAGGCTTGCAGTATGACGTAGCTCGGCCCCTTCTGCCCCACTCTTTTTACCCAGTTAGCAGCATCCGCAAATCAATGATAGGCAAATCGGGAGGCAAGCATGTGTCAGGGCTGCTTAAGTCAGCAAGGCGACAAAAATAACGATGAATTAGACAAAGACGTGTGTGTGTGTGTGTGTGTGTGTGTGTGTGTGTGTGTGTGTGTGTGTGTGTGTGTGTGTGTGTGTGTGTGTGTGTGTGTGTGTGTGTGGTGTGTGTGTGTGTGTGAGATGGCAAATGCGTATGTGTGTAGGTGTATGTGCGTGTGTATATGCGTGCGTGTGTGTGTGTGTGTGTGTGTGTGTGTGTGTGTGTGTGTGTGTGTGTGTGTGTGTGTGTGTGTGTGTGTGTGTGTGTGTGTGTGTGTGTGTGTGTGTGTGTGTGTGTGTGATGGCAAATGCGTATGTGTGTAGGTGCATGTGCGTGTGTATGTGTGTGTGTGTGTGTGTGTGTGTGTGTGGTGTGTGTGTGTGTGTGTGTGTGTGTGTGTGTGTGTGTTGTGTGTGTGATGGCAAATGCGTATGTGTGTAGGTGATGTGCGTGTGTATTTGTGGTGTGTGTGTTGTGGGTGTGTTGTTGTGTGTGTGTGTGTGTGTGTGTGTGTGTGTGTGTGTGTGTGTGTGTTGTTGTGTGTGTGTGTGGTGTGTGTGTGTGGTGGTTCGTTGTGTGTGTGTGTGTGTGTGTTTTGTGTGTGTGTGTGTGTGTGGTGTGTGTGTGTGTGTGTGTGTGGTGGTGGTGTGTGTGTGTGTGTGTGTGTGTGTGTGTGTGTGTGTGTGGTGTGTGTGTGTGTGTGTGTGTGTGTGTGTGTGTGTGTGTGTGTTGGTGTGGTGTGTGTGTGTGTGTGTGTGTGTGTGTGTGTGTGTGTGTGTGTGTGGTTTTGTGTGTGTGTGTGTGTGTGTGTGGTGTGCGTGTGGTGTGTGTGTGTGTGTGTGTGTGTGTGTGTGTGTGTGACCGCGCATGAGTTTTTTTCCCCCATAGCAGATCCATCGACCTTTTGTTCAATCGCTTTACAAAAACACGACTTTGTGAATCGTACAAACAAGAGACTTGTCATCCACGTACCAGCATGAATCCTGCAGACAAAATCCATACGACCACCTGTCAATAGCTCCAACAAACTCTAGGTTCGTCAAGAGCTCATTTCTAAGAGATCAACGCATTCCCCCGACATTCACATGTTCATCCGTCCCACCCCATCTCTGTTCATATAGTGGTCTTCCTGTTCTCTAAAGAATGGCTGGTTGGCGCATCAGTAAGTGGCGAAGTGGGGGGGGGGGGGGAGGGGGTAAGAGCGGAATGGCAGGAAAGGAATATGGTTCGAGCTCCATCACAACTTGTGCGTTGTCTAATGACAAATGCCCAGCCCTTTACCAGCAACTGGTCAGAGAACGTGGGCCGTTGCGAGGTCAGCAGAAACGACATAAAGAGGGTCAAGGTCAGGGTCAAGAGTACAAGTTAGGATGGAGGCCACCACTCGGGGGCTTAGGGATGTTTAACTCTGCCGCTATGCTGTGTCGTTGACCTGTTTACTAGCCTTTCAAATGTCTCGGCACAGATTGAAAGGGTATTGTCATGTATAATTAAGTGAGCACCGTTCCCGTCAAGAAAGCGAATTCCAACCGGTGCCATATGGGCCTTGCTTTCCTTGTCCAGGGACCTGGGATAGTAGTTCAGGAACGTGCGAGGGCCGGCCACTTCCTTGCAGACCTGTCCGAATGGCTGAGTCAAGTGTTCTTGTGGTCCACAACCCCGTTAGAATCAGGAAATGTGTTGTGCATCTCTCTCTCTCTCTCTCTCTCTCTCTCTCTCTCTCTCTCTCTCTCTCTCTCTCTCTCTCTCTCTCTCTCTCTCTCTCTCTCTCTCTCTCGATTTAGAAGTAGGACACTTGGACTAAATGCAAACAAAAGATGGTTAAATACCGAAGGCATTCTAGACGATTTATGTGTAATGTGTACAGATGGCATGAGAGAAATTGAAGATCACTTTATATTCTATTGTGCAGCTTATAACGATATCAGACAGAGGTCTCAACTTTTCAATATTACTGCGACAGAAAATCATAACCTATATAGTTTGTTGTCCTCTGACAATATTAGGATAGTAACTCTACTGGCTAAGTATGTTGCAGAGGCATCTAATGTCAGGAAAAAGAAATGCTCGGTAAGAACTTCCAATGTTTGAGTTGTTTGTTTTCATGTATTCCACAGGCTTGATGACATTAAGAAATGGTTTTGTTTTCTTCACTAGTATAGCTGATAATGAAGCGGACGGTGATGATGGATGCGACAGTGTAAGAAAGATTTATAACAATGAATATATGTGCCTGGGTGAGGCACTTGTGTTTATGATCATGTTGCTACTTTAAAAAAAAAAAACAACAACAACAACATATTCATTTTGAGTGACGAAAAAGCACGACGTTATTTTCTTTTTCTTCTACATGGTTTCGAGCCTCATCATTAACATTTACGTAATCCGTTACAATTTATGTTTCTTTGCATCATACACTTGTTTTTCGGCGCTGCAAATATTAATGTACACCCCCTTGACATAAAGGCTATGTAGGCCATTGTCAATAAAAACGTATCTGAAGCGTCTGAAGCGCCTCTCTCTCTCTCTCTCTCTCTCTCTCTCTCTCTCTCTCTCAAAAATTTAATCAAATAATTATGTCCTAAGGTCATATCCACACAAAACATTGCTCACTTTGTGCATTATGGCATTAAAAACATGTCCGAAATCGAAATAAAACACACGCGCGCGCACGCACGCACGCATGCACGCACGCACGCAATCGCGCGCTCAGACACACAGACGCGCGCGCGGGCGCTCGCATACACACACACGCACGCACGCACCGACGCACGTACGCACGCACACAACCACACATACATGTTGTGATCCAAATCGACACAAAATGTAATCCCCCCTGTACCCTGGGGAATATGTGTTACTCTGACATGCATGACCAAATTCAAATTGATTTTTTTTTTTGGTCTTCTTTACTTTCTTTCTTCCTTCTATATTTCTGTATGTGTTTTTTCTCTTTCGGTTTGCCCGTCTGTCTGTCTGTGTGTTTGTCTGTCTTTCTTCTTTCTTTCTTTCTTTCTTTCTTCCTTCCTTCCCTTCTTTCCATTTTTTTATTACTGTCAGAACATCAAATCATGAGTGAAAACGACATTAAACTTTACCAGGGAAAATCATTCTAGCATGGCCTGAAAAAGCTTTCCATTAAAAACCGTTATTCTTTGATAAGATATGAAAACGAAGCACAACGTTTATACAGCTACGCAGTTTGGATATTCCATGAAAATGTAGTATTTCACTGACAATGATCAGGCACTTTGCATTACCTCTGCAGTATCCATATTCATTAGAAGAAAAATATATGTGCACACACACACACACACACGCGCGCGCGCGCGCACGCACACATACACACACGCACGCACGCACGCACGCACGCACACACACACACACGCACGCACGCACGCACGCACGCACGCACGCACGCACGCACGCACGCATGCACGCACACACACACACCACACACACACACACACACACACACACACACACACACACACACACACACACACACACACACACATTTTTTTTATCTTGATGATCAGGCCCTGACTTTGCCCTCTGATCGGGATTTGTTACAGAGATATGCATCCGCATCTAATGGTTTGCCAAATATCTGCTCAGGAGGGGTATGTAAACTTGCAGACCCCCCTACCCCCCCCCCCCCCCCACACATACACACACACACACACACACACGCGCGCGCACACATGCACACATCTCCCCGCCCACCCACACACACACACACACACACACACTCACACACACACACACACACACACACACACACACACACACACACACACACACACACACACACACACACACACACACATACTAACGCAGCACGCAAACACACACACACACACACACACACACACACACACACACACACACACACACACACACACACACACACACACGCACGCACGCACGCACGCACGCACGCACGCACGCACGCACGCACGCACGCACGCACGCACGCACGCACGCACGCACGCACGCACACACACACACACACACACACACACACACACATACACAGAAATATTCGTCTAATATCACAATGTGTACAGACGTTAAATTGAAGACCTAACACACACATACACGTTAATGATTTTTGAATGATTGAACAAACAAACAAGCAAATGAGTCAAACGTAAGGAAATAAATACATAGGTAAATGGAAAGCAAATAATTGAATGAATAAATGAATAAATAAATAAATTTTTTTAAAAAATAAATAAATAGATACATAAATTAATGAATAAATAAATAAACAAGTACAACAGATGAAGAAGAACAGGAACCAGTAACAAGGGCCTACGGTCAAAATTCGACAAAAGTCCGTCCCGATGTGAGTGTCATCCACAACGCGCCAGACGATCTGAGTGTCATCCACAACGCGCCAGACGATCTGAGTGTCATCCACAACGCGCGCCAGACGATCTGAGTGTCATCCACAACGCGCGCCAGACGATCTGAGTGTCATCCACAACGCGCGCCAGACGATCTGAGTGTCATCAGCGACGCGCCAGTGGTAGGAGAACTAACAACCAGTCGTGGCAAAACTCCATCGTTCTTTGATGGAACGAAGACAAGGCAGGATATGGTCAGGATGTCGCTGATAAGCCATTCCCAATTATTGGGTACAGCCAAAGCTCCCCATGAACAAATCCCCTGTGGGTCAGGCGGAGATTGGTCAGAATTTGCTCTGCCTCGGAAATAATTAAGGTTATGGACATCTGGGGAATCGTCCATAAAGCTTCAGGACCCAGAGGAGAAGCCATTATTGATGCAGACCCTTCCCCGTCCCTACCGTACCCATCCACTTCCTATTCTCCACCCCATCCCTGTCTTTCTCTCTGGTGACTGGTGCAACAAGTCCTAGACAGGTCTGTTTCAGTTCAGCTGCTGATAAGACGAGAGCAGACACATTGGTACTTGTGGATGCGGTGGTGAGAAGTATAGCTTCTTCTTCTTCTTCTTCTTCTTCGTCTTCTTCTTCTTCTTCTTCTTCTTCTTCTTCTTCTTCTTCTTCTTCTCGAACACTCTAGATGGGAACGCCAGCTCCTCTGACGAATGCTGCCGTGCGCTGTATGTCCCCAAGGGCACCGTAGAGCTTCCTCTCCGCTGATGTTTTCTCCGTCCATATCTGGTGTCTCAGAGCTTCGTGCAACGAGCAATCCTGCAGTAGATGTGCTGTTGTCATACTGCCGGTCTGGCATGGGCACTGGTCTGACTGACCGATCCTGAACTTGGTAAAGAGGTGATAGTTCAGGCGGTTGTGGCCTGTCCGCAGCCTGAAGATGGCCACCTGCTCTGATCTTGGTACGGGTCATGTCTATAAGTATATGTTCTAGTCCACAGGGTTGCTATGCATTGGACAGACGCATAAACACAAAAGACAAGAAAGAGGGCTTAAAATACGAAAGATGGGTGTACCAGCACACTATGTCATTATCACAGGAATAAGCACTTGATTCACAGCTGGTCAGTAACAGACCAATCGTGAAAGCATCAGCTAAACTAAAGCAACAGAACATCCAACATTGCAGGGGAAAGATGATAGAGCTCTGGCTCTACGAGATCGTCGTGATCCTCACGTCGTTCACCGCCACAGCTGACCGGGCGCGCGGCACGTGGCGGGCGATCTGACTGATACCATCAGGACCACCCCCGCCCACTCCCTCCCGCATCCGCCCCAGAGATAATGGGAACATCTACAATGCCGCATGTTCTCACCTTTCGTCCACCTCCCTCCTCTCCTCTTCCTGTATCAGCTCAGTCTAGTCTGTCAGCCTGTTCATCAGAGACAGACATGGGTAGTGTTCTGATTGATTGGGGTGGGCAAAGGTGAGGGGGTGATGGGGATTGTAGGGGGGGGGGGAGTGTGTGGTCGTGGGTGAAGATGGGGTGGCTCGACAGGCTGTGGACTTAGGAACAGATGCATTAGTTCATTAAAAGACATTGTTTTCCTTTGTATCTCGACAAAGGGAGTTTTAATTTATTTGGCTGATTTGTTCCTTGAGAGTAGTAGTAGTAGTAGTAGTAGTAGTAGTAGTAGTAGTAGTAGTAGTAGTAGTAGTGGTGGTGGTGGTGGTGGTGGTGGTGGTGGTGGTGGTGGTAGCAGCAGCGGCAGTAGTAGTAGTAGTAGTAGTATAGTAGTGTAGTAGTAGTAGTAGTAGTCGGTGGTGGTGGTGGTGGGTGGTGGTGGTGGTGGTGGTGGTGGTGGTGGTGGAGGTGGTAGCAGCAGCAGCAGCAGTTGTAGTAGTAATAGTAGTAGTAGCATGTGGTGGTGGTGGTGGTGGTGGTGGTGGTGGTAGCACAGCAGTAGCAGCAGCAGCAGCAGCAGCAGCAGCAGTAGTAGTAGTATAGTAGTAGTAGTAGTCGGTGGTGGGGGTGGTGGGGGTGCTGGAATACTGATAATAGAAGTGGTGAAAAAGTATATTGACCCTTTCCATACTTGCTAACGTGTGAATCGAACTTTTTTTCTTTCTTTCTTTCTTTTTCTTATCCGGAGGACGCTATTCATGCAATTGTCTGGGCTGGGTTGTCCATGGCTAGGCAGACGGACGACAGCAAGATAAGTGCTACAGAAACAGCTACAGTCGCCTCCAGTTGCCCAGAAGAAGCTGGTTCTCTGCGATGCTGATGAAGGGAACAATCTGAGTTTGGTCCATGCAGCTTTGTACCAGACCAAAGATTGGCACACAGAGCGCGGGGAAAATTATTCATTTTAGGAGCGATGTAAAAGCGAGGCAGAATTTGGTAAGCATTGACAGCCATAATGGTCCTGTGGAGGCGGGGTGGGGGTGGGGGTGCTCATTGTAGCCTATTTTTATCATGTATCACAAGTATTAAAAAAAAAAGTGAAGCCACGAATCCTTTCACCAAATCACTTCAGACACGATCCAGAAGATGTTTCATGCGACAAAATGGCATAATAACAGAGTACTCTTTTTAATAACAAAAAAACAATAATTCAGAAAAAAACAAAACCTAATCCCCGAAGCTTAGATGCTGTCTTGCGAAAGATTACGTACATGTGAGCTTGCGTTTATACTTCGCATGCAAAAACACGAGAGAGAGAGAGAGAGAGAGAGGAGAGAGAGAGAGAGAGAGAGAGAGAGAGAGAGAGAGAGAGAGAGAGAGAGAGAGAGAGAGAGAGAGAGAGGGAGAGAGAGAAAGACTGAGGAGAAAGAGAGAGACAGACAAACAGACAGACAGAGAGAGACAGAGAGACAGATCTGAAAAGATCACACACACACACACACACACACACACACACACACACACACACACACACACACACACACACACACACACACACACACACACACGTGCGCGAGCGCGCAAAGAGAGAGAGAGAGAGAGAGAGAGAGAGAGAGAGAGAGAGAGAGAGAGAGAGAGAGAGAGAGAGAAGAGAGAGAGAGAGAGAGAGATTACAAATTCATAACGTCTTAGTCAACATCCCAGGTGTCATATTCCTATCTCCCATGACATGTTACAGCTTTCCCCCCATGACATGTTATGGCTTTCCCCCATGACATGTTATAGCTTTCCCACATGACATGTACCCATCGTCAACACAGCGCAGGCCTCCAAGGGTGGTACAGGACTGCTCTAAAGGCAGGTGAAGACAGTGCTTCTCTGGGTCCTCCCCAGCACCTTCGGGTGTTTCTTTTTCTTCTTTTCTGGCTTTCCCCCATGACATGTTATAGCTTTCCCACATGACATGTTATAGCTTTCCCCCATGACATGTTATAGCTGTCCCCCATGACATGTTATAGCTTTCCCCCATGACATGTTATAGCTTTCCCCCATGACATGTTATGGCTTTCCCCCATGATATGTTATAGCTTTCCCCCATGACATGTTATGGCTTTCCCCCGTGACATGTTATGGCTTTCCCCCATGATATGTTATAGCTTTCCCCCATGATATGTTATAGCTTTCCCCCAGGACATGTTATAGCTTTCCCCCATGACATGTTACAGCTTTCCCCCATGACATGCTGCAGCTTTTCCCCATGATATGTTGCAGCGCTCCCCCCCCCTCCCCCCCATGACATGTTACAACTTTCCCCCATGACATGCTGCAGCTTTTCCCCATGATATGTTGCAGCTCCCCTCCCCCCCCCCCCCCCCCCATGACATGTTACAGCTTTCCTCCATGACATGCTGCAGCTTTCCCCCCATGACATGTTATAGCTTTCCCCCCATGACATGTTATAGCTTTCCCCCATGACATGCTATAGCTTTCCCCCCATGACATGTTATAGCTTTCCCCATGACATGTTATAGCTTTCCCCCCATGACATGTTATAGCTTTCCCCCATGACATGTTATAGCTTTCCCCCCATGACATGTTATAGCTTTCCCCCATGACATGTTATAGCTTTCCCCCCATGACATGTTATAGCTTTCCCCCATGACATGTTATAGCTTTCCCCCCATGACATGTTATAGCTTTCCCCCATGACATGTTATAGCTGTCCCCCATGATATGTTATAGCTTTCCCCCATGACATGTTATAGCTTTCCCCCATGACATGTTATGGCTTTCCCCCATGATATGTTATAGCTTTCCCCCATGACATGTTATGGCTTTCCCCCATGACATGTTATGGCTTTCCCCCAGGACATGTTATGGCTTTCCACCATGATATGTTATAGCTTTCCCCCAGGACATGTTATAGCTTTCCCCCATGACATGTTATAGCTTTCCCCCATGACATGTTATAGCTTTCCCCTATGACATGTTATAGCTTTCCCCATGACATGTTATAGCTTTCCCCCATGACATGTTATAGCTTTTTTTGTCTGATTACTAGAAAAAACAAAGAAAAAAATCAATTTCTCGAGTAGAGAGAAACGGAGAAGTTATTGTCACTTTTTTTGTACCAGTGTGCAAATCCATGAGACCAATTGTTATTATTAATTCAATCGCTGAAGAAAAGTTTCATTGGCAGACGCGTATTTGAAAAATATTTTCCAGTATGGTATTCCTTGTTCCATAGGACAGATAAAAAAAAAGGGGGGGGGGGGGGCAACAGATGTAACAATTTAAACCTTCTAGTGTCAGAGTCAGATTCTTTCCGTTTAAAGACCCATCTAGGTCTGAATGCACATTGTTACAGACGTTGTTCTTAAACGCCAGGGGAGATTATCAAGCCCGAAATAGGAAACGGCGCATTAAAGAGAGGCGTAATCTGGTTGGTGGATAGATTAATGGCAACTCCAATTTTTAGCCATCAGAGAAGGACGCCATTATTGTGATGAAGACGGAAGAGAAATGCATGGGGGGGGGGGGGGGGGCAGTAGAAAGGGAGGAATAGTTTTAGTGCACGGGCGGAGCGTAAGAAGAGCTGGAATGGCAGCAACGATGGGAGGATTTGTCGCAGAATGGGATGCGATTAGTAGGCCTACAAAAGATGAGTTGGCGTGATTTCATTCCAAAGTTCGTCTCAGAAATCTCCAAATACTGAGCAGTTTGATCGTTAAGATTGTGAAAAGGAATTTAAAGGTGATGGTGGGTGTTCTGTAATTATTGTTGAGCAGCTCTGAGAGAGAGAGAGAGAGAGAGAGAGAGAGAGAGAGAGAGAGAGAGAGAGAGATTAACACAGACACGTTTTTATTGGCATTAGATTTTTACAGCCCTCGTGCCAAGGGAGATAATTCACAACATGAAGCGAAGATTAGAAACTAAGCAATCATTAACTCCATAATAGTTTGGTAAACGTTCACATACAAACACACAAGCACGCGCGCGTGCACACACATTCAAAGAACTGCGTTTACGATAAACATTGTTCAGGTAACATTCAACATCCATGGATGCACATACACACGAAGAGCAATTATTAATGTCAAACTCGACCATCCATATATAACTATGCTAACTGTATACGTTCTTTACTAGTTTAAATTTCTCGCAAATTTATTTATCTTCCCACCTTGTGCGTTTTTCACCCCAATTGATGTTCAGTTTTTCTTAGTTCATTCTTGTTTCTTAATTAATATTGGTCAGATGAGATTCTTTTGTTCCTATTTTGTTTGCTTCCGCAATGAAATTTGCCAGCGATATTATGATCACATCATTTCCAGATGCAAGAATCGCTCCTGAATTATGTCTCCCCGAAACAGGTAAAGACAGCAAATTATATTTACTTCGTTCTGGATCATACACAGCACAATGAAATATATATGAAGTGTCGTTCATCTTCAGGTTCTTTACAACACATTAGACACAAACGATCTCTTTCTTCTTCGTCAATAAACCATCTTTTGTTGGCATTTAATCTGATAGTTCTCATTCTCAGTCTGGCCAGAAGACGTCAATGCCACTCATTTCTTATCACTGAAACATATTTTTCAGCATGAAGAATATTTTCAAGTGAGGAATGCGAACTATATTTTGTATTTTCCTCTATATGAGTGGCAGGACAACAGCAACAACACACACACACACACACACACACACACACACACACACACACACACACACACACACACACAGACACACACACACACACACACACACACACACACACACACACACACACACACACACACACACGTGTGTGTGTGTGTGTGTGTGTGTGTGTGTGTGTGTGTGTGTGTGTGGGGGGGGGGGGGGGGGGGGTGTGTGAGAGAGAGAGAGAGAGAGAGAGAGAGACAGACGGTGACAGAGACAGAGAGATGTGGATACTGGAGGTTGTGGTGGATTGAAGCCTCGCGGGAGTTGGGGGGGGGGGATGTGTGTGAAGAATAACACAAGAATAATCAAGCAGCAGAAACAGAATCAGAGCAAGAGGAAGAAAAACATCATTACTGTAACTGTGCAATTGTCAATGACATCATCATGACTGTCCACTTCTTCTTTTTTAAACTATGACAGCGTTTCATTAAGACTTTGAGTTTTCGTTAGGATTTTTTGTTTTTTGGTCAAGCATACACAACTATCATTTGAACGCACACGAATATTTTCTGTCGATGACAAGTGCGCATCAGATCAACACAGGGGAAAAATAGGCGTGCAAACAAAATTTCACGCAAAAAAATAAAAACGTTGTTGTCTTCCCCTTTCACCCTTTGAGTAAACTCACATTTCCAGGGTATTAGGCGTCTTTGTTCCCGTCAGAGTCCCTTCTGTTGTCTTCTCACCACACCCAACATTGCGTCTCACCTCTTAAGTGCAAAGGCTGTACGTGTCTAACCCTAAGCGTCGGAAGACACAGACCCATTGTCCTCGTGATTCTGGTTCGCTCTCTCATTTCCTGTGGCTGTCTCGAGGTCGGGAGACTTGAGAGTGTGGGGAGATTCGTCTCAGCTTCAAGGAATCTTAAAGACGACTAGATGGATGGCAAGAAGAGATACAAAAGAGACACCAAACACTGACACGTTAAGAATAGCTCAGTTGGTAGAGCGCCGGACTCGTATTCTTGGTGATCCTAGGGTTGCGGGTTCGAATCTTCGCCGGGGCGTTTCGGTACAGGGTTTTTTTTTTCCCTCGGAGTTAACATTGGTTCTGACTCCATTTCCCATACAGTCTTTTGAATGAGACTACAAACCGAGGTTCCGTGTGTGAACGCACGCATGATACCTTGCACACACGTAAAATCCCATCACCAAGTTTCGGAAGAGTAGGCCAGTTTGGCCGTTCGTATGGATGACACGTTACACATAGCATGCACCCTGCATGAGAAATGGAAAGAATGAAGGAAGTAAGGAAATTGAGTGAACGATATTGACTGGATGACACGGGAAACGACTGAATGAAGCGCCAGCTGGCAGCTCTTCAGTCGGCACTACCAAGGGAGGCAGCCCGCTGTGTAAACGAGTGTTGATTGTAAAGCGCTTAGAGCTTGGTCTCTAGCCGAGAATAGACGCTATATAAGTATTCATTATTATTATCATTATTAAGAAACCGACTGTTCTGAGAGAGAGAGGAGAGAGAGAGAGAGAGAGAGAGAGAGAGAGAGAGAGAGAGAGAGAGAGACGGAAACAGACAGCCAAACAGTCAGCCAGACAGACAGCCAGACAGCCAGAGAGCTTGCCAGTCATTAAAGGCTTGGAGCATGGTGCATCTCTGCTGGTTGTCCCGCTTCTGCCTCTACTGTTCCCTTTTTTCCCCAATTAGCAGCGGCCACAAGTCAAGGGTAGACAGATCGCGAGGTATGAGGGAGATATGAGTAGAAGCCAAGGGCTGTATCAATCAGAGGAGGACAAACAGGGGCTGTATCAATCAGAGGAGGACAAACAGGGGCTGTATCAATCAGAGGAGGACAAACAGGGGCTGTATCAATCAGAGGAGGACAAACAGGGGCTGTATCAATCAGAGGAGGACAAACAGGGGCTGTATCAATCAGAGGAGGACAAACAGGGGCTGTATCAATCAGAGGAGGACAAACAGGGGCTGTATCAATCAGAGGAGGACAAACAGGGGCTGTATCAATCAGAGGAGGACAAACAGGGGCTGTATCAATCAGAGGAGGACAAACAGGGGCTGTATCAATCAGAGGAGGACAAACAGGGGCTGTATCAATCAGAGGAGGACAAACAGGGGCTGTATCAATCAGAGGAGGACAAACAGGGGCTGTATCAATCAGAGGAGGACAAACAGGGCTGTATCATCAGAGGAGGACAAAACAAACAAGAACAAATCAAGGGCTGTACTAATAGATTAAAAGGACAAACAGGGAATGATTAAATAGAAAAAAAAATATCAATAAAATCAATCGATCTAAAAAGACAAAATAAATTATTAACTCTGCAACAAAAAATATTGACATTGAACAATGGTTAATACACTAGTATCAAAACTCTTGATTTAGAATTAGACATCAGAAAACACACATAACACTCACACAAACACAACACACAACACCACATCACACACACACTCACACACACACACTCAGCACCACGCACCAACGCACGCACGCACACACACACGTACACCACGCACACACACACACACACACCACACACACACACACACACACACACACACACACACACACACACACACACACCACACACACACACACACACACGCACGACACCCACAAACACACACACAACAAACACACACCACTCGCAACCACACACACACACACACACACCACACACACACACACACACACACACACACACACCACACACACACACACACACACACACGCACACGCACACACACACGAAACACACACACACACACAGCACACACACACGCACACACACACCACCCACACACACACACACACACACACACACACACACACAACACACACACACACACACACCACACAAAACACACACACACACACACACACACACACACACACACACACACACACACACACACACACACACACACACACACACAACACACACACACACACACACACACACACACACACACACACACACACACACACACACATGTGCACGCGCGTGCAGTAGTCCAAACGCCATTGTAGCCGTTTGGTAGCGTGAAAATGTCATTCAGTTTTTTGTTTTATTTTTGTGTTTTTGTTTGTGTGCACATTTTCATTTTAAGTTCCTCACAAATTCAAATTTTATTTGGAATGAATTTGTCTTGCGTCCTCTTTAAGTTCGTATATTTTAATTGATAACTGGTTTTGTGGTTCAAAAGTTGCAATTTTGTAAATCTAGCACCTCAGAGAAGCTTTGCTGTACTACTAGTAGATCGTCACTTTTTGCATCTTGGGAATAACGGCTAGGTGAAAAATTAATATACAAAACAAAACAGTCAAAGTATGATGATTGACAAATATGCCTTGTATATCTAACAAGCAGATATTTCCAAATACACAACAAAACTCCTCAACTGCCATGAACATTTTCTCCAGAGAGATCTGCTGTGTGACTCTCCTTCAACAGTCAGTCAGTCATTCCCCTGACCGCTGGGGTCGTTGGGATGACGTGATGAGGCAGCCGCCGTTTCTCTCCAGGCTCTTCTGTTTGTAGCTGTCGTGAGGAGATCTGGCATGGTCATTTTGGTCCAGTCCTTTATAATTTCGGACCGGCTCTTTCTCTGCCGTCCTCGTCTGCATCATTCAACAGAAGAGGGCTGAAATTACAGTTTGTTTAATAATTGTTTGCCTTTTCCCCCACGGCTAGTCCATCGACTGTTTTTATCTTTTTCTTTTGCAAAAACGGAACACTGCCTACAAGACCCTTGCCAATCACTGACCAGTGTGGATCTTGTAGACAAGGTCCATATAACTGCGTATAGATAGGAATCCAAGATACACGTCTCTACATGTGAATATTTCCAATACATCCCATTAGAAATCGTTTGAAAGACACCACCAGACCTTCACCAGTTCGTCCTCTCATCCTATCTCTGTCCGGAGATTCAACCCCCTCTGCACATTGTCAAGCGGCGTGTCAGCGATGGGCGTGGATGATGGGAGGAGGGGAGGGGAGGTTGAGGGCAGGAGGGGTGGGAGGGGGGTGCTTCACTCCCTTCTTCTTCTTGCGCCCTTAACTCCTTATGGAGTCGTAGGGGCGCCGCCTTGATGCCCTGTACACCACTTTCCTCCATCTGTCCCGGTCATGAGCGAGAGCCTGGGTTTCAGCAAAAGGTTTGCCTGTCCACTCTGAAATATTGTCCGCCCATTTTTTCTTCTGTCTGCCTCTCCTTCTGCTCCCTTCCACGGTTCCCTGAAGGATTATTTTCGATAGGCCACTGCATCTTGTTGTGTGACCATACCATCTCAGCTTCCGTTTCTTCACTGTAGTGAGCAGATCTTCATAGGGGCCTAAGTGTTTCTGGATGGTCTGTCGGATTTGTTCGTTGGTTATGTGGTCCAAGTAGGAGATGCCCAGGATGTTTCGATAGCATCTCATCTCCATTGTTTCTATCTTCTTTTGCAGCTCTGCTGTGAGGGTCCATGTCTCACAAGCGTACAGGAAGATCGACAGTACCAGCGTACGCACGAGTCGAATATTGTGCTTCATGGTGATGTTTCTGTCTCTCCATATTGGTTTTAACTTGGCGAGTGCAGACATTGATTGTGCAGTTCTTGACAGCACTTCCGGTCGTGATCCATCGTCAGAAATGATTGCCCCTAAGTACTTGAATTGGTTGACAGTTTCAAGTTCATGGCCTATGACAGCGATTTCAGTTGTTATGGTGCCATATTTGTTAGTCATTAGTTTGGTTTTCTCTGCGCTGATTTCCATCCCATATCTTGAGGTGTTGTCAAGGTGGCTGACTAGTCTGGCCAGTTCTTCTTCATTTCCGGCAAGCCCATCGATGTCGTCTGCAAATCTGAGGTTCGTGATGGTTCTGCCTCCAACGCTGACCGTGCCTTTATGATCTTCAAGGGCACCGATCATTAGCCTTTCTAGGAACACGTTGAAAAGGAAAGGAGATAGGAGACAGCCTTTGCGAACTCCAACAGTTGTGTGGAGCCAGTCTCCCATCATGTTGTTGGCGAGTACTGCACTTGTGGCATTGGCGTATAGCTGCTGCATGATGTGGGTCAGTTTCTCTCCCATGTTGAACTTCCTCATGGTGGCCCACAGTGCACTGTGCCAGACTCTGTCAAAGGCTTTTTTAAAGTCAATGAACACGTGGTACAGTTCTCTTTGGTGCTGGAGGTGTTTCTCACAGAGGACTCGTAGGTTGAAATTTTGCTCAGTAGTGCTCCTGCCTTAGCGAAAGCCGGCTTGTTCTTCGGCGATGAGTTCTTCTACCTGAGGTCTTAAACGGTTTAGGATAACTCTGAGCATGATCTTGCTTGCGTGGCTGATTAAGCTAATAGTTCTATAGTTCTGGCATAGTTGGAGATTGCCTTTTTTTGGGAAGAACAATGATCAGCGATTGTGATTGCCTTTTTTTGGGAAGAACTATGATCAACGATTGTGTCCATGTTGTAGGCCATTCACCTGTCTGCCAGATTTTGTTGCAGATGGCAACACTCCCTACCCCCTTCACTCCCTACCCCCTTCACTCCCTACCCCCTTCACTCCCTACTCCCTTCACTCCCTACCCCCTTCACTCCCTACCCCCTTCACTCCCTACTCCCTTCACTCCCTACCCCCTTCACTCCCTACCCCCTTCACTCCCTACCACCTTCACTCCCTACCCCCTTCACTCCCTACCCCTTCACTCCCTACCCCCTTCACTCCCTACCACCTTACCAATACCATTCCATTTTCTCGTAGCACGATGTTAATCGTGGTGAGGTCATTACAAAACTGCCTAAAATGGGTCAAGGTCAGGGCCAAGGGTCAGACTCAGGATGGAGGCATTCACAGGGGACTTTGGAATTGTTCGTACTGCTTCTATGATAAGTGGTTGACCTGATTACTAGCCTTTCAATGTCCTGGCTCAGGCTGAAAGAGAATAGTTATGTATAATTGAGCGAGGACCTTTCCGTCAAGAATCTGAATCAAGGCCGGTGCTGCTTGAGCCCAGCTTCACTTGTCCAGAGAACTGGGATGTGGAGTGGGGGCGGAGGGTCACTTCCTTGCAGACCTGTCCCAGTGACCGAGTCAAGTGTTCTTGCAGTCCACAACCCCATTAGAATGAGGAAGTGTGTTCGAGCGTTGAGAGCAATCTGTGCATCTCTCTCTCTCTCTCTCTCTCTCTCTCTCTCCTCTCTCTCTCTCTCTCTCTCCTCTCTCTCCTCTCTCTCTCTCTCTCTCTCTCTCTCTCTCTCTCTCTCTCTTTCTCTCTGCACTTCCTCAAGAAAGGGGGGTGAAGGAGAAGGGATCTTCCTACACACTGTTTTCTCTAAAAGACGAAGTTCAGATTCTCAGAGACGAAGCAAGAGATCCAAGGCAATGAATAATGAGCTGACCGAATCAAACAAAGAACTGAAAAAAGTCCGGAGAGTTCTGGAACTGAATTCTGACAATATAGAATGTGGGTCCAGACTAGACCCAAAAAAAATCATCGTTCAAGGCATCATAAGAGACAAGAATGAGACTGCAGAAAAAAATGTTATTTTAAAATGAACATGATTATGGACAAATCACAACTTATTTACTATCCTTGTGTTGACAGGTTCCTCGAATAAATTCAAAAGATTTTTTTCAGTCGTAGCAAAATGTACTTTTTACAGAGAGACAGAATTGTTGCTTATCGTAAGAAGAAAATAAATCAGAAGCAACTTATCAATTGGCGAAGGGTCCTGTTTTCACAGCGGATCAGGGCAGTAAGAAGGAGGTTTCCCTTCATCTTAAATCAGTCATGAACCGAGAGAAAAGAGGCACAATGACACTCGAACATCTGCTCATTGACGGTAAAGGGTTTGATCTTGGTAACAACGACAACATAGTTAACGAACCCTTGAGACACGGCGGGCCTCAAGTTAGATTCAGTTTATATTGTGCTGTGCAGCCTAAAGAAATCCAGGTTTACAAAAATCCGAGGGGAGATAGCGTAAGGTTAACACCGGCTGCGGGGAAGAAGCTTGCTGCACTCATGTTAAAGTTGGTGTAACGAAAAGTTTTAACTCCCCGAATGGTTTAACTCCCAGGGAGTTAAACTGTTCAATTGTAAATTTTAACTCCCGGGAGTTAAACTAGAATATAAAAAAACTAACTCCCTCTGTGTTTCAGTTTGACTCCAGGGGAGTTATTCTGACATACCACCAGAATGACTCCCACCCACCACCCACTCCCCGCACCTCGCTACCACCCATGCATCTTACATATACTTTTTTTTCTTTTCTTTTTTTTCGAAATGTGTGTGTGTGTGTGTGTGTGTGTGTGTGTGTGTGTGTGTGTGTTCTTACACTAACTTGCCAGATCAAGACTTGTCAGGTAGAATTGTTTCCTTCGATATTATTGGTTTGTGTGCATTAGTCACGTGTCCTGAATTTTATTGAAAAATGTGTGTTTTTCTGATTGGCTGGCCGGCTTTCATTTTTAGCTTGGCACACGCACACCACCACACCTGTGACGAGTCACATGACAACTTCATCAGATCGGTCCCAAGCAGCCACCCTCTTGTACAAATTGTACAAAAACAGGCACCCCTCCCCCCTTTCTCTATCCCATGTGTCTCACACACAAAATTCTAATCTACGCCAGCCCTTCTTCTCCTTCCTTCTCTCCCAGGTGTAGCGAGTCAATACAAACAATTTTACGTCACGTCGCGACTACTCGACATTCTCTCCCCACCTTCCTTATCCTCTCAACACCCCCCCCCCCTCCCCCTCACTCCCTAATTTGGCGGCGCCGCGGCATGACACAATGAAAAATTGAAAATTTTCCATTTCTACTCCATTTGAGTGTAATGGCCTACACTTATGGGTGACTGTTTGATAGTCGCATAGAGAGAGAGAGAGAGAGAGAGAGAGAGAGAGAGAGAGAGAGAGAGAAGGCCAAAGACTGAAGGTACAGTATTTCTACCAAAGGCATCAAACCATTAATTCATGTATATACATACTTTACATTCAGATTATATTCAAAAAGGCATAGTAAAATATCAAGGACATGCATAGATGAGCACATGAATATGTACACGGACATTTCCTTTCCCTATGATAATGATGATGATCATGAACATTAAATATCCTCCATTCTCTTACCGAAAGACACCTGGGAATAGGTGGGTGGGGAGTCATCTTAGTCATGATCAGATTAACTCCCCCTCTGTTACAAAGTAACTCCCTGGGAGTCAGAAAACACGTGTACACATTAACTCCCAGGGGAGTTATTCTAAACTGTGACAAACTGACTCCCCTTAGTGGGCAGGGAGTTAAACTGTTACAACGCCTGGATTAACTCCCGGGAGTTAATCTGTACTAACTCCCAGGGGAGTCATTCTGTTACAGGGTGGGAGTTAAGTCTGATATATGCACAAAATGACTCCCACCTTAATGTTTCAAGAATTTGTTGAGACTTGTACAAAAAAGATTTTAGAACATTTTGAAGTTTTACTGAGTGGAGTTATTTTGGCACAGGGTGGGAGTCATTCTATTTTAACTCCCAGGGAGTTAAAATTTACATATGAACAGTTTAACTCCCTGGGAGTTAAACCATTCGGGGAGTTAAAACTTTTCGTTACATTGGAAAGCAGACAGTGGGTTTTTCACATTACCGTATGCCTGGCAGCTCGTCTTCTCGTTGTGTTGCTGTTGTCAGTGCAAGCGCCCCCTTAAATGACTGTGAGCGTATTTCTTCTACATGCCATTAAAACATGTCGGTACACCGGAGCTCCAACTACATGCAGACAGGATGGTATGGCTTTCCTAGCATGTTAATCAATAGCAAAAATGCCACTCATTCTTACACTGGGCTGTAAGTGGTTTACTTTTCAAAAAATTTCATCGTGTTTTTTTTGTGTCAAGTACGTGTTGTCTGTTAACTTTGTTTCTTTGAGGAAACTTATATGAAGAATTCCAGTCGTGGTGCAGGGTTTTGCTCGCTTATTCATTTATTTGTTCGTTTGTTTCTCCCTTATCACACTCTTTTCGTCAAACGTGCTCCAAGATTCACAGAGCGTAGAAGAAGATCGGGGGTGTAATATGCTTAAACAGCAATATACTTCTAGGTTGCATGAAAAAAAAAGAATTCAAACCATGATGGTGTTTTCATGATTGTCACTCATTAACATATCGTTCCACTGAGACAGACAGACAGACAGACAGACAGACAGACAGACAGACTAACAGACAGGCAGACAGACAGACAGACAGAAGCAGAAGTTTATTCAGTACAGGTCATGGTTTCTTCTGAAGGGGGTGCGATGCAATGACCACACACATTGGAAAGAACAATGAACTGTATTACAACACATAACAATTAATGAGAGAGAGACAGCGAGAGAGAGAGAGAGAGAGAGAGAGAGAGAGAGAGAGAGAGAGAGAGAGAGAGAGGGGGGGGGGGGGGGGGGAGGGGAGGAGAGAGATTTGATAAAAATGGGAGAAAAAAAACTTTAAAACTTTTCTTTCACATTGTTTTGTTTGTCTTGTTATTATCTTCTTCAAACGCCTCTGGTTCTTTCTTCAAGACTAGATTATATCGACCGTCCCTAAGAAAGTTCCAGACAAATTGTGAAACGTTTGGAAGGCTTCAAGAAAAGATAAGTTTGTCAAAAAAGATACCAAGGCAAAAAAAAAAAGTAGACGCAGAAAAAAAAACCCGAAGAAGATGAAAGCTTGAAATACCTCGGACAAAGTATTCTCTCTCTCTCTCTCTCTCTCTCTCTCTCACTCTCTCCTCTCTCTCTCATCTCTCTCTCTCCTCTCTCCTCTCTCTCTCTCCTCTCTCTCTCTCTCCTCTCTCTTATGTCATAATAAACGAAAGGATCAGATCTTATCTTGGGACGAACTTATCCCTGGGCAAAGAAGCGTGTGCTTGACCACTCTTCTTCTTCTTCTTCTTCTTTCTTCTTCTTCTTCTTCTTCTTCTTCTTCTTCTTCTCCTCCTCCTCCTCCTCTCCTCCTCCTGATCTTCTTCTTCTTCTTCTTCTTCTTCTTCTTCTTCTTTTTCTTCTTCTTCTTCTTCTCCTTCTCCTCCTCCTCCTCCTCCTCCTCCTCCTCCTCCTCCTCCTCCTCCTCCTCCCCCTCCTCCCCCTCCTCCTCTGCCTCCTCCTCCTCCTGATCTTCTTCTTCTTCTTCTTCTTCTTCTTCTTCTTCTTCTTCTTCTTCTTCTTTCTTCTTCTTCTTCTTTCTTCTCTTCGTCGTCGTCGTCGTCGTCGTCGTCGTCGTCGTCGTCGTCGTCGTCGCCATCGTCTTCTTTGTCTTCGTCTCCTTCATGTATGTATACAGCTGGTAAAGTTCAGATCTGAAGCCATGTCGTCTAGCTTAACCATAAAGTCTTCCTAA
>CM031611.1:18684059-18686559 GCA_018398815.1 Conus ventricosus | reverse complement strand
GTCAAACGCCATATTGACAAAGATGCCTTTGAATAAACAGGAGATCCATTCACATGAATGCTGATCAAATGATTATCAAATAGGCTCTCGACAGACTAAAATGCAAGCGTGGAATAATGTCTCTTTTGGCTTTCAGGCTTCTTGGGTCCTCCATTGCACTTGAAGCACTCTGTTCTCTTTATTCACCAGACACAGGTTGTTGTGTTTTCAACGCGCATGGTTTTGACGAGTCCATGGTGAACGTAGAGTTGAGTTTCGATTTGGACTGCTGAGCTGAGGATGGTCTCCTAGCTCGATCAGACCAGCGGCAGTTCAAATGAGGTCTGCCCTGGGAGCCACTCAATTACCCCACCTGTTGTCTACCTAGGGAGCCACTGAATTACCCCACCTGTTGTCTACCTAGGGAGCCACTCAATTACCCCACCTGTTGTCTACCTAGGGAGCCACGGAATTACCCCACCTGTTGTCCATCTGGGGAGCCACGGAATTACCCCACCTGTTGTCTACCTGGGGAGCCACGGAATTACCCCACCTGTTGTCTACCTGGGGAGCCACGGGATTACCCCACCTGTGTCTACCTAAGAGCCAATGAATTACCCCACCTGTTGTCTACCTGGGGAGCCACGGAATTATCCCACCTGTTGTCTACCTGGGGAGCCAATGAATTACCCCACCTGTTGTCTACCTGGGGAGCCAATGAATTACCCCACCTGTTGTCTACCTGGGGAGCCAATGAATTACCCCACCTGTTGTCTACCCGGGGAGCCACTGAATTACCCCACCTGTTGTCTACCTGGGGAGCCACTCAATTACCCCACCTGTTGTCTACCTGGGGAGCCAAAGAATTACCCCACCTGTTGTCTACCTGGGGAGCCAATGAATTACCCCACCGGCTGTCTACCTGGGGAGCCAATGAATTACCCCACCGGCTGTCTACCTGGGGAGCCAATGAATTACCCCACCTGTTGTCTACCTGGGGAGCCACGGAATTACCCCACCTGTTGTCTACCTGGGGAGCCAATGAATTACCCCACCTGTTGTCTACCTGGGGAGCCAATGAATTACCCCACCTGTTGTCGACCTGGGGAGCCAATGAATTACCCCACCTGTTGTCTACCTGGGGAGCCAATGAATTACCCCACCTGTTGTCGACCTGGGGAGCCAATGAATTACCCCACCTGTTGGGAGTCAGGA
The DNA here is from genome assembly GCA_018398815.1 of Conus ventricosus. Classification (NCBI taxonomy): domain Eukaryota; kingdom Metazoa; phylum Mollusca; class Gastropoda; order Neogastropoda; family Conidae; genus Conus; species Conus ventricosus. The sequence goes on along the minus strand of CM031611.1, from coordinate 18,685,365 downwards.
TGTCTAGCTGATGAGCCAGTCATTTTCTCCAGCCGTTCGGAGTGAGCATGACTGCCTTATCAACCTGTACATCCTGCAACTGTTAGCAGTCAATATGTTTTCCTGATGAGTCAATCCATTCCTCCAAACACTAGGAGTCAGTATGTCTGACTAATTCTTTCTCCTTCCTTCTTCAGCGTACGCAGGCTGATACTCCTGCTGACACTCCCTTTACAGACAGGCAAGGATTAATCCCATCTACCCAGCAAAGGGAGTGTAGTTTTGTGTGTATGACCGTTTTTTATCCCGCCATTAAGGCAGCTATACTCCAACTTCGGGGAATGTGCATGCTATGTGTAACGTGTCATCCCTACCAACGGCCAAACTGGCCTTCTCTTCCGAAAGTTGGTGATGGGGTTTTACGTGTGTGCAAGATGTGCGTGCGTTCACACACGGAACCTCGGTTTATAGTCTCATTCGATGGACTGGATGGGAAATGGAGTCAAAACCAATGTTAACTCCGAAGAAAAAAATCCCCCTGTACCAAACCGTCCCGGCGGAGATTCGAACCAGCAACCCCTAGATTACCAAGGTTACGAGTCCGGCGCTCTACTACTGAGCTGTTCTGGCCCTAATGTTTGATTGATGACTCAGTAAACTTTTTCAACTGTGAGAGTTAATGTGTCTGGCTGATGAATCCATCAATTACTCCACCTCAACTGTTAGAGGTAGTGTGTCTGACTGATGAATCCATCAATTACTCCACCTCAACTGTTAGAGTAAGTGTGTCTGGCTGATGAATCCATCAATTACTCCACCTCAACTGTTAGAGTTAGTGTGTCTGACTGATGAATCCATCAATTACTCCACCTCAACTGTTAGAGTTCGTGTGTCTGGCTGGTGAATCAATCCATTACTCCACCTGCAAGTAGTCAGTATGTCTGCCTAATGAGTCAGTCCATTCACCAAATTAGGAGTTAACATGTCTGGGTAATGAGTCTTAATTTTTACAACTGTAAGAAGTGGATATGTCTGGCTGATTAATAAGTCAAGTTCTCCAACTGTTAGGAGTCAAGTTGTTTGGTTGATGACAGTCATGTCCACCAACTGTTATGAGTCAGTATATTTGACTGATAAGTCAGACAGGTTCTCTAACTGTTAGGAGTCCATTTTTCCTAGAAGTCAACATCTCTGGCTGACACGTCGGTCTGGTTCTCCGACTGTTAGCAATCAATATGTTCGGCCGATGAACCAGTCAGTTCCTCCAAATGTCAGAAGTCAAAATGTCGAGCTCATGAAGCCGTAAATCCTTCAAATCCTTCCCGTA
>CM031611.1:18669059-18679059 GCA_018398815.1 Conus ventricosus | reverse complement strand
TCTCGATACATACATACATGCATGCACACTCGCGCGTGTGAACAACCATATACACAGGTACGCATACATACACACGTATGTATCATACACATTCACGTGCAGACGCGTGCGTGCAGGAGCATGCTCACATAAGCTCACAGATCCTACACACGCCTACACGTGCGCATCTGCAAGCGCGCGCACGCACACACACGCGCACACACACACACACACACACACACACACACACACACACACACACACACACACACACACACACACACCACACACACACACGCACGCACGCACGCACGCACGCACGCGCGCACACACACACACACACACACACACACACACACACACACACACACACACACACACACACACACACACACATACACACGCATCTCCAGTGAATAGACTTCCGAGATACTTGAAACTTGCCAGTTTGTTTGCTGCAACTTCAGTGGCGAGGTACATGGCTTGGAAGCCAGAGTCCCTCAAACTGCAGGACAGACTGGCGTATGTTTCAGTCTAGGGGATGTCAATCTGCTTCTTGCCGCTTTCATATGCCACTGAGAGTTAATCAGAATCAGTGTACCTGAATGCAGCACAACGTCAAGACTCATGCTACTCTTTTTACCCATTCTGGATCACCTACTGTGCACTCCCTGTCATCATCAAGACTCATGCTACTCTTTTTAACCCATTCTGGATCACCTACTGTGCACTCCCTGTCATCATCAAGACTCATGCTACTCTTTTTACCCATTCTGGATCACCTACTGTGCACTCCCTATACATCATCAAGAACTCATGTACTCTTTTTTACCCATTCTGGATCACCTACTGTGCACTCCCTGTCAATCATCAAGACTCATGCTACCTTTTTACCCATTCTGGATCACCTACTGTGCACTCCCTGTCATCAACTTCATCCAGTAAATCCGGGTGTCCATGCTCTCGGTTTAACAGCTGTTCCAGACCATGATGAATGTGCGACCTCCCACCTCATATAACCTCAATGCCAGGGCCTCTGGTAGCGTAGTGTTTGCTCTTGCAGTGCTAAGCGCAAGTGCGATCCCTTTAAACACTTGGTTGTGTCTCCATGTGCACCTTCCGGGGATAGGCTCTGCTTTGCATGAACTCAGGTCTGCCGCTGACAGAGCCGACACCTTGGAACATTTGATTTTCCCCCAATATACCACTTTGAGGTCGGGGGCCGGCTGGAAGCTATACACACACGTCTGAGACTGAAGCTGATCCCGTCAATTGTCATGTGCCCTATGTCTTTCCACCCGCGACTTCTTGGGGGCCGTGTTCCCAGGTAGTCTTTGTTCCCTGTTGGGCTTGCTGAGCTGCCTTCTGAATTCGTTTGGCATCCTCTTCTTTCTTCACCTCCTATGATACTATGTGCTCTTTGCTTCACTGTTCCCCTTCCCAAACCACTTCCTTTCCGTTGATTCCAGCCCCTGTCTGCTGCTTTGCGTGTGTCTTTTTTATTCCCGTGATCTTCACATTTTCCTTTGCAATGTCCACTGCCTTCTGGACTTTCACATTTTCCTTTGCAATGTCCACTGCCTTCTGGACTTTCACATTTTTCCTTTGCAATGTCCACTGCCTTCTGGACTTTCACATTTTCCTTTGCAATGTCCACTGCCTTCTGGACTTTCACATTTTCCTGTGCAATGTCCACTGCCTTCTGAACTTTCACATTTCCTGTGCAATGTCCACTGCCTTCTGGACTTTCACATTTTCCTGTGCAATGTCCACTGCCTTCTGGACTTTCACATTTCCTTTGCAATGTCCACTGCCTTCTGGACTTTCAACATTTTCCTGTGCAATGTCCACTGCCTTCTGGACTTTCACATTTTCCTGTGCAATGTCCACTGCCTTCTGGACTTTCACATTTTCCTGTGCAATGTCCATCTGCCTTCTGGACTTTCACATTTTCCTGTGCAATGTCCACTGCCTTCTGGACTTTCACATTTCCTGTGCAATGTCCACTGCCTTCTGGACTTTCACATTTTCCTTTGCAATGTCCACTGCCTTCTGGACTTTCACATTTTCCTGTGCAATGTACCACTGCCTTCTGGACTTTCACATTTTCCTGTGCAATGTCCACTGCCTTCTGGACTTTCACATTTTCCTGTGCAATGTCCACTGCCTTCTGGACTTTCACATTTTCCTGTGCAATGTCCACTGCCTTCTGGACTTTCACATTTTCCTGTGCAATGTCCACTGCCTTCTGGACTTTCACATTTTCCTGTGCAATGTCCACTGCCTTCTGGACTTTCACATTTTCCTGTGCAATGTCCACTGCCTTCTGGACTTTCACATTTTCCTGTGCAATGTCCACTGCCTTCTGGACTTTCACATTTTCCTGTGCAATGTCCACTGCCTTCTGGACTTTCACATTTTCCTGTGCAATGTCCACTGCCTTCTGGACTTTCACATTTTCCTTTGCAATGTCCACTGAATTCTGGACTTTCACATTTTCCTTTGCAATGTCCACTGCCTTCTGACTTTCACATTTTCCTGTGCAATGTCCACTGCCTTCTGGACTTTCACATTTTCCTGTGCAATGTCCACTGCCTTCTGGACTTTCACATTTTCCTGTGCAATGTCCACTGCCTTCTGGACTTTCACATTTTCCTGTGCAATGTCCACTGCCTTCTGGACTTTCACATTTTCCTTTGCAATGTCCACTGCCTTCTGGACTTTCACATTTTCCTGTGCAATGTCCACTGCCTTCTGGACTTTCACATTTTCCTGTGCAATGTCCACTGCCTTCTGGACTTTCACATTTTCCTGTGCAATGTCCACTGCCTTCTGGACTTTCACATTTTCCTGTGCAATGTCCACTGCCTTCTGGACTTTCACATTTTCCTGTGCAATGTCCCACTGCCTTCTGGACTTTCACATTTTCCTGTGCAATGTCCACTGCCTTCTGGACTTTCACATTTTCCTGTGCAATGTCCACTGCCTTCTGGACTTTCACATTTTCCTGTGCAATGTCCACTGCCTTCTGGACTTTCACATTTTCCTGTGCAATGTCCACTGCCTTCTGGACTTTCACATTTTCCTGTGCAATGTCCACTGCCTTCTGGACTTTCACATTTTCCTGTGCAATGTCCACTGCCTTCTGGACTTTCACATTTTCCTGTGCAATGTCCACTGCCTTCTGGACTTTCACATTTTCCTGTGCAATGTCCACTGCCTTCTGGACTTTCACATTTTCCTGTGCAATGTCCACTGCCTTCTGGACTTTCACATTTTCCTGTGCAATGTCCACTGCCTTCTGGACTTTCACATTTTCCTGTGCAATGTCCACTGCCTTCTGACTTTCACATTTCCTGTGCAATGTCCACTGCCTTCTGGACTTTCACATTTTCCTGTGCAATGTCCACTGCCTTCTGGACTTTCACATTTTCCTGTGCAATGTCCACTGCCTTCTGGACTTTCACATTTTCCTGTGCAATGTCCACTGCCTTCTGGACTTTCACATTGTCCTGTGCAATGTCCACTGCCTTCTGGACTTTCACATTTTCCTGTGCAATGTCCACTGCCTTCTGGACTTTCACATTTTCCTGTGCAATGTCCACTGCCTTCTGGACTTTCACATTTTCCTGTGCAATGTCCACTGCCTTCTGGACTTTCACATTTTCCTGTGCAATGTCCACTGCCTTCTGGACTTTCACATTTTCCTGTGCAATGTCCACTGCCTTCTGGACTTTCACATTTTCCTGTGCAATGTCCACTGCCTTCTGGACTTTCACATTTTCCTGTGCAATGTCCACTGCCTTCTGGACTTTCACATTTTCCTGTGCAATGTCCACTGCCTTCTGGACTTTCACATTTTCCTGTGCAATGTCCACTGCCTTCTGGACTTTCACATTTTCCTGTGCAATGTCCACTGCCTTCTGGACTTTCACATTTTCCTGTGCAATGTCCACTGCCTTCTGGACTTTCACATTTTCCTGTGCAATGTCCACTGCCTTCTGGACTTTCAACATTTTCCTGTGCAATGTCCACTGCCTTCTGGACTTTCACATTTTCCTGTGCAATGTCCACTGCCTTCTGGACTTTCACATTTTCCTGTGCAATGTCCACTGCCTTCTGGACTTTCACATTTTCCTGTGCAATGTCCACTGCCTTCTGGACTTTCACATTTTCCTGTGCAATGTCCACTGCCTTCTGGACTTTCACATTTTCCTGTGCAATGTCCACTGCCTTCTGGACTTTCACATTTTCCTGTGCAATGTCCACTGCCTTCTGGACTTTCACATTTTCCTGTGCAATGTCCACTGCCTTCTGGACTTTCACATTTTCCTGTGCAATGTCCACTGCCTTCTGGACTTTCACATTTTCCTGTGCAATGTCCACTTGCCTTCTGGACTTTCACATTTTCCTGTGCAATGTCCACTGCCTTCTGGACTTTCACATTTTCCTGTGCAATGTCCACTGCCTTCTGGACTTTCACATTTTCCTGTGCAATGTCCACTGCCTTCTGGACTTTCACATTTTCCTGTGCAATGTCCACTGCCTTCTGGACTTTCACATTTTCCTGTGCAATGTCCACTGCCTTCTGGACTTTCACATTTTCCTGTGCAATGTCCACTGCCTTCTGGACTTTCACATTTTCCTGTGCAATGTCCACTGCCTTCTGGACTTTCACATTTTCCTGTGCAATGTCCACTGCCTTCTGGACTTTCACATTTTCCTGTGCAATGTCCACTGCCTTCTGGACTTTCACATTTTCCTGTGCAATGTCCACTGCCTTCTGGACTTCACATTTTCCTGTGCAATGTCCACTGCCTTCTGACTTTCACATTTTCCTGTGCAATGTCCACTGCCTTCTGGACTTTCACATTTTCCTGTGCAATGTCCACTGCCTTCTGGACTTTCACATTTTCCTGTGCAATGTCCACTGCCTTCTGGACTTTCACATTTTCCTGTGCAATGTCCACTGCCTTCTGGACTTTCACATTTTCCTGTGCAATGTCCACTGCCTTCTGGACTTTCACATTTTCCTGTGCAATGTCCACTGCCTTCTGGACTTTCACATTTTCCTGTGCAATGTCCACTGCCTTCTGGACTTTCACATTTTCCTGTGCAATGTCCACTGCCTTCTGGACTTTCACATTTTCCTTTGCAATGTCCACTGCCTTCTGGACTTTCACATTTTCCTGTGCAATGTCCACTGCCTTCTGGACTTTCACATTTTTCCTGTGCAATGTCCACTGCCTTCTGGACTTTCACATTTTCCTGTGCAATGTCCACTGCCTTCTGGACTTTCACATTTTCCTGTGCAATGTCCACTGCCTTCTGGACATTCACATTTTCCTGTGCAATGTCCACTGCCTTCTGGACTTTCACATTTTCCTGTGCAATGTCCACTGCCTTCTGGACTTTCACATTTTCCTGTGCAATGTCCACTGCCTTCTGGACTTTCACATTTTCCTGTGCATGTCCACTGCCTTCTGGACTTTCACATTTTCCTGTGCAATGTCCACTGCCTTCTGACTTTCACATTTTCCTGTGCAATGTCCACTGCCTTCTGGACTTTCACATTTTCCTGTGCAATGTCCACTGCCTTCTGGACTTTCACATTTTCCTGTGCAATGTCCACTGCCTTCTGGACTTTCACATTTTCCTTTGCAATGTCCACTGCCTTCTGGACTTTCACATTTTCCTGTGCAATGTCCACTGCCTTCTGGACTTTCACATTTTCCTGTGCAATGTCCACTGCCTTCTGGACTTTCACATTTTCCTGTGCAATGTCCACTGCCTTCTGGACTTTCACATTTTCCTGTGCAATGTCCACTGCCTTCTGGACTTTCACATTTTCCTGTGCAATGTCCACTGCCTTCTGGACTTTCACATTTTCCTGTGCAATGTCCACTGCCTTCTGGACTTTCACATTTTCCTGTGCAATGTCCACTGCCTTCTGGACTTTCACATTTTCCTGTGCAATGTCCACTGCCTTCTGGACTTTCACATTTTCCTGTGCAATGTCCACTGCCTTCTGGACTTTCACATTTTCCTGTGCAATGTCCACTGCCTTCTGGACTTTCACATTTTCCTGTGCAATGTCCACTGCCTTCTGGACTTTCACATTTTCCTGTGCAATGTCCACTGCCTTCTGGACTTTCACATTTTCCTGTGCAATGTCCACTGCCTTCTGGACTTTCACATTTTCCTGTGCAATGTCCACTGCCTTCTGGACTTTCACATTTTCCTGTGCAATGTCCACTGCCTTCTGGACTTTCACATTTTCCTGTGCAATGTCCACTGCCTTCTGGACTTTCACATTTTCCTGTGCAATGTCCACTGCCTTCTGGACTTTCACATTTTCCTGTGCAATGTCCACTGCCTTCTGGACTTTCACATTTTCCTGTGCAATGTCCACTGCCTTCTGGACTTTCACATTTTCCTGTGCAATGTCCACTGCCTTCTGGACTTCATATTTACCTGTGCAATGTCCACTGCCTTCTGGACTTTCACATTTTCCTTTGCAATGTCCACTGCCTTCTGGACTTTCACATTTCCTGTGCAATGTCCACTGCCTTCTGGACTTTCACATTTTCCTGTGCAATGTCCACTGCCTTCTGGACTTTCACATTTTCCTGTGCAATGTCCACTGCCTTCTGGACTTTCACATTTTCCTGTGCAATGTCCACTGCCTTCTGGACTTTCACATTTTCCTGTGCAATGTCCACTGCCTTCTGGACTTTCACATTTTCCTGTGCAATGTCCACTGCCTTCTGGACTTTCACATTTCCTGTGCAATGTCCACTGCCTTCTGGACTTTCACATTTCCTGTGCAATGTCCACTGCCTTCTGGACTTTCACATTTTCCTGTGCAATGTCCACTGCCTTCTGGACTTTCACATTTTCCTGTGCAATGTCCACTGCCTTCTGGACTTTCACATTTTCCTGTGCAATGTCCACTGCCTTCTGGACTTTCACATTTTCCTGTGCAATGTCCACTGCCTTCTGGACTTTCACATTTTCCTGTGCAATGTCCACTGCCTTCTGGACTTTCACATTTTCCTGTGCAATGTCCACTGCCTTCTGGACTTTCACATTTTCCTGTGCAATGTCCACTGCCTTCTGACTTTCACATTTTCCTGTGCAATGTCCACTGCCTTCTGGACTTTCACATTTTCCTGTGCAATGTCCACTGCCTTCTGGACTTTCACATTTTCCTGTGCAATGTCCACTGCCTTCTGGACTTTCACATTTTCCTGTGCAATGTCCACTGCCTTCTGGACTTTCACATTTTCCTGTGCAATGTCCACTGCCTCTGGACTTTCACATTTTCCTGTGCAATGTCCACTGCCTTCTGGACTTTCACATTTCCTGTGCAATGTCCACTGCCTTCTGGACTTTCACATTTTCCTGTGCAATGTCCACTGCCTTCTGGACTTTCACATTTTCCTGTGCAATGTCCACTGCCTTCTGGACTTTCACATTTTCCTGTGCAATGTCCACTGCCTTCTGGACTTTCACATTTTCCTGTGCAATGTCCACTGCCTTCTGGACTTTCACATTTTCCTGTGCAATGTCCACTGCCTTCTGGACTTTCACATTTTCCTGTGCAATGTCCACTGCCTTCTGGACTTTCACATTTTCCTGTGCAATGTCCACTGCCTTCTGGACTTTCACATTTTCCTGTGCAATGTCCACTGCCTTCTGGACTTTCACATTTTCCTGTGCAATGTCCACTGCCTTCTGGACTTTCACATTTCCTGTGCAATGTCCACTGCCTTCTGGACTTTCAACATTTTCCTGTGCAATGTCCACTGCCTTCTGGACTTTCACATTTTCCTGTGCAATGTCCACTGCCTTCTGGACTTTCACATTTTCCTGTGCAATGTCCACTGCCTTCTGGACTTTCACATTGTCCTGTGCAATGTCCACTGCCTTCTGGACTTTCACATTGTCCTGTGCAATGTCCACTGCCTTCTGGACTTTCACATTGTCCTGTGCAATGTCCACTGCCTTCTGGACTTTCACATTGTCCTGTGCAATGTCCACTGCCTTCTGGACTTTCACATTTTCCTGTGCAATGTCCACTGCCTTCTGGACTTTCACATTTTCCTGTGCAATGTCCACTGCCTTCTGGACTTTCACATTTTCCTGTGCAATGTCCACTGCCTTCTGGACTTTCACATTTTCCTGTGCAATGTCCACTGCCTTCTGGACTTTCACATTTTCCTGTGCAATGTCCACTGCCTTCTGGACTTTCACATTTTCCTGTGCAATGTCCACTGCCTTCTGGACTTTCACATTTTCCTGTGCAATGTCCACTGCCTTCTGGACTTTCACATTTCCTGTGCAATGTCCACTGCCTTCTGGACTTTCACATTTTCCTGTGCAATGTCCACTGCCTTCTGGACTTTCACATTTTCCTGTGCAATGTCCACTGCCATCTGACTTTCACATTTTCCTGTGCAATGTCCACTGCCTTCTGGACTTTCACATTTTCCTGTGCAATGTCCACTGCCTTCTGGACTTTCACATTTTCCTGTGCAATGTCCACTGCCTTCTGGACTTTCACATTGTCCTGTGCAATGTCCACTGCCTTCTGGACTTTCACATTTTTCCTGTGCAATGTCCACTGCCTTCTGGACTTTCACATTGTCCTGTGCAATGTCCACTGCCTTCTGGACTTTCACATTGTCCTGTGCAATGTCCACTGCCTTCTGGACTTTCACATTGTCCTGTGCAATGTCCACTGCCTTCTGGACTTTCACATTGTCCTGTGCAATGTCCACTGCCTTTTGGACTTTCACATTTTCCTGTGCAATGTCCACTGCCTTCTGGACTTTCACATTTTCCTGTGCAATGTCCACTGCCTTCTGGACTTTCACATTTTCCTGTGCAATGTCCACTGCCTTCTGGACTTTCACATTGTCCTGTGCAATGTCCACTGCCTTCTGGACTTTCACATTGTCCTGTGCAATGTCCACTGCCTTCTGGACTTTCACATTGTCCTGTGCAATGTCCACTGCCTTCTGGACTTTCACATTGTCCTGTGCAATGTCCACTGCCTTCTGGACTTTCACATTGTCCCTGTGCAATGTCCACTGCCTTCTGGACTTTCACATTTTCCTGTGCAATGTCCACTGCCTTCTGGACTTTCAATTTTCCTGTGCAATGTCCACTGCCTTCTGGACTTTCAACATTTTCCTGTGCAATGTCCACTGCCTTCTGACTTTCACATTTTCCTGTGCAATGTCCACTGCCTTCTGGACTTTCACATTTTCCTGTGCAATGTCCACTGCCTTCTGGACTTTCACATTGTCCTGTGCAATGTCCACTGCCTTCTGGACTTTCACAATTTCCTGTGCAATGTCCACTGCCTTCTGGACTTTCACATTTTCCTGTGCAATGTCCACTGCCTTCTGGACTTTCACATTTTCCTGTGCAATGTCCACTGCCTTCTGGACTTTCACATTTTCCTGTGCAATGTCCACTGCCTTCTGGACTTTCACATTTTCCTGTGCAATGTCCACTGCCTTCTGGACTTTCACATTTTCCTGTGCAATGTCCACTGCCTTCTGGACTTTCACATTGTCCTGTGCAATGTCCACTGCCTTCTGGACTTTCACATTTTCCTGTGCAATGTCCACTGCCTTCTGGACTTTCACATTGTCCTGTGCAATGTCCACTGCCTTCTGGACTTTCACATTTTCCTGTGCAATGTCCACTGCCTTCTGGACTTTCACATTTTCCTGTGCAATGTCCACTGCCTTCTGGACTTTCACATTTTCCTGTGCAATGTCCACTGCCTTCTGGACTTTCACATTTTCCTGTGCAATGTCCACTGCCTTCTGGACTTTTCACATTTTCCTGTGCAATGTCCACTGCCTTCTGGACTTTCACATTTTCCTGTGCAATGTCCACTGCCTTCTGGACTTTCACATTTTCCTGTGCAATGTCCACTGCCTTCTGGACTTTCACATTTTCCTGTGCAATGTCCACTGCCTTCTGGACTTTCACATTTTCCTGT
>CM031611.1:18656559-18661559 GCA_018398815.1 Conus ventricosus | reverse complement strand
CTTAATCCAACCAGACGCCGTTTCACATGTATTGCTTCCGCCTTAATCCAACCAGACGCCGTTTCACATGTATTGCTTCCGCCTTAATCCAACCAGACGCCGTTTCACATGTATTGCTTCCGCCTTAATCCAACCAGACGCCGTTTCACATGTATTGCTTCCGCCTTAATCCAACCAGACGCCGTTTCACATGTATTGCTTCCGCCTTAATCCAACCAGACGCCGTTTCACATGTATTGCTTCCGCCTTAATCCAACCAGACGCCGTTTCACATGTATTGCTTCCGCCTTAATCCAACCAGACGCCGTTTCACATGTATTGCTTCCGCCTTAATCCAACCAGACGCCGTTTCACATGTATTGCTTCCGCCTTAATCCAACCAGACGCCGTTTCACATGTATTGCTTCCGCCTTAATCCAACCAGACGCCGTTTCACATGTATTGCTTCCGCCTTAATCCAACCAGACGCCGTTTCACATGTATTGCTTCCGCCTTAATCCAACCAGACGCCGTTTCACATGTATTGCTTCCGCCTTAATCCAACCAGACGCCGTTTCACATGTATTGCTTCCGCCTTAATCCAACCAGACGCCGTTTCACATGTATTGCTTCCGCCTTAATCCAACCAGACGCCGTTTCACATGTATTGCTTCCGCCTTAATCCAACCAGACGCCGTTTCACATGTATTGCTTCCGCCTTAATCCAACCAGACGCCGTTTCACATGTATTGCTTCCGCCTTAATCCAACCAGACGCCGTTTCACATGTATTGCTTCCGCCTTAATCCAACCAGACGCCGTTTCACATGTATTGCTTCCGCCTTAATCCAACCAGACGCCGTTTCACATGTATTGCTTCCGCCTTAATCCAACCAGACGCCGTTTCACATGTATTGCTTCCGCCTTAATCCAACCAGACGCCGTTTCACATGTATTGCTTCCGCCTCATCGACTAATGAACGTTTGAAGAAAGAAGAATGTTCCTCAATAAAAAATGAGAAATATTGGTGGCTATGAAGTATCCATAGTTTTAAAAATAGAAAATAATCACGAGACCGTTCTGTGCTTATCAGTATAATTTATGTTTCCTTTCTTGTTCAATGACATCATTTCCCTTGTTTTCATGCTTCTGTTTTCTTTCATAAAAGAAGATTAGAGAGCCAGTTAAAAAATGTAATCAAAGAAGAAGAAGAACAGCAACAACAACAACAACAACAACAACATAAACAATGAATAATAACAAAATAATTATCATCATCATCATCATCATCATCATCATCATCGTCATCATCAGCATCGTCATCATCGTCATCATCATCATCATCATTATCATCATCGTTATCACCATCATAACAGTCACAATAGCAACGAAGACAATGGGTGGGTAGAAAGCGAAACATATCAAACAGTAAATATAGCTCCTTGCGCTTCACATGAAATAGGACACTTTTGGTTAAATGCCTTCAAGAACAACATTTTACAAAGATCTTCGTGAAACTCAAATGAGCGTAAATACGTTTTTTCTGTCTTTCTTTCTTTCTGTGTACGCAGGCCGATACTCCTGCGGACTATACAGGCAGTGGAGTTTTGTGTGTATGATCGTTTTTTTATCCCGCCATTAAGGCAGCCATACTCCATCGTCGGGGAAGGTGCATGCCACGTGTAACGTGTCATCCCTACCAACGGCCAAACTGGCCTTCTCTTCCGGAAGTTGGTGATGGGATTTTACGTGTGTGCAAGATGTTGTGCGTGCGTTCACACACGGAACCTTGGTTTGTGACAGTCTCATTCGAAGGACTGCATGGGAAATGGAGTCAGAACCAATGTTAACTCCGAGGGAAAAATCCCCCTGTACCGAAATTCGAACCCGCAACCTGAGGATCACGAGTCCGGTGCTCTACCAGCTGAGCTATTCCAGCCCCTGTAAATACGTTTTATCGCAGTTCCAAAGAAATACTCACACCACACATTCTATCAGACAAATATTTAAAGAAAGGCTCTGTTGATTGCCCATTGTGAGTGCACGACAACTTTTACAGCTGTTTATATTTATACCCTCTACTTTTCACAGTGTGTCAAGACTGTATATATCATTTATGTTCATCATGCATGGGTATGCCTATTATATATGTGTAAAAAATCTCCGCACACTGTCTTCCTTCTGCGCACATGTAAGCTGTCACATTACCTGAATAAAATGTTTAGGAATATACAGTTTAAGATAGACTCCATGTTCAGTCAACAATAATAATTTCTCTCCCCTGCAATATGTTCAAGTACACCCCGAAAGAAAAACAGCTTAAGGAGTTCAAGAGAATGAAATTTCGTATCATTGTACAACGTTCAAAGATGTGCTATAGATTAGCATTTGAAAGAGTCCAGAGACGCCAAATGACAAAGTAATAATTAAATTTTGTAATATCTCCTGGCTTGAAATTAATGGGAAGCCAGTGGAGAGAGAGAGAGAGAGAGAGAGAGAGAGGGAGAGAGAGAGAGAGAGAGAGAGAGAGAGAGTGCGCGCGAGCAAGCGTGTGTGTGTGCGTGTGTGTGCGTGTGCGTGTGCGTGTGCGTGTGCGTGTGTGTGCGAGTGTGTGTGTGCGTGTGTGTGCGAGTGTGTGCGAGTGTGTGCGAGTGTGCGTGTGTGTGTGTGTGCGTGTGTGTGTGCGTGTGTGTGTGTGCGTGTGTGTGTGCGTGTGTGTGTGTGTGTGTGTGTGTGTGTGTGTGTGTGTGTCTGTGTCTGTGTCTGTGTGCGTGCGTGTGAAGTCAAGTCAAAATTATCTTTATTGAGGGTTAAAGAATAAGCTTTACAGCTTTTTTTCATCCTGCCCTCACAGGGCGTGTGTGTGTGTATTGTGACGGACCGTTTTTCATTGGGTCACAAAATTTTCGTGTGACCGTGCTTACCGGAAGATGGTGTCCGGAAGCCGGTTGCGCAGTTCACTGACTGCTACTCACGGTGTGTTGCCATAGACCTGGTATGCTGGATCAGTTAGGCAGTCTCTACAGATATTCCGGCACCTTCCAGTTACAGAAGGCCGAAGAGGGACCCAGTGCTTGAGTCTGCATAGCCAGGTATTTATGAATGATTGAAACTTCCTCAAGCGGTCTTCTGAAGATTTTTTTTTTTAAGGGAAAAAAAAATGTATTTTTCCTATTCTGTTATCCTATAACTTGATAGGGTAACAAAACGGAATTGTGCTTCGGAAAATGTGAATAGATGAAATGAATGTTATATGAAGTGGTCTTCAGAAGGAAGGAAAAAAAAATGTTTATTTTGTGACTTAACTGGTTATGAACTTCATGATGAAGAAAAAGTATTTATTCTTATAGGTGTCTGTCTGTCTGACTCTCACTCAGAAAATTGTGGATGCATGCACGACTTTTGGGCTCACTTTCACACACCCATTCATCCGAACATGGACGGCCAGGAACCAGAACAACTCCTCTTTTCTTTTTATGCTGCCTAAGCCATCCAAACAAAACACAGATATACATATAACTTAAACATGAGATGGCACACCTACCATCAGGTGTACAAATAAACTAACCAAATACATTCTTTCTACGGTAACTGCCGTTAATGCCGACGACGGCAGCACGAGGCAATACTGTCACGACGCCTCTCACAGGTGGTTCACACACAAAAGAAAAGCTGATTCCTGGCGTCTCTGCCAGCACTCGGTCGCAGTGGCTCTAAACACTTGTGAGCTGTGGCTCACCACAGTAACATACTCGTACCGACGTTCTGGAATACAGGTCGCTGACACAAGGAAGGTAGGCTGGAAGTGCGGAACGATGCAGGTCGCTGGCACACAACAACAGCACAGGAGTGTGGCACCCACACCACACTCACGATGACCTTGAACGTAGGTCGCTGGCGCACGACGGCAGCACAAGAGTGTGGCACCCACGCCACGCTCACGATGACCTTAAACGTAGGTCGCTGGCCCGACCCTCGGTCACGGGCGTAGTAACAGGTAGGGCAGATGTCGGCTCACCGACCGACCGCTCCACAGCAGCAACTGGAGATTGGGGCGTCCACAATCACGGCCCCGGCCCTCACCTGGGTAGTAGGCAGTTCCCTAGTCCAGGGAACACTATCAACCTGGAGAAAACTGATTAACTACCTTGATTATCATGGCCACCATTCATTAGAATCACAACTACCTTCATGTTCATTAGCTACATCATATCTTGCTAGAACTTGAGCCACATAACATATTCGTTCATATTCATCAGCCACATCATATTTTACTATAACTTGAGCCACACATCAGCATATCTTGTTCAACAATACAATTTTTTTTTCAAAATGATAACATTACACGATTCCCTTTTCCGGAGTCATCACACTACAGATTTCCTTTTCCGGAAGCATAACACTGCACAGGAAAGGATTTCCATATAAACCTTTTACAATCTAGTCTTCCAACTTAGGAAAAGGATTTCCATCTGGATCCTCTTCAATAAATCATGAACACAATTCATTGCATACAATGATTACACAATTGATTTTTTTTTCCGAACTATAAATGTCTTTCGTTAATTCACACCATGTTCATTTGCTTTCTTGTAAACAAGAATGTTCAATTCATTTCATGTAATCACTGTCTTTCGTCCATTCACAAAATGTTCATCTCTTTCTTGTAACACCAGAATGTTCACTTCATTTCGATTCATCAACTTCAATATGTGTAAGGGAAAGATTTCCACCACACTCTTGTTTAACAACACATATATTGATACCCATGTAAACACATCACACATCAGAATGAAAAACAAAAGTCTATGTCGCTCACTCTGGGAGCTTATTATCCACAGCATCAAAACCTCTTCATCTTCTTGCAAACCCTATTAGAATAAATACTTTTTCTTCATTATGAAGTTCATAACCAGTTAAGTCACAAAATAAACAATTTTTTCCTTCCTTCTGAAGACCACTTCATATAACATTCATTTCATCTATTCACATTTTCCGAAGCACAATTCCGTTTTGTTACC
>CM031611.1:18631559-18641559 GCA_018398815.1 Conus ventricosus | reverse complement strand
CCTCTGTACAAAAGCTTCGATAGGAGCCCTTCGTCCGAATCGTGTGGGTGATTTGGGGCCCCGATCGGGGCCCTTTGTCCTAAGACAGTTGATAGGGATCCATCGTGGATCTGTATGAACACTCCATGGCTTTGTTCATGGGTTATACTCCATCTTTTAACATTCACATCCTTCAACTACAGTCGCACGCCTTTTAAATGCACACATTCTTCAGTATAATTTCGTTACTGTTAGCCATCAATAAGGCTACGTTGAATAAACATGGATTTGCATAAAATTTTCCTGGAATATATTGTTGCCGAAGCTCACAGAGACTAGGGCATCAAAACAAAACATGTACTTCATCTTCTATTGCGTCATTACACAATAGGCATGCTACAGAATTAGTTGATACCTTATATATAACGGTCCCGATGTGTTGCCATGTCTGTTACTCCGAATCTAAATTTTGTTAAATAACATCTAATATGTCTGTCGATGTCAATTAAAAGATACCTTTCGCAGCTCCTAGATGATTTGAAAGTTCTATATAAAGAAAACCGGTCGCTGTCTTGGATATGTTCACTCCAGTTTTGCCATCGGCAATCAATAAGCCTCTGGCGAAATTCATCCAGAATTGCATTGATATTTTCAACCCCTTGATTTAACCATACCGTTCCAAAACCATTCTGAAATAATGTTTCTCGAATCCTTGAAACCCATGTATATTTACCGCGTGAGTCTAGCCACATCAACATCTCGTAAGCTTTCACCGGCAGTCTATTTCCATCCATACGTAATAACTTAAGCCAATATCTAATACACCGAACAGACGTATTTACATAAACAGGGTAGCGTCCTGTTTCTCCGTACACTAAATCATTCGACGTTTTAAGTTGCACCCCTAAAAAAATTTTTAATGCAAATAAGTGAACCTTTTCAATACGAGCAACTGCTTTATCTAATCCCCATATTTCAGCACCGTACATGGCAATAGGTAGAACCTGATAATCAAAAATTTTCAAAAATACTGCAAATGAATTATTCTTAAGCTTGTACAACTTTTGCATAATACACAGCAAGGCGTTCTTTGCTCGGCTTGCAAGGTCTTCACAAGCAAATACAAAACTAAGTCTGGTGGAGAAATATATACCAAGATACTTATAACAGTTGACAATCTTCATTTCCTCTCCATTAAGAAACCACCTTTCACTCGCTGCAAGATAACCACCTTTCTTGAATACAACAACATTACTCTTTTTCATATTGACCTTAAGCTGAAGTCTTGAAGATGCACTCCATAAACTATTCAGTTGTGTTTGAAGCCCAAGTGGTGTTTCTGAAAGCAAGGCAATGTCATCTGCTAACAACAAAATAAACAATTCCATGAAATCAGGAATTAATGTTGCACCGTGCCTTCCTTTCTCTATTATTTCCAGGGCGAAAAGTACAGGCTGCATGCATCACCCTGTTTTACCCCTCTTGTACACATGATATAGTCAGTAAAACTAGCACCAGATCTTACTCTCTCCAAAATGGAGAGAGAGAGAGAGAGAGAGAGAGAGAGAGAGAGAGAGAGAGAGAGAGAGACGCTTTGACGCTTTGATGATTTATTGCCTTCAGCTATAGGGGCCATTAAGGCAAGGGGGTACACATACGACTGGACACATTGCATCATGAAACTATAAGGAAAATACACATTGTATCATTAAAATAAAAGGAAACTAAATGATTAAATAAACAAAACAATCAGAACGTAAAGGATTTAAGGATCGCTCATATTGTCAGGATGGTACAGATATTTATATCAAACTACTCACACATAAACATCAAATCTTATTAGAGGACTTCCGTACAGACGTCCTTTCCTACGCTAACCGTTCCCGTCCCTTTAGTTCCAAAACCCAGTTCCCAATCCCTTCTCTCACCTTGCACAAACAAACACAAACAGTAAACGCAAGCTCACATTCTTCCATTCCTCCTCCCAACCTCACCCTCTAATCCGACAGATCCCCGACCGCCCGATCGCCCCCCCCCCCCCCCCCCCCCCGCCCCTTTCCCTTCTCCACTCCCGACCTCGCTGTTCCAAACGCACGCAAGCTCATGTGCGCGCGCACACACACACACACACACACACACACACACACACACACACACACGCACACACACACACACACACACACACACACACACACACACACACTGAGACTACATGGCCATCCACTAATTACAAAAGAACATACTAAGACAAAACAAGGAACATTAGATTACAGTACTGTTGTCAGTAAGTTCTAACTTCTTTTTTCTCGTCTTGTAGCATCAGTTAAATACTTAGCAAGACCAATGATAGTTGCATCATTATCTGTTGCCAAAAGATTAATAAACCACTTACTGTAGGCTCGACATGAGGCATGTTGAAAAAAGGATATTTTCGGCGAATATCTGACAAGAAGCAACAATGAAAAATAAAGTGCACTTCATCTTCTTTGTTGTGACCGCACATTGGGCAGTCAACACTTCGTTCGCTGGTCATAAACCAGTGTTTTGCAGCGCCTAGACCATGCACTCTTAATCTAAACTTTACCAGATCTTCCCTCATCTTTTTATTCGTTATCAAAGTTAGATACCTCTCAGCTTCAAACGTGATTTTAAAAGAACGGTACCACTCATATTTATCGTTATCTTCAATTTCAGAATGCCAATTTTGTTTATAACATGAAACAATTCTGTCCTTAAATTCTGATATAAACCCCTCCTCAGAGCCAACACCTTGACACAACCATACTACACCAAAACCATTTTCTGTTAGAGTGTTCCTAACTTTGATGCCCAATTGTATTTGCCTGCTTCTAATTGTAATAACAACATATCATAGGCTTGCTTACATATTCTATTAGTTGGCAGTCTTACCAGTCGCAACCAGTATTTAATACATTTTACAGCAGTTCGAACGAACAAAGGATATCTTCCTGTTTCTCCGTAACTCATTTATTTGAAGAGTGTAGTGGTACACCCAGGAATCGTTTAATGGCAAAAGTATGTACTTTTTCTATTAACCCTGTATCTTCTAACCCCCATACTTCTGCTGCGTAAGTCAATATGGGCTCAATCTGAGTATCAAAAAGCTTCCAGAATAGGGAAGGATCAGTTGTATGTAGTTTCTTTAGTGATTTTAGAATTTCAATAACGCCCATTTTACCTTTCTACTCATGTCTAGAAGGGCAGCATTCATACTTAATTTTGTTGTAAATATCAAGCCTAAGTATTTGTATGTGTTTGTTACTCTTATATCTTCGTTTCCATATGTCCATTTTTCTCTTATTCCAAGATAACCACCTTTACGGAAAACCATAATATTAGTCTTATCTAGATTTACTTCTAAACGTAATCTGTCAGCCTCTTTTTTCAGATTGTTCAGCTGATTCTGTAGACCTATAACAGTATCTGAGAGCAAAATCACGTCGTCTGCAAAAAGCAATAAAAATAGTTCTGAAGTTCCTGGTACCATCTGGATTCCGTGCTTCCCTTCCCTGATTAATTCTATGGCTAATTCATTGACAAAAAAGGAGAACATAATTGGGCTGAGTACACATCCTTGTTTACTCCTCTCGGACAATCAAAAAAATCAGAGTATGAATGCTTATCTCTTACACATGCAATGACTGAGTCATAAACTCCCCGAAGTGCTTTATACATTTTTCCATCAACGCCACTTCTCCTTAACACATGCCACAAGACATTTCTGTCAACAGAATCAAATGCTTTCCTAAAGTCGACGAAAGCTACATAGAGCTTAGAATGTTTGCTAAATATTTTTCAACGACAGAGTGTAAAGTAAAAATGTGATCAATTGTACTATATCCTGCTCTAAACCCACCTTGTTCCTCAGCTAATTTTCCTTCAGCTTCTGCCCATCGTGAAAGTCGCTTATTCAGAATAAATGTGTACACTTTGCTCACGATACTTGTTAATGCCACACCACGGTAATTATCAGGTAGATTAGCATCCCCTTTCTTGTAAATTGGAATAATAATGGATTTACACCAGTCTTTTGGAAAAATGCCCTGTTCAAATATCTTATTGAAAAGCACTACGAGAAATTTTAATTACCGTTTCATTGGCATGTTTAAGCATTTCACCAAGTATCATATCAGTACCAGAACTTTTACCGGCTTTAAGTTTATTTATACTAGATACAACTTCTTCTTGAGAAATAGGGTCGTTAAAAAGTGGCTCGTCTGAACTGTCCATTAGTTCTGCTGCTAAGATTTCCTCTTGATCCAGTCCAGGTGTCATCATATTAAATATCCTGTGGAAATGTTCGTACCACTGGTCCATAGAAATATCATTGCGCACTACATTTTTTCTGTTCACAGATCTGATTATTTTCCAGAATACCTTAGGGTCGTTGGTTGACTGTTTTAATTAATTATCCTTTCATTGTCAAATTCTTTTTCTTGGAGAATAAAAGTTCTTTATATAGTCTCCTTTCATCCACATACTTATCTCTGTGCTGCTCATTACTCTTTTTTGACCTTTGGAATAGTTTAAGGTAACGTTGGACCGTTCTTTTCTTTTGGGCGCATTGTTTGTCATACCATTCATTTACGCTTTTCTTCTTATTGCCTACAGTTCGAATCATGGAGGCAGCAGCTCCATACAATGTTTTAACAAATATATCTAGAGAAGTGTTGACATCGATTGAAAGAACTTGAACAGCTTCTTGGATATGGCTATGAAACACATGTGAATTTAACTCATGTGTGTACTCTAACAAATAATCTTCAGACCACACAATACAATTTTCCTCATTCTCTACAGTTCTAGATTTGTCTATACAATCAAGACCATATTTCCAAGTAAACTCGACTGGCAAATGCCAAGAATCCACACGGTCTCCAATATGTAAATGACAATTACTTGAAAACAGCCCTTTAGTCATTATAAAATAATCAATAACACTATTACCATGTGTGAAACATATGTAAACTGACCATCAAAATCACCAACACAATACAGTCCAACATAAAACACAAATTCAGCAAAGACTCACCAAAGTTATTGATCAACAGATCTTTTGACTGTCGGTTATAAATATCAACATCATTATAATCGACATCATCAATAGGAGAATAGGTAAGTGTTTCATTCCAGTTAGGTTGCTTCCACCCTGTCCTCGCATTTAGATCCCCACAGATCACAAGATATAACTCTTCATCATTCATGATGTTCAGGATAGCTTCTTCTAGTAAAATAATTCCATCGTTTTGCATTTTATTACTGTATAAAGGACTGTTCTCCGGAGCAACGTATGTTGCAATAATAAGCACATCTTTATCGACCTTAAAAACACACTTATCTAATTTCACAACTTCAGTATTTTCACAATCAATCTATATATGTGTTATATAGTGTTGGTAGCATCTGCGTACTAAAAACAGTAACCCACCAGAATTTCTTCCTTGTTTTGATAACTTTTTTGCAGTACATAATATTTCAAAAAGTTAAAGAAGATTCCGGAATAGTCAAAAGTGTTATCCACAAAAGTTTCTGTCAAGCAAACGAAATCAAATAGTTCAATGTATTTTATGAAAGAGATATCGGTCAGTTTCGTATACAAGTTTTCAATATTGAAAGTCAGGAATTTCAAATCACATGGATGGCCAAGCCTGTCCTATTGTTTTTTTACGTTCCTGTCTGAACGACGAGGAAGGGGTACCTGCCTGGGGTCTTGTTCACAGGCGTGCTGTCCGAGGTGTTTCCTGGCCTTGATTGCGAGCGATGAAAAAACTCCCGCACGCCCGACTGCCGTGACCCGCTGCCATCACGACTTGCACGTGGTGACCTTGGGCTGCCGGCCTGCCGATATGGCGACGGACGAGTAGGGGAATCCCCGGCGTTGGCTGTGCTGCACGGTACACTGTCACCTCTGACCTGTTTGTTTACAGTGCCACGCAGGGGGCAGCCGCAGTTGTTGATGTCCGCGTAGAGTCGGAATCCACCACCTCCGCATCCGTTCTTGGGTCAGGTCGTCTGGGCTGCACTACTAACTGCCCCTTTCTGAAGAAAGCCACCTTACCCTCTTTCTTGGCCTCAGCGACAATACTGGCTTGCTGGTGGGTGAGGTCATTGGCTACAGATACTCCCTTGTCCTTCAGTCTGGCACGGAATTCCTTGTTTGTCATAACTGACATTTTGTCCTTCCACCTGCTGAATTTGACAATCAAGGCCGGGGTCCACCATTTCTGCTCTGGCCTACACGATGGGCCCAAGCAATGTCGTCCGTTGTCCACGTCTTGTCCGTCTCTACGCTGTTCAGGATGTCCGTCACTGCTCTGGCACAGGAGTCGAAGGTCTCCCTCCCATCTGCTGCAGGCACCCCAAACATACGGAGGTTGTCTCGTCTGGAGAACCCCTCCAGTCTGTCCACCTCCTCCTCAGTCGTGCTAGTTGCTTGGTGGTTTCACTGGTTGTTTTTGTGAGTAGTTGCATTTCTTTTTTGCTGCTTTCTCTCTCTGCATACAGCTCATTGATATCAGCCGTGATATTTTGAAGTAAGGAGAAGCACTTGTTACTGTCACTTTCCAGTTTACCACAGCGTTTATCTATTTCGTCACATTTCATTTTGACAAGACCAATATCTGTTTTGATTGCACTAAGGTCTTGTCTCATGAGCTCCATGCGAGCTTCTAATGACTCGAACCTGTTCTCCTGTCGCTGGATGGCGTCTAGAATCTGCTGTGCAGTATCCGCTGGCAGGCGAGAATCACTAGAGACATGTAGAGGGGTACAGATGGAACTGCTTTTGTCAGCGTCTGTCTGCACACTGTCTTGTTTGTTGTGGTCAGGTCCAGGATTCAACTCAACGTCTCCACAACACAGGAGATAGGCCGCCACAAAAACAAAAACAAGTATGTCCACTTTGTTTCTTGTAATCACCCGTGTCTTCATCTTGTTTACAAAGGCGACTCGCTTCGCCATGAAGCACAGGTATGTAGAGAGGAAGAGTCCGCATGCCACTTGCAATTGCACGCTGTGAATCGGCATGTTGAATACTTCACTTAATTTTTACATCTGCATAATCAGCACACACTTTTCTATTAATGTGTAACTCAAATATTCCTGTAGGGCGAGTTCATTAACTGTAATTAGCGAAAAACGCACATAATTGTTACCAGTGGAGAAAAACACGTCTGGTCATCTCGCTGATATCAACTCCCCCCCCCCCCCCCCCGAGAGAGAGAGAGAGAGAGAGAGAGAGAGAGAGAGAGAGAGAGAGAGAGAGAGAGAGGGTATGTGTAGATAGGTAGATATGTATTTCGCGCATTGTGTGAATTGTCTAACCCAGTAAAGTAATACCATTCATTACACCATACTCGTGCCACAGCAATCATCTGCTTCAGTCAGTGTCCTTGTGCAGGCATGGCTGGATCAAAGCTCAAATGGTCACAGCTCTTTTTATCATTGTATCGGCTGTAGACATTATAAGTCGCGATGTTTTGTTTCTCATGCGTCCAGTCGTCGTGTCTGCAGAAATAACCCCCGTCATATTTGAGCTGTCAAGTCTGTCTATTCAGATGACGTCAATGGAAAGTTTGCTCTGGTCTCTCGAACTCGTTGAGCTGATAGAAAGTACTTTGAAACATTCATGTTTTTGTGCATTGTTTTTTCCAGTTCTGTGGTCCACGATTGAAACGTGTCAATATTGTTAGCTGCTTGTTGAAACAGATGTCGCCACACTTTGGTTTGATCAGTGATTATTGCTGCTTTTAATATTACTATATCAAAGTTCTTTAAGTCCCTGATTGTATTTCTTTCTTTTGCTTACTGGATATCATTTCATTACTTTAAGCTATGTGCGACATCATGTGTTATCTCCCATCCTATGGTCAATGTGCATGTTTTTTGCTTTCATATGTATCTGACATCTTATTTGTCATGTCTGTTGTTGAAAATCTTATTGCTCACTTTCATTTGATCTATTCACTTCTCCCTGGCTTAGAACAGAAGTTGATTCACTCTCCTCTCTGAAGCTTCTCCCTGTCTCAGTTGAACGATGTCGTCTGTAAGCTGGGTGTTCACCTGCAGGAGACGGATCACTTCTCATTTCAAGTTCCCAGCTGTTTCAGTCACATCGTCAAGATCCTTGCTTAGGTTTTCATTCATTGTTCGTTCGACAGCCTTATCTTGACTCCCGCCAAGCTTGTGAAGAAAAGGGCATTGGCTACTAGATGTGTGTCTTCTTGGAATCTAAGGCTTCATTGACACTCAGTTATGCCAAAGAGGTCCTTGTGACGGACAGCCTCCTCCCTTCCCCCTGTCTGAGTGGTTTAACCAGGGAGAGGCGACCTGAGCTGTACGTGCAGTTCTCACCTTCCCCTTCACTGAGTGGTTTAACCAGGGGAGAGGCGCGGTGAGCTGTACGTGCAGTTCTCACCTTCCCCTTCACTGAGTGGTTTAACCAGGGGAGAGGCGGCCTGAGCTGTACGTGCAGTTCTCACCTTCCCCTTCACTCCCCCAACCTCTCCTCAGTGTGCCGTGCCGCTCATCGCAACACGAGGAATGTGTGAAGGATGTATATCTCCAATCGTTTACGGCAGTGTTTGCGACAACTGTTCACCGTTCTAGTGCTAGCAGAGTGTGTGTGTAGCTGCTTTGATTTTCACTCCCGAGTCGTTCATTGATCTGAGAGCACCGTCTCCGCCATTGAAAACCGTCACCGAGCATTTTGTGCTCTTAGGCCACTTCGTTGAGGTCTAGTCTACAGAGGTCTGGGTTGTCCCGTCGTCACCGGCGTTGGGCGATGGTCCTGTTTTCTTTACAGTCTTTCTTGAGGAGGTCCGGGTTGTCCCGTCTTCGCCGGCGTGGGGTGGCGGTCCTATCGTTATTTTTTTTTCTCCCTAACCACCTCCCTGTTGGTAAGCATTTGAAGAGCTTCTATTTTTGTGTAGACAGGAAAGGCCTGTACTAGTCGGAATTCCTATTAATTTTTCGTGGTAGTCGCTTAGAGGTCTTGTTGTCTTTGTGTTTGGGACTAGCTGTTACTCAGGCATTTCTTTCCGAGAAAGTTTTTTGTTTCCTATGCAAAGGTGTTGATATAGTAGTCGGAAAAGTCGCGTTTTTCCATACAGGAAATAGGAGGAGGTTGTTTCGGAAACTTTTTCTTTGTTCTCTGTAGTCCCACACGTTCACTTTGAAGAAGGCTAGCTGTCCTATATTGGTTTGATAACTGTGTAAATAGCCCATGTAATCACAAGAATTGTTCTCTCTAATACAAATGTATATAAACGTTATGACAAGTTGAATATCTAGCACACTAGTCAGATATGCATACTTACTTTCGCTGTGGTCTTATGTTGCTGTACAAACAACATACTCGCGTTCGCCCATCTACTTCGATGATTCAGACGTTTGTTCAACCACCTGCTGCATCCATAAATGACAACAGTGTTCCTAGAACAACTGCTCTCTCTCTCTCTCTCTCTCTCTCTTCTCTCTCTCTCTCTCTCTCTCTCTCTCTCTCTCTCTCTCTCTCTCTCTCTGGTTTGCTGGCCCTTCGAGTGGAATTCATTTTGTCCTGCAGTGCCGTGCTTATTGTAATCTCCGTTTGCAGCTGATACATACAAAATTTTATTAACCAACCATGTATGTTTCGTTTTTCCTTGCTGATGGCATCAGAAAAAGAGAGTGTGATTCGCAGTTTAGTTCTTACGACTGAGACATGAGAGCACAGGAATATGTCAGTGTGTCAATACACTCGCGTGTGAACACGATCTGTTTGTCATTGTGTGCGTGACTGAGACATGAGAGCAGAGGAATATGTCAGTGTGTCAATACACTCGCGTGTGAACACGATCTGTTTGTCATTGTGTGTGTATGTATCAGTGCACGAGCGGGCAGGCGTGCTTATGTGTGTGTGTGTGCGCGCGCGCGCGCGCGTGCGTGCGTGCGTGCGTGCGTGCGTGCGTGTGTGTGTGTGTGTGCGTCTGTGTGTGTATTTCTTTGCGCGCGTGTGTGTGTG
>CM031611.1:18606559-18616559 GCA_018398815.1 Conus ventricosus | reverse complement strand
AGAACGAAAAAACTGTGGACACGGAGTTGAACAGAAAGCCATGATAAATATCAATCTGTGAGGGCTGAGGATGAACAGAGAGTCGGGATGAACGCCAGTCTAGGTAACCTTTAGAATGAACAGAACATCAGAATGAACACCATTCTAGGTAGAGTTTAGGGTGAACAGAAAGTCAGGATGAACGCCAGTCTAGGTAACGTTTAGGATGAACAGAAAGTCAGGATGAACGCCAGTCTAGGTAACGTTTAGGATGAACAGAACATCAGGATGAACGCCGGTCTAGGTACAGTTTAGAACGAACAGAGAGTCAGGATGAACACCAGTCTAGGTAGAGTCTATGACGAACAGAAAGTCAGGATGAACACCAGTCTATGTAGACTTTAGAGCTAGACAGAGTTTGGAACGAACAGAAAGTCAGGATGAACACCGGTCTAGGTAGAGTTTAGGACTAACAGAAAGTCAGAATGAACACCAGTCTAGGTAGAGTTTAGGACTAACAGAAAGTCAGGATGAACACCAGTCTAGGTAGAGTCTATGACGAACAGAAAGTCGGGATAAACACTAGTCTAAGTAGAGATTAGAACGAACAGAAAGTCAGGATGAACACCAGTCTAGGTGGAGTTTAGAACTAGACAGAGTTTGGAGCGAACAGAAAGTCAGGATGAACACCGGTCTAGGTAGAGTTTAGGACTAACAGAAAGTCAGAATGAACACCAGTCTAGGTAGAGTTTAGGACTAACAGAAAGTCAGAATGAACACCAGTCTAGGTGGAATTTAGGACGAACAGAAAGTCAGGATGAACACCAGTCTAGGTAGAGTTTAGGATTATGTAGAGTTTAGAACGAACAGAAAGTCAGGATGAACATCAGTCTAGGTAGAGTCTAGGACGAACAGAAAGTCAGGAAGAACACAAGTCTAAGTAGAGTTTAGGATGAACAGAAAGTCAGGATGAACACAGTCTAGGTAGAGTTTAGGACGAACAGAAAGTCAGGATGAACACAGTCTAGGTAGAGTTTAGGATGAGCAGAAAATCAGGATGAACACCAGTCTAGGTAGAGTCTAGGACTAGGTAGAGTTTAGAACGAACAGAAAGTCAGGATAAACACCTATCTAGGTAGAGTCTAGGACGAACAAAAAGTCAGGATGAACACCCGTCTAAGTAGAGTTTAGGACTAGACTGAGTGTAGGACGAACAGAAAGTCAGAATGAACACCAATCTAGGTAGAGTTTAGGACAAACAGAACATAATAATAATAATAATGGTTTCTTATATAGCGCTTAATCAAACGAATTTCTCCAAGCGCTTTACAAAGTCATACTACATTTCACCCTTCTCATATGCAATAGTACACCCTACACATAGCTACAAATACTATTACTACAATAACAAACAAATCCTAATCCTACGAGTGTGACATTCACTTATTTTTCAAGTATCACTGCAAACACTTAATCCTATAACGTCCAATCATACAACAAATACATGTAATGGAGAACATCCACATACATTACATTTGAAAAGGCCCAGACGGCTATGAGTTAGGTTGTCCCCCCCCCCCCCCCCCCCCCCCCCCCCCCCCCACCACCGCACGCATTGACTAATTATAAGTTGTCGAGAGGGGGTGTAGATTTTAAGGAGATCTGTGAGATAAGAAGGTCCATTTTCAAAGAGAGCAGAGAAAGTGAGAATTGAGATTTTGTACGGTTTGAGACAGATAGCCAGTGAAGAGAGTGAAGTGGAGGCGAAATGTGATCATATTTTCCTGCTCTACAGACGACTCGGGCTGCATGATTTTGGATTCGCTGTAATCTTTCTATCAGGTATTTGGAAGGCCGGCCAAAAGTGAGTTGCAGTAATCTATTCTAGATAAGACAAATGCACAAATGAGAGTTTTTGTAGCATCTGTAGAGAGAAGGTGACGTACGGAGCTGATTCTTCTTAGTTCTAAATAGGCAATCTTGCAAATATTTGAAACCTGTTTCTCAAAGGTGAGGGATTGGTCAGAATGACCCCTAGACTGCGGACAGAGGTGGAGACAGAGACAGTACAGTCATTGATAGTGAGAGTTGAAGGCAGAGAAGGATGGTTAGGCTGTTTTGTCACGAACATGAGTTCCGTCTTGTCGTCGTTTAGTTGTAGTTTGTTGGTTGTCATCCAGTCCTTCAGGTCTGCATGCAGCCCCGCGTCCGAGAAATCAGTGAGTCAATTTCAGCAATGGGAGCCGACTGATGAAGCTGAGTATCATCAGCAAAGCTCTCATGCGACATGGCGTGACCACTGATGACGTCAGACACAGGACTAGCATACAGCACAAAAAGGACTGGCCCCAGTACAGAACCCTGAAGCACACCGTACCTAAGAGCAGAACTGTCTGAGTATCTATCCTGTACACACACTGTCAGAGTCCGTCCAGTCAAGTAAGAGATAATCCAGTCGAGAGCTGTGTCTTTGAATCCAAAGGAAGTTTGGAGCCGTGAGAACAAAATATTATGATCGATCGTGTCAAATGCTGCGGAGAGGTCTAACATCGCTAATAAGGAAACATTCCCATCGTCAAGCCCGCAGAGGAGGTCACTGACTATACGGAGGAGTGCTGTCTCACAACTATGGCCTTGTCTGTAAGCAGACTGATGAGGATTCAAAAGATGATTCTTTTCGAGATGTTCTAGAATTTGTTCCAAAACGATCTTCTCCAATAATTTTGATAGAAATGACAAATTTGATATAGGCCGATAATTATTTAAAATATTTTTATCTAAAGAAGGTTTCTTGATCAATGGACGTACCACTGCGGACCGGAAGATTTCAGAAACGTGACCAGAGGACAAAGAGGTATTGATAACATGAGTAAGATGGGGTAGGACGTCATCAATGCACTGAAAGAGCAAGTTCGTGGGAATGGCATCAAGTTCACATGATCTAGGGCTGCATCGCAAACAACTTTTTTTGGCATACTCTTGACTAACAGGGCTAAAACAAACCAAAGGAGGTCCACAGTAAACTTTGTCATTTAGAGAATGTACATGTGCAGTAGAATCTAGCTTTTCACGGATAGTGTCTCATCAGGATGAACACCAGTCTAGGTAGAGTTTAGAACGAACAGAAAGTCAGGATGAACACAGTCTTGGTAGAGTCTAGGACGAACAGAAAGTCAGGATGAACACCAGTCTAGGTAGAATTTAGGACGAACAGAAAGTCAGAATGAACACCAGTCTAGGTAGAGTTTAGGACGAACAGAAAGTCAGAATGAACACCAGTCTAGGTAGAGTTTAGAACTAGACAGAGTTTAGAACGAACAGAAAGTCAGGATGAACACCGGTCTAGGTAGAGTTTAGGACGAACAGAAAGTCAGAATGAACACCAGTCTAGGTAGAGTTTAGGACTAACAGAAAGTCAGAATGAACACCAGTCTAGGTAGAGTTTAGGACGAACAGAAAGTCAGAATGAACACCAGTCTAGGTAGAGTTTAGAACTAGACAGAGTTTAGAACGAAACAGAAAGTCAGGATGAACACCGGTCTAGGTAGAGTTTAGAACTAGACAGAGTTTAGAACGAACAGAAAGTCAGGATGAACACGGGTCTAGGTAGAGTTTAGGACGAACAGAAAGTCAGGATGAACATCAGTCTAGGTAGAGTTTAGGACGAACAGAAAGTCAGGATGAACACCATTCTAGGTAGAGTTTAGAACTAGACAGAGTTTAGAACGAACAGAAAGTCAGGATGAACACCGGTCTAGGTAGAGTTTAGGACGAACAGAAAGTCAGGATGAACATCAGTCTAGGTAGAGTTTAGGACGAACAGAAAATCAGGATGAACACCAGCCTAGGCAGAGTCTAGGACGAACAGAACGTCAGGATGAACACCAGTCTAGGTAGAGTCTAGGACGAACAGTGAGTCAGAATGAACATGAGCCTGGGTAGAGTTTAAGATGTTACGGCCTGAGCGGTGTTGCTGCGTATCTGAAAATGACCTAAGGATCGAACGACGTCTGACACTCTATGTTCTTCTTCTTGTCCTGTCTTCTCATTTGGTCTCAATTCCAATGTTTTAAAACACGTTTTATGGTTAAATTGCTTTTATCTCAAAGGAAAACATAATCCATAAGTTTCTGAGAAATAATAACGGCTCCATAGAAACACGTCCACTCTGCAATATCTTCGACAGCCCCTGCGTTATTTTCCACACTAACTCCCACTCGATCTCTCAGTCGTTTTCATCACTTTTGTTTGCATAGCTCACACACACACACACACACACACACACACACACACACACACACACACACACACACACACACACACACACACACGCACACACATGCACACACACACACACGCACACACACACACACACACACACACACACACACACACACACACACACACACACACACACACACACACACGCACACACACACACACACACACACACACACACACACACACACACACAACACAACACAACACAACACACACACACACACACACACACACACACACACACGCACACACACACACACACACACACACATGCACACACACACACACACACACACACACACACACACACACACACACACACACACACACACACACACACACACATCTGTCACCTATCTCTTCTAGGGTCATTGTTTCTCTTGTTAAATTAACGAGTAACCTTTTGGGAAGTCCATTAAGGAACATTTTATAATCATAATCGTAAGTTAGATTATTTTAGTTATTTTTATCTAATTTTTCATAGTTACTGTCCTACAATTCATCTATGCTTTATTTATGTTCCATGTAACCACATCGTCCTCTTTTCTTTTATAATAATAGTCTAAAATTGTAAACAATATGTTATTTAGACGTCTGCAATCACCTATATGTGTGACGAGACGTAAAACAGAATTCCTTCCTTCTTCTAGGGGGTCTGAAGAGCGTGTCGTTCGCCTGAGGAAACTGAAGAGCCGTACGAATGGAGGCAATTCTCCACGGCACGATGTTCATTCCTTTCTCACATCTTCGACATTTTTGGCTTTTTATTCCATTATTTGATTTCATGTTGCTTTTTCCGAGCTTCCTTCCTTGCTT
Organism: Conus ventricosus; assembly: GCA_018398815.1. NCBI lineage: Eukaryota > Metazoa > Mollusca > Gastropoda > Neogastropoda > Conidae > Conus > Conus ventricosus. Next base: position 18,611,483 of record CM031611.1, on the reverse strand, counting down.
GTCCTGAGGACATAGATTTAAAACCGACCTGAGGACATAGATTTTAAAAAAAGACATTTGTTTAATCTAAGATGCACAGATGAGGAGCATCAAAGAGTTTGATTTTCTTTTCGCAACAGGATCTAGACTATGTCCATTTTTCCTTTTATAATCCGTCATGGGGTCAACGAGACCTAATAGATACCGACGCCGCCAGACATTCTAGCTACATATTCATAAAAGCATCCATTCAGTGCTTGAAACTCGATTGTGTGGTTCCCGTCTTTCAGAACGAGCGTGCAGCATGTATGAATCTTGGGTAGGAGCCGATCTAAAACTCCCACATACAAAGGCCCCACAAACAAGATTTTGAACCCCAAACCCTGCCAGCCTGTGGCTGATTTGAAATGTTACGATTTTTCTCCCGTTTGCAAATATGATGACTAACAAATGTCACGTCATGCCATGAATAAAACGCATGGCTGAAGACGCTTACTTTCTTTGACTATTGAAAAAAATGGAAATGAATATTCCCTACACGTTTCCTAATGAAAGGATAGATGGGGACATGGGAGAGTGCAGACATCAGCCACACAACATTATTTTCCATCAGGATATCTTCAAATTACAAAATCATCTTCCCCTGTGCTTTTTGTCATCAGCACATCGAAAATATCGAATGTCGGCATTTCTGTAACAAAAAGGGGTAGAAATCGTACTTCACAGACAGTGATTTACAGTTACTTCCTGGTATGACTTCGCTTACAGACGGACAAACAGAGAAGAACAGGTTGGTGAAAATAAAAAAAACTTTAAAAGGAATAATGCACAGACAGACACTGAATGGTTAACCGCAGCTTTCCATATGGAATGCGTTAATCATGGCTTACTGAGAAATGAGGACAGCTCCGCTAATCGCCTGATTTAAGGCGGTCTTCTCACGCCTCAGTTTACGTCCATCCTGCCATTGCCATCAACTTGAACGCTCTGCCCCTTTCCACCCTCAAAACTCCACTCCCACCCCATTCTCACCCTCCCGACTTCGTTTCCAACGTGCCCAGTGGCAAGCACAGGGAAGCGACTCACGGGAACATTCCGCGTCACGCCTATCTCCGGGTCAGAAAAGAGTGCTATTTGTTCAAGACACTGAAGAGCTGTTAAGGGAGGCAATTCTCCACATACAAATATCACCTCATCCTTACCCTCATTGGCTTCCGTGGTAATTTTGTTTTATTTCATTGTTCAGGTTCATAATTTGTTGCTGTTGTTCTTGCTGTTATTGATGTTGTTGTTTTTATTCTCATTCTTTTGTTGTTGTTGTTGTTATTTTCATTGTTGCTGTTATTGCTTTCCTGCTAAAATGTGTATGCCCGTGAATTAGAAAAACATAGCGTGTTCTTCTCTGTCTGTCCGTTTGTTAGAGACATAGAAAAGTATGCTTGTAATGTTTGTTTGTTGGTTTTTTTGTTTGTTTGTTTGGGTTTGTTTTTTTTGTTTTTTGTTGTTGTTTTTTTGGGGGGGGTTGTTTGTTTCCGCTGGCGTGTTCTTTTCTGTTGGTCCGTCTGATAACAAAATAGACACGTGTGCTGCTTGTCTTCACATGTCACTCGCAAAGTTTGTTACACAGAGGCTCCCGTATTCTTCTAGTTTGAACTGATGCATGAATTTTTCAAGGCTTCCAAATAAATTGGCAACGGCCATTTTATTTTTGTTTTCTCTGTGTCACACTGTCACTTTTGCACACACGCATTCATGACAGCATTTACTCCATACGCACACGCAATCTTTCCAATCAACCAAAAGGCGCGCTACCGAATGTTTTTTCTTCTCCCCCTCTCCTTCGGGGAAAACAGTTTACTAAATCACATCAAACAGTTTATAAACATGTATCTCTCTTTTTCTTCACACTGAGAGATAAATACTAACTTCTATAAAGTCATGGCCTTCACATAACATTGGCCCAAGATCCAGACCAGGAGAATAAATAATTCCTGCAATCATGATGCCATACCGCATCAGAGATGAGACTCGCCCATACTGTCATGATTCCCTGTCTCTCTCAGAAATCTTGTCGCCCCCTTGAATTCTCCTGTCACTGGAGAGATGATGAGTTCCGACTCCTCTACCTGGTGTCTTTTATTGCTGGGGCTGAACTACCGGTGTGTTCCCCACACCATGGCCTTCGTTAACCACACCTGACGGGGTGAAGAGTGAAGGGTGACGGGCTGGTAATGACTGGTCAGCAGTGAGGACCAGCGTCCTGACAGGTTCGAGTCTCTAGGCCATCTGCTGGGCTAAAACTGATTCTTTCCTCCCTCCTCCTAGTGAGTGCATACTCAGTGTTCAAACACATGACCAGCACCTTACCAGCCCTTATTAAACTATCTCTCAGTGGTCACTTTCACCCAATGACCACCCTTCTTTCTTTAATGAGTCATTCTCACAATTATTTGGGGACGCCCGCTACACTAGTCAAGCCACATGAATATTCTTCCTTTTCAGTAGTGGCATGGGGAAATGATTCATATCACTAAACTACATGTGATGGAGCGTCACATGCCTTGATGTGAGGCTACGTCACATGACATTCAGAGTAACGTTTGTGTGAAACTTGTTCACACCACATAGAGACATAAAAGTCCTGTTGTTAAATAATCCACCTGGTTCACGGTCCAACAGGACTGTTTCTCCTCTTGGGTGATAACCTGTTCCAAACTTTCCTCTCTGTGCCATGTTCTCCTAAACAAAGAAAAAAAAAACTTTCGATGGCAGCAACATTTTTCAATAGGGGATAGTGGTGCGTTCCAACGTATCCTCTGCTATGAAACATATCCTAATAACCTTTACTGGGGTGGTAATGTTACATATACCTGATCCCCTAAGTCATCTGATTTTTTTTCTGATAACATTCTGTAATCCTGATTACTGGTTATCAGTCTTGACACTGCTAAATGTGAACATTTGTGATGGAATGAAAGATACGCGTACGCAAACACACACACACACACACACACACACACACACACACACACACACACACACACACACACACACACACACTCGCGCGAGTGCGCGCGCACACAGAGAGAGAGAGAGAGAGAGAGAGAGAGAGAGAAGAGAGAGAATACCTGGAGGATTCAGGGCTCGTCATATCTGCACTACACGCATTGTTCTTCAGACACACGAAAACGGCATATGGAATAAGCTCAGTTCTTGCCAAATGCGCTGTATCAACAAATGATGCCTGTCCGGCCCAAAGTGGAGAGCTCTTAAATGCACTATTTGTTTTGATCCAGTGCTGTTTCAGTTCATCCTTCCTTGTTTCATTGTCCGAGTGTCGCCGTTATATTCAAGAACAAAGGGGAAACACTTGAGTGTCGCTGAAGTCATGCTACTAGCTCTTTCAGGGAAGTCGTGTGTGTGTGTGTGTGTGTGTGTGTGTGTGTGTGTGTGTGTGCGTGCGTGCGTGCGTGCGTGCGTGCGTGCGTGCGTGCGTGCGTTCGTGTGTGTGTGTGTGTGTGTGTGTGTGTGTGTGTGTGTGTGTGTGTGTGTGTGTGTGTGTGTGTGTGTGTGTGTGTGTGTGTGTGTGTGTGTGTGTGTGCGTGCGTGAGTGTGTGTATATGTGCGCGCGTGCGCATGTGTGTGTGTGTGTGTGTGTGTGCGCGCGCGCGCGCGCGTGATATTTTCGAATGAGCGAATGTCAAACCATGAGGAAGACCATGTGTAACGAAATAGTACAATGCCAGGAACGTTTCACCACTAAACCCAGCCCACGGTAAGTCCGGCACCTCTCTCTTCCTCCGGAGACGTCGGCCTTGGACGACCACTGACGAGTAATGGTTCCTTTACGTGACTGTCAGCGCCTTCGTCTCCTCTGAGAGTTGACACATCATCAGAGATGCTTTTCCGTTTCATCATAGGGAGAATGTGGAGGATGTCGGGGAGGGAGGGGGTGGGTGAAAGAAACGGTTGGTTCTTGGCAGCAAAATGGGGGGAGACTGTGAGTGTCTGTAGCACATGTTAACGCAGACTATGCATCATAGACATAGACAACAGAGCCAGAAATCAGTCAGCTGGAGGACTAAAACAGACCGCAGCGTTACTGAAAACAGGCCAAAATACTCACACACAATTACTACAAGAAGGTTCAAAATAACGCTTTTTTGTGGCATCAGTTGTCGAATCAATGGAGCACCTAAGGCGGTGTTGTTGTTTTTTCTTTTCTTTTTTTTCTTTCTTTCACAAAGTGAGAAGCAGACAAGAGCTGGCCAGGCTTTGAACAAGAAAGGATGACAAAGGACGTCAGCAGCTGAGTGTGAGGCGAAAGAAGCGAGGAAAGAAGATAACGGGACTATGACCAAGAGCGAGTGGTTGCTGTGTGTCGGAAGACTGACGCTAAGGACAGTGGGGGAAGCGCCTTAGGATTAGGACATACATGAGGTCTGTCCCTGTGGACAAGACCAAGGATAATGGAAAGGGCAGGGAGAAAGAGGGCTCTGGTTGATGGCTGTTTTCGGCAGAAGCAGGGAAACGCCTAGAGGGACGCAGATTGCTGACGTGGTGCAGTGAGGATGGGAATGATAGAAGATCACCGAAAGGATAGACAAGGGCGTAAGTTCACACTGACGAACGGCACTGAACAACAGTTTGAGACAGTCAGACCACCAGGATACTCAACAGGGAATTGTAAAAGGTATTTGAACTAACTCTGCAAGTTAACATGGACAAACGAATTACAGGAAAAGAGCACTACACGTTGCGACCTGTCTTCTTCAGGCAAGATAAATAACATTCAGGACAACGAGGACGACCTCTTAGCTCTTCTTTAGGCAAGAGAAACAACATTCAGGACAACGAAGACAACCTCTTAGCTCTCTTTAGGCAAGAGAAAAAAACATTCAGGACAACGGAAACGAAATACCAGCCTCGTTTTCATTCAACGCCC
>CM031611.1:18594059-18596559 GCA_018398815.1 Conus ventricosus | reverse complement strand
AAAAGATTTTAGGGACATGTCTTTCATTCACGGTAGTCTTGGCATTTACACGTCACTTGCGGAATCCCCGAGTCTCGTCTCTTTCCGTACTGTGCTCGGCAATCTCCGTGGCGAGTCACGATTTGGCTACTTGCACGACCCGAAACACGGATAGAAGTGAGTTCCAGAAGAAAAGTAACACGTACATCGAAACACGCTCGATCATACTTTTGAACAACCCAAATCATGCTATTTATGGGTAAGGACCCCTTTAACACGCCTTGCATCACCCCACTGATAAGCACACACCAGCGCACACATGTCTACAGTATAGGCTTGGGGCCTGAGAGATTCAAAGTCTTATCTCAGTTGACATGTGTTTGATCATTTGTGTCTGTTATTGGAAAGGCCCAATGTGATTTTGTCCCAATCTCTGGGAGTCTTGGCAGTGTTGGCCTTGAGATTATTCCAATGTTCGTTTGGTTGGTTATATTTCTTGCTCTTCCCTTAGGTCTGGATGTGCAGCCACTTCCTCTCTTGATGTTCAGATCCGAAAGATGGTCTATGGTATTGTGGCTTTGCTCTTGTTTGCTTAAAGTGATTCTTCATATTTCTTATCACATCAGATCGCCAAGCTGTAATCCAGTTCTTATCGTTGCCTTGCCAGCCAGTGTGTCTGCTCTCTCGTTTCCTTTAACTACTGCATGCCCAGGGCAGCACATCCATATGAGTCTCTCCAATGGAAGGTTGAGCATTATTCATGCCACGCAGGGCTTCCCATTCCACTCTAGATAGATAGATAGATAGATAGATAGATAGATAAGATAGATAGATAGCAGATAGATAGATAGATAGATAGATATAGATACGAATACAAATGTATATGTGCGCGTATGCAGATATGCAAGAGTGTATGTGTCTGTGCATGGGAGAGAGAGTCCATAGAGCAGCATAGTGTTTCTGACCGTGATTGTACTTATCTTTGAACAGAACATATTTGTGCCAATTGACTTTTCCCTCGACTGGGTTCAACTTCGTTTTTTGTACAATGTCAGGGGTATTGTTTTAGAACAATACACAAAATATGCAGATTAAACAAATTCTCTCTCTCTCTCTCTCTCTCTCTCTCTCTCTCTCTCCTCTTCTCTCTCTCTCTCTCTCTCTCCTCTCTCTCTCCCTCTCTCTTCTCCTTCTTTCTCTCTCTCCTCTTTTTCTCTCTCCTCTCTCTCTCTCTCTCTCTCTCTCCTCTCTCTCTCTCTCTCTTTGACTGGATTTTCTTACCAGACGTCTGTTGTAGAAGTTCCTTTGAAAAGATCAAAATTCGGTCCTGGCTACTGAATCATCTGAAATAACTCCAAATCTACAGCGACAGATCCATTGCAAGCGGATATTGGGATTGTGATCACTCTTGCATTTTGTATGGATCCAATAGCAAAGAAAATAGATCCACAAATTGATCTAATGTGGAAATAGAGAAACAAAAATGAAATAAAGAATGGTAGATTGTGTGGTACGTACTCACCAAAAATTCAGAACGATGGATTATGAATCACATGATCGGTCAATCCCCTGAACACTTTCACTAACTTTCCCTGATTCTTCTCATGACAGGACGGCCTCGTACTGAAACGTCCAAATGTCATCGTGTGATATCGGTGAAATGTTATAGCCCCCCCCCCCCCCCCCCCCCCCACCTCCAATGGTCTGCAAGTTGTAGATGTAGTATAGACAAAAATAGCCTAAATGAGGATACCATCTCTCTCTCTCTCTCTCTCTCTCTCTCTCTCTCTCTCTCTCTCTCTCTCTTCTTTCTTTCTTTCTCTTCTCTCTTTCTTTCTTTCTTTCTTTTCTCTCTCTCTCTCTCTCTCTCTCTCTTTCTCTCTCTCTCTCTCTCTTCTCTCTCTCTCTCTCTCTCTCTGACACACACACATACCGCACACACACACACACACACACACACACACACACACACAACACACACACACACACACACACACAATTCACCAATCCCACTTGAGCTAACTTTTGCATGCGTGCGTACCTATGTGCATACGTGCATGCTTCCTCGACTGCAGGGGGGAGGGGGAGGGGGTGCCCCCACGTGTTGTTACATGTCTTCAGCGTTGTCTCCCATGACCAAGTCTTGTAGACTGGAGGAAAAGTAGTATTAGCTCCCTAGAGGCTTACGACGTCATGGAACCAGGGCTTCTACACACTTCCATGCAACTGACTCCCAGCCAGTGAGCTTTGAGTAATGCGGCCAGAAGTGCGACAGGCGTACCACCTCCTCTGGGGACCTGCGTTGACCAGGGCACTTTGAGGGGAGCTCGTACGTAAACCATTGCCTGGCGTGACTGTCTGCAATTCAATCTGCGGGTAGACCCAAGACACCGGAGTGTCCTTGCCACTTTCTTGGCTTGAAGGGCGGAAGAGGAGGTGGATTATTGGGGATGAAACTGTAGCCGGGAATGACCCTGCCTGAATCTTTGGAGTTGTGGGAAGGAGAGGACGGAAGGTGCTG
>CM031611.1:18582211-18587211 GCA_018398815.1 Conus ventricosus | reverse complement strand
CGACGCTCCCCCTCGTTATTAACATATGATTTTCATATTCAGGGATGCAGGGGGTTATAGACAGAAGTATTTACGCTTTCACAACCAAAATGCGCTCTCGCATAGGCACACGCACTCTGTCACTCACATCGGGCCCGCACAAAGGTGACGGGAAACCAATAACATTTCATAGAAAATAATCAACTTTATTTAACTTGACTCCGAGCCCCCACCCGTCACTACACAACACAACTATCTGTATCATACAACAATGTAAACATCATACAGACAATCTCATAAATCGCATCCCCTTTCCTTCAAGTACTCTTCATTAACCAGGAAAGACAATATTCCACAATTCTGTTTGCACACTTATAAACTTAAGAACAAATAAAACGTCCGTAACTTGCCAGCATTCCTTGGTTGACCGTCAGTTTCTCACATCCCACTGTGCGACTACGAGCTGAAGCTACCACACTGTTGTGTCCTCCCGATTGGCCAAATCCCAGTTGGGGGACACTGGCAACGTAGCTTGAGTCGCACCCTCACACTGAGTCTCCCGGACTCCACCGTACTTCGCCCTCTCCACTGAAAGGGCTCCTGTCGGCCTCTCCCACAGGTCTTCTCTGGCTGCAAACACCCCACCGTTGTCTGGCAGCTCCCTGTCTAGGCTCCAACAGGCTACACGTCTTGCTGTCGACCGTCCCCACACGGGAGACAATTCTTCTCGTCGTCGGCTCCGAGGCTACAGCAACCTCCACTGTCATACGTCCCCACCCAGGAGACAACGAGGCGACAGCTAACCTCTGCTTCACGCTGTATTTTCTTGAGCCCTCAGCAAGACGGGCGAGTTCACTTTCCTTAAGTGAGTCCCACACTTCCTGGTTTTCCAAGCACCTTATATTCGTTCTCAAAGAAAGAGAGAACCCGAGTTTAACTGGCTCAACCAATGGAATCACTGGCACACACCATCACACGATTTGTACCAATAAATCCCCAAGTTATTTTTATTCCACCAATGGAATCACTAGTCACCTACACATACACACACACCACAGCTGCTAGCGCCAACAAAGACTTGGGCACCCAGTGGTTAATGCATAACCTCCTATTCAAACTCATGTTCGATTCCCCCAAGCTACCCATTGAACTAACAGCCTCGACCTCTCTACCGCCATGACTGATGCTTCAAGTATTTACTACCTCTATAGACAACAAGGCGCAAACCACTCGATAGGCCGCAGCCTTCCATTCATTCCTCAGAACAGGGACGACTGAATGGTCGCTGTACTCTGCCGGCAGGCTGACGGTCACCTACCCGTGACGGTCACCTGACACGATCGCCTTCCTTTCAGGCCCACTGGAGAACCCAGTGAATAGCCAGCCAGTGGTCGGACTGGACACTCCTCTACCCAGGACCGGCAGGTCGGCAACTCCTTGTCAATATCCCTCGGACATGCGAAACACTTCCCAGTACTCTCCCTCCCTCAGCATACGACTCGGGGTATCCCCCCCTGGTGATGCCTGAATTCGCACACTTGAAGACCCAAGGAACGTGCTCTCAACAACAGCAAACTACCCTTAATTTGCCTAAATGCTCGAGAACATTTGGCCGACTCATTACACTATATATGTTTCTTCTGCGTTCTCTGATTTTACAGTGGCTTGTACACAATGCTGTTGTAGAGGCATTTGTTGCTCAGAGGGCACTGTTCTTTCTTGATACAGTTGCAGGATTTCCTTCATCACCCTCGTTTTTCTCTGTACTGCTTTTCATTTTGTTGGTTGAATCAATGAATGTTTTTAAGGTTGGGCATACACGAGTATGATAATTTGATGCTGTTTTTGTTGAATATCTTGGATAATTTGTGCTCTTTTGGGACTGATGATGTTAGGATTCTAAAAAATGATACACCTGTCTATGTAAATATCAAAAGTAACCATCCACCTTCCATACTAAAAACAATACCCAGAGGCATAAATAAGAGATTATCTAACCTGTCATGCAATGAAACAGCATTCAATAACGCTGCAGCTGAATAATCAAGAAGCATTACACAAAAGTGGCTACAACTACAAACTACAATATGACCCAGATAATGACATGAGCAGACACAAGAAGAACAGGAAAAGAAAGATCATATGGTACAACCCCCCATATGACGGAAGAGTAAAAACAAATATAGGGAAAGAATTTTTTAGAATCCTAACATCATCATTCCCAAAAGAGCACAAATTATCCAAGATATTCAACAAAAACAGCATCAAATTATCATACTCGTGTATGCCCAACCTTAAAAACATCATTGATTCAACCAACAAAATGAAAAGCATACAGAGAAAAACGAGGGTGATGAAAGGAATCCTGCAACTGTATCAAGAAAGAACAGTGCCCTCTGAGCAACAAATGCCTCTACAACAGCATTGTGTACCAAGCCACTGTAAAATCAGAGAACGCAGAAGAAACATATATAGGTATCACTGAAAACCAATTTAAACTAGATATGCAAACCACAAACAGTCATTTAACAAAGAAAGATACAAAAACCAAACAGAATTGAGTAAATACATCTGGAAGCTCAAAGAGAAAAAGATAGACTACAATATATCCTGGAAAATCATAGAAAGAGCAGCACCATACACAATATTTCAAAAAGATGTAACCTATGCTCAACAGAAAAGTACATAATACTATGCAAACCACAACTGGCAACTTTAAATACTAGGATAGAAATGGTTAACAACTGCAGGCACAAGTGGAAATTCCTATCAGTGAACAAGAACCAAAACACACGAAAAACACAGACAGCACGTGATGACAGACAACACAAGCATTATAAAACACCGGCAGCACAGACCCACCACATCCTGATGATTGCATCCGCATGAAACAGCGCTGTAGATAGTTTAAAACCTTACCTTTAACAATATATATATATATATATATATACATATATATATATATATATATATATATAATGTTGCTTTTTAGCCCAGCCGACGGCACAGGGCAATATCAGGGCTGTCACCACGTTGAAATCAACTCTCAAGTCATTTATTGGGGAGGAAAATCCATCCAACTCGTTAACACACCTTCGAGAAACGCACCACAAATTTCGTTAACATCTTTTTCTCTGTAAAATCTTAGATCACATGAAAAATGTTGACTTTTTCAGATATTCAAAAAATCACATGGGGGCGCGACATCTCTGAACAGAGATTTTTTTATGAATCTGATGTAAAGTGTTTGTGTATCACATCATGCAAGTTCCAACATTCTGAAAGAACACGTTTCATTGTGAGTGGTGCATGACATGGAATGCACCACGGAGCTTCTTGACTTTATGAGAGATAAGAATGGGTGAAAAAGGGGTGCCCTGTGTGCAAATGGCACAAGACTGTTTTCCTTCTTCCCCATGAGTGAGGTCAGTGAGGATGGTAGAAAGAGTGTGGGGGGGGGGGGGGGGTAGTCGTGTGCATTGTATACTGAACAACATAAAAACGCACCGTTTTGATTTGCCGATTTCCCTTTGGAAAAATGTGTATTTGGATTTGGTATGTTAACACAATTTTAAGGGACACAGATTCACACTGCCTCGGTTTCTCCGCGCTTTCCCGACGTTCGTGTGACGCCCACGTGCAACTCGCCCAAAACACTTTTCTTGCCACTGGGGCCGAGACTGACCGTAGCACATCTTTTCTTTGTCTCAAATGGTGAGTTTGAAGTCACGCCGACTGGAAAAACGGTATCAGTTGTCATTCGACCAGGCGAAGTGGTCCGAAAACAATGCCGCGACTGTCTATACAAGAACGCGAGCGAGCCATTGGAATGTTGATGGTCGGTATGTCATCGAGAGAGACAGCCAGACAACTGAACTGCAGTCACTCTACAATTGTAAGGCTATCACAACGTTTGGCAGCAACTGGTTCCACCACAGATCGGCGCCGAACGGGCCAACCTCGTGTTACCACACCAGCGTAAGATCGATACATTCGACAGCTTCATCTTCGTAATCGATTCCTTACAGCAGCAGAAACATGTCGCCAGGTGGTTGGTCGACGGGGCCCAGTGTCTGGACAAACCGTCGACGTCGATGGCAAGAATCAGGGCTCAATCCAAGACGCCCCTATGTTGACCCAGTCCTCACCCGTAGACACCGTCAGCAACGCCTGCAGTGGGCCAACCAGCATCTGCCATGGACACGACGTCAGTGGAGAGCTGTGCTGTTCTCTGACGAACGTCGCTTCGCGTTATCGCGTGCTGACGGGAGAATGAGAATCTGGAGGCATGTCGGGGAACGCTGCGCCAACTGCTGCGTGTTTGAAGCCGATAGATGGGGAGGGGGCAGTCTGTATGGTTTGGGGGGCATTCAGTCATGACTACCGGTACACCGCTGTACTTTTTTGACAACCATGTGAATGCCAACACGTACCCAGCAGGTGCTGCAGAACCACGTCGTCCCACTGTTTGGCCAGCACCCGGACTGCAGTTCTTCCAGCATGATAATGCACGACCCCACACCGCAAGAGCCACCACTGCGTTTCTCCAGGCAAACAACATTGCCGTGTTGCCCTGACCATCTCTGTCCCCTGACGTGGCTCCCATTGAACACGTCTGGGATGAGCTGGGGCGTCGTGTGGCCCGTGGAAGACTCCACAGACTCTCGATCATTTGAGGCGCGCACTGACCCAGGAGTGGGCTGGACTGCCACTGCATTCTTGCACAACCTTGTTCTACTCCATGAGGAGGCGCTGCCAAGCGTGCATCGGGGGAAATGGGGGACACACTCAGTATTAGAGCTCGCGGACGGACATGCTCGTCGTCGTGTTTCTTTTTGACAGGGACCCTAGTGAAGCCACCAGCTAATTTCAGATGAATTCGACAATTCTTGTCAAAAAACAGACATTTTGTTTAATTGAAAAATGGATGCGTAATCAAATGTGCTTACTTTCATTTAATAATTCTGTACTACTAACGTTGTCTGGGTCTTCTGGCAAGTGGTGCGTTTTTAATGTTGTTC
>CM031611.1:18578675-18582111 GCA_018398815.1 Conus ventricosus | reverse complement strand
TCCTCCCAACTCCCGTCTATCTGTCTCATACCTGAGGGTTTTAAAACCTAGCTTCTGGTTGTGTACCTGCATGGTCTCCTTGGCATTTGAGGCCACGAAGAGGTCGATCAGCTCATCCAAAGAATGCTTCAAAGAAAGAGTTGATCAGATTCTCTGATCTCTGCACCGATCCGAAAGCGAAAGCTCAAGACTGTTGTCAAAAACCTGTGGCGAGAGGAATGGAGTTCGGAGATGGATAACAAACTCTTGTATATATATCCGTCCAAACTTTCAGGAATTATTGCCTGGTCAGATGTGCCACTGGTGACATGAAGAGGAATCAGGTTTTTGTACCAGTGGCACGCAGGCCATTCCTCTTACAACCCACTCGTGGCCTGTCTCTTAACACTTGCAAGAAGCTCCGTGACACATGCCGTGTGATTTACTTACCACCCGCTATAAAATATGTCCTTGCAGAGTGTTGAAGCTTAACATGACATCAAACTTAACAACACTTCACTCCAGACTTCTGTGGAAGATCTTGTTCAGAGATATCCCATCTGATGTGATTGTTTTGTTTGTTTGCTTCTTTCTTTCTTTGTTTCTTTGTTTTTGTTTTTTCTTTGTTTGTTTGTTTGTTGTTTGTTGTTGTTTTAGTTCCTGAAAGAGATAGACTATCTTCAACTGGTCTAAGATTTGGCGGAAGAAAGATTTTATGCAGTGTCAGCCCTAATATGGTCCTTCGGGGTCAATTGGGCAATAAACAACATGAAGTAACCTCAATTCTCTCTCTCCTCTCTCTCTCTCTCTCTCCCCTCCTCTCTCTCTCCTCCTCTCTCTCTCTCTCTGCTGTCTGTCTGTCTGTCTGTCTGTCTGTCTCTCCTCTCTCTCCCCTGTCCTCTCTCTCCTCTCTCCTCTCTCTCTCTCTGCTCTCTCTCTCTCTCTCTCCTCTCTCTCTCTCTCTCTCTCCCCTCTCTCTCTCTCTGTACAGACGCAGCGTGCACGCTGTGTGTGTGTGTGTGTGTGTGTTTGTGTGTGTGTGTGTGTGTGGGGTGTGTGTGTGTGTGTGTGAGTGGGTAACTGTGTGTGTGTGTGTGTGTGTGTGTGTGTGTGTGTGTGTGTGTGGTGTGTGCGCGTGCGTGCGTGCGTGCGTACGTGTGTGTGTGTGTGGTGTGTGGTTTTGTGTGTGTGTGTGTGTGTGTGTGTGTGTGTGAGATATCTTTAATTGTTTTCCGTACCTTTTGATCTAGTCTTCTTTTCTTTCTTGTTGAGGCAAGGCTTACACATTTTACCCTCATTAAAACATACATATTTTTATGCTTATTCTTAATCGTACTCTCTCTCTCTCTCTCTCTCTCTCTCTCTCTCTCTCTCTCCCCTCTCTCCTCCTCCTCTCTCTCTTTTCCCCTCTCTCTCCTCTCTCTCTCTCTCTGTGTGTGTGTGTTGTGTGTGTGTGTGTGTGTGTGTGGGGCACGTTGCGCTTGCAATGTGTGTGCATGCTTGCTTGCGTGCATACCTGTGCGTGTGTGTGTGTGTGTGTGTGTGTGTGTGTGTGTGTGTGTGTGTGTGTGGGGTGTGTGTGCGTGCGTGCGTGCGTGCGCGCGTGAGTGCGCGCATACGTGCGTCTGTGCGTGCGTGCGCGCGCGACCATGTGTGTGTGTATGTGTGTGTGTATATGTGTGTGTGTGTATGTGTGTGATCCCATCGGCACAAGATGATCATTTCTGAGAAGTATGGGATGGGATTTGATGCGCGTGCACGTTTCTTTGTTTGTTCGCTTCTTTTTGTCTTTTGTATGTTTGTTCGCCTGTTGTTGTTGTTGTGTTGTCGTTGTTTCCCTTTCACACAGGGAACCTTGCTTTAAACCTCTTCCGAAGGACTTGGGGGTGTGGGGTGGAGGGAAAGAGGGGGGGGGGGGGGGAGGTAGATGTGCAATGGGGGACGGGGGGGGGGGGGGGGGGTTAAGTGATTGTCGAGGCCGAAAAGAAAATCTGTTTTAAACCTGACTCATGAGAACAATGCTTTACCTACTGAACCAGCTACTGGTAAACAGGCCCTCGCTTTGGGGGGTAATGGAACACGGTGACAAACAAATACATACAGCCCCTCCATTGTCTCTGGGACAAACAATATCTTGGCCAGTAGTCAGAATGTTGCAAACCAGTCGAGGGAAGGTGGGCATATTACACACCACATGCATGCACGCACGCACGCACTCATGCACGCACGCACACGCACGCACGCACGCACACCACACACATACGCATGCATGCATGCATGCATGCACGCACGCATCACGCACAAATTCGCACACTCACTCACTCACTTACAGATATACACTCACTTACATATACACACAGACATACACACGTGCGCACACACACACATACACACACACACACCCCACATGCACACACACGCATGCACACATATACGCGCACACGCGCGCATGCACACACAACATACACACAAAACGCGTGCGCGCTCGCTGGAACAAACGAGCATGTCTGCCTTCACAGTCTCCCAGTATACACACAGACACAGACACAGACACATACACACACACACACACACACACATACACACACACACACACACACACACACACACACACACACACACACACACACACACATACACACACACGCACGCACGCACGCACACACACACACACACACACACACACACACCACACACACACACACACACACACACACACACACACACACACGTACACACACACACACACACACACACACACACACACACACACACACACACACAACACACACACACAGCGACTGGGTGACCAAAATTAGAAGTGTGTTGACGTGATTGCATGTGGATGACAATGAAGCCAATATAAGAAATACAATTCTCAGCTATGACAACTACAAATTACATGAAAGGCATTGTTCAGGCAGTGTTTAGAAGAAAAAAGAAGAAGAAGAAGAAGAAGAAACCGTGGCAAATCAGATAGTAATGTACGTAAGTAATTGACACATACAGCTTTACAACTTTCATATAGTTTAAAATTGTGGTCAGTGGCTGTACACTTTATGTTTAATGTCAAACTTTCTTAAAACAAAAACATTTAGGCCACTATGCCAAAACAGGTGAACGGTCCTATTGACTACTACCAATCGCGAGGGAGTTTTACATGATTCGGTCGGGCCGGTCACCTGGGCCAATATATCCGCGTGAATAAAGAAGAAATGTGTGTGTGTGTGTGAGTGAGTGAGTGAGTGTGTGTGTGTGTGTGTGTGTGTGTGTGTGTGTGTGTGTGTGTGTGTGTGTGTGTGTGTGCGTGCGTGTGCGTGTGTGTTCGTGTGTGTGTGCGCGTGCGTGCGTGCGTGCGTGCGTGTGTGTGTGCGTGTGTGTGTGTATGCGTGTATTGTGTGTGTGTGTGTGTGTGTGTGTTGTGTGTGGTGTGTGTGTGTGTGTGTGTGTGTGTGTT
>CM031611.1:18536175-18573675 GCA_018398815.1 Conus ventricosus | reverse complement strand
CCTTTCGTACATATTATGTAAATTTAGTGGTAGGTTAATGATTGACTCACTTAAAAGTAACCTCATAAGTATGAGATAATAAATGTAAGAAACTATAACTGTATAAGTACTTACTTATTGGACTCTTTGATAAAGAAAGAAAGAATTCATAGGTTAATGCTGGTGATTCGAAATATTTGTAATAGTATAGAAAGTATGGTTATAAATTGTTTGATAGCAGCACTGCACATGAGATAACATGATCAACTGTGATGCAAAATCAGGTTATTGTTAAAAACAAGAAGACAGTGACACATGTGTATAAGGCTAGAGAAGTGATGCAGGACCTGGTCATCAAGCAACAAGTTTTTTGAGAGCAACCAAGGATGCATTTTTATTGCAGCACCAGAAAGAACCAACAAGATACAGAGAGGGACAAAGAGCCAATACGCTGGATCTTGGTTTTTACCAACAGAGATGACATGGTCAATGAAATTAGAACGGAAGCAGGACTTGGAAAGAGTGACCACTTGTCCCTTCTCATCAACTTAACCTGCTCTTTTGAAAGTACTCGTCAAGCCCCAAGATACAATTTTCAAAAAACCGATGTGGACAAACTTAAAAGTGAACTTGCTTCCATTGAGTGGGAAAAAAGAGACAAAAAACTTATCAGCCAATGAAACATGGGAGAAATCAAAGCCCACATCTATAATGCAATTGAAAAGTCGACACCATTAACAAACAGCTCAGGCAAGAAAGGGAAGAACTGGATGGACAAGGGCACACTGAAGTCAGTCAGGAAAAAGCATAGACTCTTCAGAAGATGGAAGGAGACAAAAGCCGGGAAAGAATACCAGACTTATAAAACAGAGAATAACCGAGCAAGAAGGAATGTCGTAGGGCTCAAAGAAACTTGGAACGCAAAGTGGCAGAAGAAGCAAAGACAAACCCCAAATGCTTTTGGAACTTCGTGAAGTCAAAAACATCATCAAGACCAGGAATATCAGATCTGAAAAAGGCAGATGGTTCAAAGACCAAGAATGATAAGGAAAAAGCAGAATTATTAAATCATTTCTTTCAAAGTGTCTTTACCATTGAAAACACAGGACCACTCCCAGATCTACCAATGTATGACTTTGAGGAAGCACTCACAGATATCACGATTAAGCCTGAAATGGTCCGTAAACTGCTCGAAAACTCTTCAAAACGGCAAAGCCCCAGGTCCAGATGGTATACCACCTAGCATTTTGGCAAGCGCCGCTGCCGAACTGTCTCAACCACTGGCACATCTTTTCAGTTTATCTGTAGACACAGGTCAAGTTCCTAAGGATTGGAAAAAGGCAAATGTCACACCGATTTTCAAGAAAGGTAGCAAGATGATGCCAAGCAATTATAGACCTGTAAGCCTGACCTGTGTAGCTGTAAGGTAATGGAGAAGATCGTTCGAAAGCAAGTAATGGATCATTTACAGAAAAAACTCACTGATTAGTCAAGACCACATGGTTTTGTTCCAGGAAGGTCGTGTATTACACAATTGTTGGAAGTCATGGATGCCTGGACAGACATTATTGATGAGGGAGGTAGTGTTGATATCATATACATGGATTACCAGAAAGCCTTCGACTCTGTAACCACACCGTAGACTCCTAGCAAAGTTATCAGCATTTGGAATACATGAAAAAGCCTTGAACTGGATCAAGATTTCTTAACCGACAGAAGGCAGAATGTTGTAGTCAATGGTGTGAAATCACAAGAAGCCGAAGTGACAAGTGGCATTCCTCAAGGTAGCGTTCTTGGACCACTCCTCTTCGTCATGTTTATAAATGACCTACCACGAAAAGTCAAGACTCTGTAAAGATGTTTGCAGATGATACTAAGGTATTTACAAGAACAGATACTGAGATGGGAGCAAAGGAACTGCAAGCTGATCTGGATGAACTCCAAATATGGTCAGACAAATGGCAACTAAAGTTCCATCCACAAAAATGCAGTGTTCTGAAACTAGGCAATAAAAAATCAGCAGCATCATACACCATGAAAGGAAAAACTGAAGAAGGACTTGAAGGAGAGCGGAGTACAACAACACTGGCCGAGAGCAAACTGGAAAGAGATCTGGGAGTAACAATAGATGAAAACCTCACATTTAAAGATCATGTGGCACAAGTCACAGCCAAAGCCAACAAGATTGTGGGGTTGATTCGGAGGTCCTTTGATTATCTTTCAGAACAGACTTTCAGCCAGTTGTTCAAAAGTCTTGTACGTCCACTGTTAGAGTATGGGCATTGTGTTTGGCAGCCATACCAGAAAACGCTTTGCAGAGAAATAGAAGATGTGCAGCGCCGAGCAACCAGACTCCTCAGTCATTTGAAAGACAGGCCTTACTCAGAGAGACTAAAGGTACTAAAACTACCAAGCTTAGAACACAGACGTCTCAGAGGCGATATTATTGAAGTCTTTAAATATCTGATACGGCTACTACAAAGTAAGTGCTCCTGTCTTCAAATTAGCTACTACCACTGACCTTAGGGGGAATTCTTTGAAACTGCAGAAGCAGAGACCAAGAATAAATATCAGATCAAATTTTTTTTCCCACAGAGTGGTCTCCAGCTGGAACAGTTTGCCAGACACGGTGGTCTCAGCCCCTTCACTGAATGCTTTCAAAAGACATTTGGACCAACACTGGAAACAACTAAAGATAGTTTACGAGCCAGAGTGTCTGACTTAAGTTAGGGACATGTATTCCCACGCATGTGAAAACTTAAGCCAGTAAGCTGGGACCAACGAACAGGCCCCAAAAGGGCCTCAAACGTTGAATCAAGTCAAGTCAAGTCAAGTCAAGTCAAGAGCTTGTCACATGGTCACAGTATAATCAGAAGATGGAGAGGGAAAAAAGGTCTGTTGTACAGAATCATAACCAAAAATGCATTATGATTGCAAACTTTGTGTGCTTTTCACAGTCAGAAATAGATTGAAAATATAATACATATTGTGTTTGTATTTTATTTTAATATTCACCATTGTCAGTGTCAAGTAAGAGAAACAATTTGCAAAAGCAACTAAATAATCACAGACATGGAGAAATTGAAGAATTACTTCTCGTGCAATCCCTACAAGACTAAATGTAC
This sequence comes from Conus ventricosus, assembly GCA_018398815.1. Classification (NCBI taxonomy): domain Eukaryota; kingdom Metazoa; phylum Mollusca; class Gastropoda; order Neogastropoda; family Conidae; genus Conus; species Conus ventricosus. The sequence continues at coordinate 18,570,571 of CM031611.1, read as the reverse complement.
ATTATTTTTTGGATTGAGTTCTACTGTGGATGCTTTGCTAGTTTGAATAGTACCCCTGCCATCTGTAATTCTGATAGTGTTAAACATTTCTCTTTTCTGTGACTTTGTCAACTCTCCTTAAAAAAATTTTTTAATCCTTTTCTGCGGTTCACTATTTTGCTCCCTTTAAAAAAATTTTCCTTTTCATTTAGTCCACTATCTTGCTGCCTTGATGGCCCATTTCCCTGTCTATTTTGTTCTAGATTCAAGTAAACATGTTTCTCTTGTACTAAAATTTATAGCATGCTAACTTCTTTGCTGTAATCTCAGTTGATTGGGTAATGATGCTGTGCTCACTGTCTGCAGTGGACACCAGATACATGTCCTTCCTGGACTTTCTATTTGCCCATGCCTTTTTAGTTTTATTTTCCTTTTTTTTTTCCTTTTTTTGTTGTTGTAATGATTACATTCAAGTTTTTTTCATTATTTCATTTTCTTTTTTTTTTGTTAAGCATGGGATGCCTGACTTTCGGCACGCTTAGTGTTATCAACCTTAAACTAGTATAGTTTAATTATGATGCTTCAAATTTGATATGCAGTTGTTGATTTTTTTTCTGTTGTTTCTAGGGCAGGACCTCTTTCTCTTACCGCCTGAAAAGACCCTGTGTGGTTGATAGGGTTGTAACTTGATAGCGATAATAAATTATCAGTACCAGTCTGATTTAAATGCAAAATGGAATTAAGTTTGAAAAAAGAAAAACTGTTTACTCTCACCACCCCGTTGCGCACATGTTTCCCATTCAAAGCTATTTTGATGCTCTGTGATCTTTGTGCCTTCCTTCACTTTCACTGTCTCAGGTTGTATGTGTGTCTGTATACAGTGTGTGTGTGTGTGTGCATTTGTGTGTGTGTGTGTGTGTGCTTGCATTGCGTGTGTGTGTGTGTGGTGTATGTGTGTGCGTGCGCTTCTGCATATGTGGCATCTGATCAATGATATTGGTTGAAAATTCATTTCTCTTGTTGTCATTCTTTCTGTTCCTGCCTCATTTCCATAACATGCACATGCATGCCTTAGCATCTGCATGTTCTTGTTCCTCCCCTTTTGTTATAAAGAAAATGCAGTCTAAGCCATAAAATTGTAGCACTACAGGAATCAGTAGGTCTAAAGTATGATTAGGTGAAGCTGGCGGAGGACTAGGAATAGAAAGAGGTCTACACACTGAGAGTGAAGTCCAGCTGATAGTTCACATCCCTGTCATGAACAGATCATTTCCTGTGTTCGGAAGACCTGTGAAAGATAACTCATTATGAATGGATCATTCCACTGCAGTCTTTGGGTGGGTGAATAATCATGGATTGTTTCCCTTTATTGCGGAACGCTTGTGGTCTAATTGACACGTCCATGAAGGCAGGAAGTGGAGACACCATGAACACTGGAAAACCTGTAGTGTTCTGCTTGGCTACAAGGTACAGGGACATCCTCAACAAAAGTTATTTTACAGAATGCATGCTAGGACGGGACTATAGGAAGAGTTTGGAGTGAGAGAAACACCATTTCACCATTTTGCAGTACTTGAAATTAACCGTGAATTTTGCCTTTCATTTACTGAGTTATGTGAGGTGTCATGGCTTGATCAACAACTGAATTGTGTGAAGACTTAATGTGACTTGGGATACATGCTTCAAGTTTAGTACTTCATTTCTGAGTTTTAACACAAAATGATTTGCTGTGAAAGTTACTTTTTCAGCTTCCCAACAGAAACTTGGCTACACTTAACACAGGTATTGCATAACATTTTTCATCAGAATACATATTTTCACTGGTTTTATTAAAACCTTTCATGATCTGTAATAATTACAACAGAGCATTGGACATATTGGAAGTAGAAAGGGGGTGGGTTGGGGTGAGGGGGCTGGAATAACTTAGTGGTAGAGCGCCACACTCGTAATCTTGGTGATCATGGGGTTGCGGGTTCGAATCTCCCCTTGGTCATTTTGGTACAGAGGGATTTTTCCCTCAGAGTTAACATTGGTTCTGACTCCATTTCCCATACAGTCCTTCAAATGAGACTATAAACCGAGGTTCTGTGTGTGAACGCACGTGTAACATCTTGCACACACATAAAATCCCCATCACAAACTTTTGGAAGAGAAGGCTTGTTTGGCCGTTGGTATGGATGACACGTTACACATAGCATGCACCTTCACTGAAGTTGGAGTATGGCTGCCTTAATGGCAGGATAAAAAAAGTCATACACACAGAACTCCATTCCCTTTGTTGGGTAGGTGGGGTTAATCCTTGCCTGTCTTCACAAGGAGTGTCCCAAGGGGTATCAGCCTGTGCAGAAGAAGAGGAGAGAGGAGAGGGAAGTAGAAAGATTACACAATAAAACGTGTTCAAGTGAAGTCTTGACTTAGGTGCAGTTGAATCATTTCAGTCCTGTTTGATTGCGTGCAAAGAAGGGAATAGAGCAGTCGGGTGAATACATGATGGGCATGAAAATTGGAATGGTGTTGGATGGCATTTGTGTCAGCTTGTCAGGTGCATCAGAAACTTCTCTGTTCTTTGGTAAGAAAAATGTATTTGACACCTTATGTGTTCAAAGATATGCTTACAGTTGATTAAACAGCTACTGCTATTTTATTAAGTTGGACAGGCATATGTACGTGGGTGTGTGTGTGTGTGTGTGTGTGTGTGTGTACTGTGTGTGTGTGTGTGTACTGTGTGTGTGTGTGTGTACTGTGTGTGTGTGTGTGTGACATCTTGACTACAAGTCACAGACTGTAAGATAATGATAGATCTTTTGTATATAAAATACCTGATAAAGTCCATTTTATCTGGACATCATTTATTACAATAAGTATTCAGAGAACTTCTTCCTGTTTTCAGTCATGAATTTTGTACATTTTTTGCCTTGATTATAAGACAATATCTCAGTGAGGCAGAACCCTAATCTGTAACTGACTCATGATCCCAACTTATGTACAGAGGTAGATATTAAAGAAAAAATTAATTAAAGAAAAAATTAACTGTCTGCTAATTTGTATTTTGCAGTTGCATGTAGATCAGAAAGGAAATCTTATTCATCTGAAAAGCTTTGATCAGCTGCTTAGAAAAAAAATGGCTGTGCTCTCTCTCTCTCTCTCTCTCTCTCTCTCTCTCTCTCTCTCTCTCTCTCTCTCTCTCTCTCTTTAAGAAACACTTTACATTGCAAATAATTTTAGTACTTAAATGCTTTAGTTATTCAAGTTCACATGCAGACAGGCTTGTGTTGGTTTTATTGCTCAGATGTCTGTAAAAAGATGTTAACGAATTCTCATATTTGTACAGTAAACACTGGGTTTTTTTCCACATTGCTTCAGTCCAAAATCTGTTGATTAGAGTATGTAATGAAAATTATAATACTGTTGTCATGGTTAAATCCAAGCAACTTCTGTTGTCAGATTAAGCTGCAAAGATGCAGCTAAGGCTGTGTTATGGAAACCTGTTTGGTTTCAGTCCAGATTGGTAATGGTGTGTCATGAACTGAGAGCCTTTGTTTCAAACAGGATGAAAATTACCTTGAAGCTGAAAGACGTTTTACTGGGTGTGCGGGAGGGAGGAGGAGGGGTGGGGGAGGGAGGAAGGGGTGCGGGAGGATGGGTGGGATGTGTTTATATTTGTTGTTTATCCTCCATCGTATGTTTCTTCTCATCCTTGATAGGGAGGAGGGGGGTGGGGGTGTAGATGGGTTGTGTGGAGAGGTAGAGAAGAGAGAGTGGTGGGGAGAAGGGCCATTCCATTTTCCCACACCATTCCAGTTTGGAGTGCTTGTCCAGCTTCAGCGACCGAAGCTGTCTCTAGTATCATTCAGAAGGAGCACAGCAAACTTCCTTGTCTACATGGGTAGGGGTTGTTCCGATGTAGGGGTAAGGCCCTAAGTGATGGTCTGGAACTGTGCAGGGGTGGCACAGCTTTCGTTGTACTCAATGCAAAAATGTTCCCAGAGTACATTTCGCATTTAAGCTTTCTATTCCATACGTAAAGTACTCAATATGCACACCAAGGTACCAGTGTGAAATGTATCCCATTTGCCTGCGCTCAGTAAGCCACTTGACTATGTTTGTTGATGCACATGAAGGATTGCCATTTCCATATTCAGATCAGCCTTGTAGGCTGCTCAATCCTTTGCTTAGATTTGCTTTTTGTTTATCAACACTTTTGGGGATGAAAATGCAACCGTATACTGGATCATTTCAGAGAGTATTTCTCCACCACCGCCTTCTCACCCCTGACATCTCCTCTGTTGTTGTTTTTTTTTTGTTTGTTTATTCTTTGTTTTTGAGATGGGGTAACAGAGAGTAATTTCCCCTTGTAAAGAAAGAAACGACTTAACAAAACAACAGCAACAACAGAAATAATAAGTTTTCTGTGTTACTGAAGTGTAGTGTTTGCACGGTTGATATCAGAATGTAAATTACTAGAGATTATGCTTCTTATTAGCATGACTGTAAAGCGTATGTTTTTCTTTGAAGTGTTGAAGTATCAAGAAAAAGATTTATAGAGTGCTGTCTCTCTCCTCTGTGCATGTGCGTGTGTGTGTGTTCAGAGAATTTGATATGCGTGAGAGGAGCGTTTCATAAACGCATGGTACAGGAGGTATGATTGTGACCTGACTGAAAGTTCTGCACTCAGCTTCGAACAGTTATCATTGAAACTAACAAGAAACAGGAAAGACATCCTCATTGTTTAGGGTGTCTGGAGTGCTAAGTTTGGTGTCATAAAGATGCTCACGAAGACTAGAGACGTTTCTGCGGCCCTTTTTGTATGCAATGAAGCCTCCAGTGATATGGGACTGCGTCAAATCCTGGTTGGGGTCATGGTTACGAGGATCGCGGTTCTAGGTCAAGTGCTCTCTCATTGACTCACAGTGACCCAGATCATGGTGAAAAGCAAAGAGATCCTTGTTAGGACATGGTAGCCAGATTAATTAGTAGGTTGATTTTGTGTTGGTCATGGTGATTCGGATAGAGAAGAAAAGTCGGGGTAATATAACTGGGATTGCTGGACTCAGATGGGTTAATGCTGCTCAGTCTGGCTCATAGTGACCTGTACAGACACATGAGAAATAGTTTCAAAACCAATTACTGATAATGGTGCATTAGACAGGAAACACCACGATGCATACTTTTTTTTCCAGCATAAAACACAGTTTTGCAATTCCTGTCTGACAATTTGTCGGTCCTGGATGATTGTGTAACTGTTGGTTGGGGATGACACCATTGTGGGGCGACGACTAAGGAGATGATTTACAGACTCCATTAATGGAATGTCAGTGTTTCTTTCAACAACAACACACACACACAAAAAGAAGAAAAAGACACAAAGAAAAGAAGTGTTGCATTTTGGGATAGTCACTGTAGCTTTACCCCAGCCCTTCACGTTTCCTTTTGTGCATTTTCTGAGCAGGCCTGACCTTACAGCTTTTGTGCAGGATCTGTGTATGCTTTGGCTGCTTTACTGAGAACTGCTTGGATGTGATTGCTGAAAAAACCCCAGAAAAATACATCACTAATGTCTTGAAAGCAGAAAGTGACCGTTATTTTTTTGGGTGAATTATTATTATGATGAATGCAGTTTTTGGTGATGTTCTTCTCTGCTAGGCTAGATTTTTTTTGCTAAAGCCCTGAGTTTGATTTAGGGGAGGGGGGGGGGTGTCTTGAGACTCGGGAGCCTATCACTAGTATCAGACTATTTAATTCATATTTTGATGTAAAAAAGCTGTAGTAATGCAGGACTTTGTCAGCTGGTGTGTGTGTGCGGTGCGTGGCGTGGTTTTGGATCTAGAGTGTTTTATGCTGGTATAATTGTGTGTACTAGATGAGAAAGAAATGTGTGTGTGTGTGTGTGTGCATGCGTGTGTGTTGGTGTATTATGCTGGTTGTGTATGTGTGTGTATGTATGGTGGTGTGTGTGTGTGTGTGATGCATGTAGGTGTGTATGTATGGGCTGTGTGTGTGTCTCTGGTGTGTGTCTGCATGCATGCATGTGCATATATGCTGTGTGATTTGTAGGGATCAGAGACATGATCAGATTTACAATACAGACTACAGTAATCTTTCTTATGATGCCTCTTTTTCCTTTATATGCAGGCTGTAAATGTATATGTGGCTGCATCGTGGTAACAGTAACGAACTGGGTTTTGTCTGAAAAGGAACTGCATCAACTGCCGGGAAAAAGAATAACAAGGCTTAAGTATGACAGACTAGTGATGCTGAGCAGAGTCAGTTATTAATTTCTTTTTGTTTTGTTTGTTAAGTTTTGAAACGCATGCAAGACCCTTCTCTTTTCTCCCTCCTCTCCCTCCACAGACCCGGACCATTTTCTTTCATTTTTGTGTACACCTTATTCAGAAGCAAATGTGGAGCCCCTCCCTTGTGCGTGCATTGATCGTTGACTGGTTGTGTTGCAGCTTTATGGGCAGTACAGACGAGACCTGGGTTCCTTCGCCAAGTATCAGGCCAAGCGGCTGAAGAAGGACAATGTGAAACCTCCCAAAATCCCCAAACGCCGCAACAAGCTTTTGTTGTATTGGGGTAAATAGCAACTGTGTTTATAACTTTATTGTAACTGTTCTTGCCTTGTATTCTGTGTATGTCTGCATGTGCTAGCATTAGTGCATGTGTGCGCACACACTTGTGTGTGTGAGTTTTGGTGTGTGTGTGTGTGTGATCAGAGTGTGATAATATGAATACGCATTCAGAGAAAGTTGAAGTTACTAATTTTGTTACAGAAAAGTCAAAAAGCATATTATTTGCTGAGGGTAAGCTAATTCACAGAATTTGAAACAAACAAAAAAAGAACAAATAAGTATCACAGGCACATGCTGGAAGAAACATACGTGCCTACATGAACACAAACACAGGCACTTGTGCAAGCACATGTATACAAATACACATACAGGCACATAAGTAAGCATGCACCCTTGTATACAAACACACACACACACACACACACACACACACACACACACATGCACTTATATGCACACGCATTTGCACGCTTACTCACAGAAACACACAAAACACATCAAGCAGACAGAGGAGACAATTTTTGAAGGGGAAGAAAGATTTTTTTTTTTAAACTGAAAAAAAAAACTATTTGCTAGAATTGTAGAATTGATGGTAAAGTGTGATTAAATCGGTCAGTGGAGACAGAACAACACTTGACTGGTCAGACAGTTTACAACAGATGGTTCCAGAAAATTACACTTTTTCTCGCATCATTCTGCATAGGATGCTCTTCGCATGACATCTTTTAGGCAGTGCCTTTTATACCTGCCCATTGAGTGTGTCAGCAAGACCACAAGAGTAAGTAGGCTCATTGAGGCTTAAGCTGTGTCACTTTTAAGGTTTGACTCCACCACATACTATTTTGATAGAGGACGTTTTGGTCTACCTGAAGACCTGAGAATGATCAGGTGTGGTGAAACTGATAGAAGCATGTTACTTCAGAATCGAGTAGGGTTTTCTTTCTTCTTTTTTTTTTTTTTTTTGGGGGGGGGGGGGGGGATTTTCAGTCCCTTTTTGTGACCCACATCAGGTGGAATTTGTTCTTCAGTGAATCTGGTTCTGGGTTCTGTGGCTACTGTAGTATGTAATCTGTGGTCACATGGTGAAAGAACTTGATTGAGGTCAAATCTCACGCTCAGTTTTGCATCATGGCAGAATCAGGAATCAGTTAACCATATTTAAAAGGAACAGAGTGGGAGGAGGAGGAGGGGTGGGTGGAAGGTGTAGTGAACTCTTTTGTGTTTTTGTTGTTTGTATTTTTATTTGTTGTGTGTGTGTGTGTGTGCCCTTTGTTTCTTTCTTTTTTGTCAAGTTATTAGCCCATGTGTTTTGTTTTGTTGTTATCTTCTTTGGAAAAAAAAGTAAATGAAGTGTTACCTGTTGTGTTTACCTGTTCTTGTGCTCTTATATGTTGTATGTGTGTTTGATTTTGGGCTCAGGTGTTTTGGTTTTTTTTTTGTCATTATTCTCTTTTCTCTTTGCTCCATTTCATGTGTCTCCAAATGTATGAGAATCAAGAATGACGGCTCATCAAAACTGATTTATGCTGTAAACCATGGAACTACTGTGTTGAGTTTTTTCTTGTTTGTTTGTTTTTTCATGGGCCTGTGTTGGTTGTGTGCAGACCAGCTGAAGTTCTACAGCAGCAAGGTGTTCCGCAAAGTGGGTGAGGACTGGATCTTCCTGACCATCCTGGGCGTAGTCATGGCCCTCCTCAGCTTTGGCATGGACTACATCATCGTCATGTGCCAGGAAGGTGAGTTGTGCGCTGTCCTCGTTTTCATTCAGCACCCATCTTGGGCTGAAGTGAATGAATTAAGTCACTGGTCATTGATTTTCGTTGTCCTGAGTGGTTTGTATCTTGCCTGAAGAAGACCTGTGAGGTCGAAACGCGTCGTGTTTTGTCTTGTGATTTATTTGTCTACGTTTTCTTGGCGGTTCGCTATTAATTACATTTAAAATTTGTTTAGATTTCCGCCTGCAGTCGCCTCCCTTTGCGACTACACCACAAACTTGTTTGTTTGAAGTGTTTATGTGTGTCTGGGTTTCTTTTTTTTTTTCCTTCTGTGTATAGTGAGTGGTAGCATTTATCTAGGTTTTGGCTCATGTGTTCAAAGAAACAAAGTGAGTCTGTGTACTCATTGTTGCCATTTTCTCTGCACATACGGGATGTACTAATATCAAACTTTGCAAGGCTGTACATATTGATTACTACGAGCTTTCCATGCATACTCATTACCATAACGAAACACAACAGCAAAGGCCATGAGAGGGCAATAACAGTTTTACAGACAAAAAATTGGTATGAAATAGTTGCTATTTACCAACAAAGCATGAGTATTTTCAATATGATATTTCGAAAACTGTATGCATTCCGGGACGTTTTGCATGTATCTTTCCTGTAAGCGATTTTCTTCAGCAAAATGTGTGTGTTTCACCTGTACTTGTGTGTGTTGTAAAACAATATACCCTGGGACACCAAAGGCTGTAGCATGCTTTGGAAGTGATCATTGGAAGGTGGAAGAGGATCAGGGTTAGGGAGGGGATGTTAGGATCAGTTCTGTCACTTGACCCTGGTGAAACAACAGCTGCGGTAACACTAAGACTGCTGCTAAGAGGAGGATCAATAGAGGTGGATGGAGGGAAGGATAGGGGAAAGCATGAGGACCAAGGAAATAGGCGAAAGAAGGAGTGAGAGAGAGAGGTGAGGGGAGGGGGGAGAGCTAGAGTATTGAGGAAAAAAGAGAGGGGGTGGTAGGTATGAGGGAGGGATTCTTGAGAGAGAGAGAGAGAGGAAGTCAGTAGAGAAAGAAATTGGGAGGGAGAAGGGAAAAGTGATGGGAGGAGGGTGAGAAAAGATTGGAGGGAGGGGAAGGAAAGGGGGGGGGGGGGGGGGGAGAAACACAGCACTCTGTGGTAGTGAGGGGGTAGGGAGGGGAAATAACTGTACTCAGAGATAGTGAAGGAGTGTAGAGGGGTAAATATTGTTCTCCTGGGTAGAGAAGAGAAGTACAGTTCTCCAGGAAAGTGAGGGAGGAGGGAGACAACACAGTCCTGTGGGTTCTATAGAGTAGGGAAGGGGAAACACAATTCTCCTAAGCGGGGAGGGGGAAATACAGTTCTCTAGGATAGTGAGGGGGTAGGAAGGGGAAAGAAAATAGAGTCCTCAGGGGTAGGGAGGGGAAAATGCAGTTCTGTAGGATAGGGAGGGGAAAATGCAGTTCTATAGAGAAGGGAGGGGAAAGCACAATTCTCTAGAGTAGGGAGGGGAAAATACAGTTCTCTAGGATAGAGAGTGATTAGGGAGGGGGAAAGAAAACACAGTCCTCTGGGTAGGGAGGGAAAAATACAGTTCTATAGGGTAGGAAGGGGAAAATACAGTTCTGTAGGGTAGGGAGGGGAAAATACAGTTCTATAGGGTAGGGAGGGGAAAATACAGTTCTATAGGGTAGGAAGGGGAAAGTGCAGTTCTGTAAGGTAGGGAGGGGAAACCATTATTGTCTAGAGTAGGGAGGGGAAAATACAGTTCTCTAGGATCCAGAGTGATTAGGGAGGGGGAAAGAAAGCGCAGTCCTCTGGGTAGGAAGGGGAAAACACAATTGTCTAGGATAGGGAGGGGGAAAATACAGTTCTCTTGGGGAAGGGAGGGGAAAATGCAGTTCTATAGGGTAGGAAGTGGAAAACACAATTCTCTAGAGTAGGGAGGGGAAAATACAGTTCTCTAGGATAGTGAGGGGGTAGGAAGGGGAAAGAAAATACAGTCCTCTTGGGAGGAGGAAATGGTTGAGGGAGGGGGAAAATGCAGTTCTTAGGGTAGGGAGGGGAAAATGCAGTTCTTAGGGTAGGGAGGGGAAAATGCAGTTCTGTAGGGTGGGTAGGGAAATCAGTTCTGAGGGAGGAGGGGAAAATGCAGTTCTGTAGGGTAGGGAGGGGAAAATGCAGTTCTGTAGGGTAGGGAGGGGGTAGGAAGGGGGAAAGAAAATACAGTCCTCTTGGGAAGGAGGGAAAATGCGTTCTATAGGGTAGGGAGGGGAAAATGCAGTTCTATAGGGTAGGGAGGGGAAAATGCAGTTCTGTAGGGTAGGGAGGGGAAAATGCAGTTCTGTAGGGTAGGAGGGAAATGCAGTTCTGTAGGGTAGGAGGGGGTAGGAAGGGGAAAGAAAATACAGTCCTCTAGGGGAAGGGAGGGGAAAATGCAGTTCTATAGGGTAGGGGGGAAATGAGTTCGTAGGTAGGAGGAAATGCAGTTCTATAGGTAGGGGGAAAGCAGTCATAGAGAGGAGGGGAAAGCACAATTCTCTAGAGTAGGGAGGGGAAAATACAGTTCTCTAGGATACTGAGGGGGTGGGAAGGGGAAAGAAAATACAGTCCTCTTGGGGAAGGGAGGGGAAAATGCAGTTCTATAGGGTAGGAAGGGGAAAACACAATTTTCTAGGATAGGGAGGGGAAAAATACAGTTCTCTAGGGTATTGAGAGGATAGGGAAGGGAAAATATAGTTTCTCTCGGGGAAGTGAGGGGGTAGAGGGAAAAATGTAGTGAGGTTGGAAGAAAAAAAAAAGTTTTCCTGGAGAGGAAGGAACGTTTGAATATGACAGCCATACGTGCTTGATTTTTTTTTTTTTGTTTTTTTTGTCTCAGGAGAGTGTTTACATGCTTTATAATAGTTCCTTTTTCACAAATCGTCACAGGTCACAAGGCACGTATCAAGCATCTTCTTTTGTTCGGCGGACCTGGGCTTGCCGAGTTGTTCATAACTCCTGTAGTTGTGGATCTTGGACTAAAAGATAGAGCAATTGAAAGCAAAGACATGGATTGTCAGAATGTTCAAGATGATGTTACTAGTTTCATGATCCAAAAAAGTACCCAATAAGGAACAATTTCACTGAGACAAGGGTCATTTCCTCATGTGCCTCTGAAAGCATTGCGCTCTTACATTGTCTGACATTCATACGTGGATTCTGTCCCTTGATCATATAAAAAGTAAAACAAGAAGAGCTTGCATGTGAGATAGCATGAAGTAAGTGCATTGAAGCTGAAAGATGTATGAAAGAAGCATACTTTGCTGCAAACATCACAAACAATGATGATGAAAATGAAAGCACGGACTACTGGAGAACAAAATGTTGAAAGAACAAGAGGAGTAGCTGTCTTCAACTGCTACAACTACTCATGCTATGAAATTTTGAAGAAGAAAAAAAAAGAAGAAGAAGAAAAGAAGTCGATTTTTGTGTTGTATTTTGATTGGTTTGTTTTTCGCTATTTTTGTAAAGATTGAATTAAAAAGGTCAGCCAGTGGAGCTGAAATGAAATCTCTGAATGCTTGGAGATAAGTGCACTGAATGATGCATTTCCTTCATGTGTTCTCAATCAGTCAGTTTGTATGGTCTCCCTTAGGGACCCTGGACAAATATTCTGACGTGCTGTTCTTTACGGATTGTGGATGTTTACTGCTGTGGCGGCTGTACTGTGTGTGTGATAGTGCGTTTGACAACTGGTGTTGTTCCAGCCAAGTACTGGCTGTACGAGGAGCTCCAGTCTTCGGTGGTGTCGCAGTATTTTGTCTGGGTCTCCTACTCCGTCTTCTTCATTCTGTTTGCTGTGGGGTTCTCCAGCATTGTCTCACCGCAGGCCGTTGGTAAGTTGTTGTCACTGTCACGCATTGTGTCATGACGGGTTGTTGGTTAGTTGTTGTCACTGTCACACACTGTGTCATGACGGGTTGTTGGTTAGTTGTTGTCACTGTCACACACTGTGTCATGACAGGTTGTTAGTAATTTAACTGTCACACATTGTGTCATCTAGGTGTGGATAAACAACTGTCACTGACATACATTATGCTATGACAGGGTCTTGATAGCGTACTTGTACTGACATACATTATGTCATGACAGGTTGTCAGTAAGTTACTGTCACTGACATACATGCATGTCATAACAGGCTGTGTGCAAGTTGTTGTTACTGTCACACAAAGTGTCATAACAAATGTGGCTGTCACTCTGTGACACGCCGCGTCATGATGACAGGGTTTCAGTTAATTATTGCTACTGTTGTTTAGTGTTTCGCAGGAGTCTTTTGATCACTTGCATCAGCATCACAGACTGTGCGTCATGACAAGTTTTTAATAGATTGTATCAGGGACACACATGTCATGATACACTGTCACACCGTTGGCAGTATCACACATGGTCATGACCAGCTGTTGGTAAGTTGTCATCAGTGTCAGTGTGTCGCAACATGTTTACATGACTGTGGGGCCTGTCAATGCCTAGCTGCCAACCAAGACTGACTTTTAGTCATTTTGACTCACTTCAGTCTTCAGCAGGAATTTATTTCTATTCAATATTTTGGTACTTTGGGAAAACAGGAAAACAGATTTTGAAATGCCAGTCACTTCCCCTCACCCCCCACCCCCACTCCTATCCCCTTGCTCCCATCATAACTATTACTGTAACTATTCTTCTTTTTCTTCCTCGTCTTCTTCTTCGTCCTCTGTTACAATCAGTGTCATAATTATTACTGTTATCGTTATCATTATCATATTTATTGTTGGTACTGTTTTCATTATGTGATTATAACATCATTACTATATTATTTTCGTTGTTTGTATTGGTTATCTTCTCCCCTTCAGCACCTTCCTTCTGTTCTTCAGGTCCAAGTCACATTTTGCACTCAGAGTAAAGAGAAAGGTGACTGTTCATTCCTTATTTCCATGGTTTCGAATGTTGTCTGTCCTGCCTGAAGAAGACCAATAGTGGAAACACGTCGTGTCTGTGTTGTAATCTGTCTCTTCGTTTGGCAGCTCAGTAATTGTATTTTTGCTCTATTAACCTGACTAGAGCAGCGTTTGTGTTGCAGGCTCCAGGTAATTCGTCTCTTTCTTTGCTTGGCAGCTCAGTAATTGTATTTTTGCTGTCCGCTGTTTCAGCCTGACAGCTCATTAATTGTATTTTTGCTGTCTGCTGTTTCAACCTGACGGCTCATTAATTGTATTTTTGCTGTCTGCTGTTTCAACCTGACGGCTCAGTAATTATTATTTTTGCTCTCTGCTGTTTCAGCCTGACGGCTCAGTAATTATATTTTTGCTGTCTGCTGTTTCAGCCTGATGGCTCAGTAAGTGTATTTTTGCTGTCTGCTGTATCAAGCCAACTAAAGGAACAGCGTTTGTGTGGCAGGCTCTGGGATCCCAGAGATGAAGACCATCCTGCGGGGGGTGGTGCTGAAGGAGTTTCTGACGTTTCGCACTCTGATTGCCAAGGTGGTGGGCCTGTGCTCCTCTCTTGGCAGCACCTTACCCTTCGGCAAAGAGGTCAGTGGGGTGGCGTGCATCCAGTCAGCAAGCTCTGTTTTCAGTTAAGTTTGTGAGGAATTTGAACTGAGTTTTGTGACATGTATAGGTGTACATTGTTTCCAGGGGAACAGTAAAAGTCATGGGTTTGAGGCAAGGTTAGCAGCATGATTGTACCTTAATGCTGAAAGAAAGGTAAAAAAAAAGAAAAAGTCATGAAGAGTGTCAGGTGAGTATGGGTGTTACATGCGTGAGTGTACTTTGTTTCAAGTATAACAGTGAAAAGTCATGGAATGTATAAGTCGACCTTGTGTGTAGTATAATGTGTAAAATATAACAATGTGCTTTGTTTCCAGTATAACAGTTAAAAGACATGTACAGTTTGGTTTGATGCATTAAAAAACAAAAAAAAGCATTTCTGAGAAGCCAGTAATGCAGTGATCAGGCTTCATGCATACGTACTGAAATTATATGCATGTATAATGACATTATCTTTTTGAAAGCATGCACAAACAAATTCTCCCCAGCGGCCATCAACAGATGAATGACTGCAACTTGGGAGCATTCTTTGTGTGTGTTCTAGGTCTGTTCTTTGTGCTGCCTGAAGAAGACATTTGTTAAAAATTCAAACGTCCGTTTCATGTTGTGTGTCAAGTAAGCGTTACTCTGAACCTTGTTTGGTGTGTGTGTTTACATGACTCTTTCTTTTGCAGCTGTTGAAAACCAGAATTCAGAATATGGTACCCCAACGACAGGCCATTTTGAAAAATGATTAACAAAAACTGAATCACAATGCAAGTTTAGCACTAAATTATTGGACTGCTAGTTTGAAGTTTTTTTTCTTTTTCAACAAAGAAAGAAACAAAATAATTAAGAAGTGACAGACAGCACTATTTGCAGGAAGAATCATAGTCTCTGCTTGAACTTTTCATTCACATGTTTTAAGCAAAATGTACGAAACAGCCAGGTTCATTTTCTAGAGCATTAGATGAAGTAGGATATTGTTTTAAGGCAAAATAAACGAATGAAAAGAAAAACCTGCAGGTCCAGTTCACTCCAGATCTGTGAATAAAAATCTAGTAGTGGATATTGTTTGTGTGTTTAACTGTCTCCTTATGTATCACTGATATCTATGACTGATCAGTGGAGTCACTGGCTTGTAGTGGGATGAGTCCGTGCATCTGTATTGACTTACCACATGTGGGTAACCCAAGTCACCATCTCCAAAATTTATTTCAGTTTCAGTCGAGTTAGTGTAGTGTGAACTTGTGTCCGAGTCTTTGTGGTTGATGGATTTACTGGTGTCTGGGCAGCCTTGTCACTGGCTGGTGTAATCACACCCAGTACCAGATTTAAATAGAAAAAAACCCAGTTCTTTATTAAACTTCTTTTGGCTGTTTCTGGAGACACAACTTAAGACTCCCTGTTGCTGTCTCTGGGTTTTAGTTTCAGTTTCATCAAGGAGGTGTCACTGAGTGCGGACTAATCCATACACGCTGCACCACTTCGTTTTGAGATCATACTGCGCATGATTTAAAGCTGATGGATCAGTAGATTAATGACTAACTCTCTGGAGACATAGCAAACGGTGATCGCATGAACTGAAGGTAATGCTATGACATTTTCTGTCTTAATACCCAACATTTCCCAAATAACTAGTAATGGAGAAGCATTTGGCCACCTGACAGGTGGATTTATAGTGAGTGGTAGATGTGCAGGAATTGGTGTGTGAAAGCTCACCAATGTGGGTAAATCAAAGCCTTTCACACGTACCTTCTAGGGTGTCTCCCAGCGATAAACACAGTGGGTGTGACAAAGAATTCATTGAATGGTGGAAGGTCACAAGTGTAGTTATTTTCTGTCCCTCTGCCAACATAGATTTTCCCAGAACATTTTGACCTTTGACAACAGATTACCGTCATGAATCGCTGTTCATTCCTCCTTGACATTCTTGACCATTACTCAACTAGGCTGTATTTGGATACGTCCCTAGGGAGATAACTCTGGTGGCTGTCACTATGCCTGTACAGAACCTAACTATTGATTGAGCGCTTGTCTGACAGTTATGTTCCCTTGTGCTGTTCTCTTGACAGAAAAGAAAAGGCAGTCATCGCTCATTCTGATCTTTGCATGTGTGTCTTGTTTTTGTCCTCTGTGTATCTGTTGCTCAGTATCAAAGATGATAGAAATTATCAAGATTTTTGGTGAATGATGATGAGAGCGCTTTTAGTGACGTTTGGGGGTTACTGTGGTGATTTAGAGGTGTGTGTGTGTGTGTGTGTGTGTGTGTGTGTGTGTGTGTGTGTGTGTGTGTGTGTGTGAGTGCCTGTGTTCATTCCTGTATGCATCTTCTCGTGTGTTTGCATGGCATTGGTTGTTGCAGAATAATTGTGTGAGAGAAGGATGGGACAGGAAATAATGGAAAGAGGGGAAGGAGTGGAAGATTATGGAAAGAGAGAAAGAACACACGACTAGTCTTTATTTCACAAGATGATAAACAGAGACTACATTTCTAAACAACCAAGAGAAAAAATTAAGAAAAAAACAAAACTAAAAAAAAAAGCATAAATGTAAAGAAGAAAAAAAAGGTATAAGGACTATATTTGTGAACAAGCAAAAGAAAAGTCTCAAATCATGTTGATGAATAAAACAAAAATGTTGAAAAAAAAAGACGTAATGAATGAAAGAAATTCACATGAAAACACACACACATAAACATCACAGGAGCTGGCCATCATCGTCAACTGAGTGCCACAGATCACCTTTTGAGAGTCATCCAATAGATCTAAACTGATCCCAGTATCAACAAAACAAAATATGATCAATTCACTTAATCTTTGCATACTTCTGGCACCAAGATGCCTGAATCCAAACGACATCAGACATATCACGTGACATCATTCTGAGCACAATGGCAGGGCGCAGTGCTTAAGAGCATCATGCCAACGTGAAGACAGACTGTATAAAGGTATTTCCAACACGGACATTTTTCAAATGCCACATGAAGGATGCGGTAGGTGGCCTGATTTTCCTCCTGGGTAAATGTTGGACTCGTGTTCCAGGTTAGTTTCAGAGTGAGGTGATTGCAGGCCGGAACTGAAACAAATTTTAAAGAGGAATTGAAACTATTCCTAGAGACAAAAGGAGCAAACAGATTACAAGACAAGGCACAGCGCGTTTCAACCTCTTTCAGCACCCATCTTGCGCCCAGTTTGAGAGGATAAGCGATTGCTTGTTTTTCGTTTTTCATTCTCCTGAATGTTGTTTATCTTGTCAGAAGAAGACCACAGAGGTCGAAACGCGTCGTGTTTTGTTGTGTGATTTGTGTGTCCCTTTTGTCCGGCGGAATATTGCAGTTTCTCTTTAAAATTCCTTGTTCCAAGGTCTAGAGTTGAATTCCCATTGGAGATGGGCAGATTTGGATTTCCTCTTTGAAGTTAACGTTTATGCGGACTCCTGTCCCCTCCTTGCCATCTGACTGAGACTGAAAATAGAGGTTTTGCGCTGGCAAGCATGGGTGAAAAAATTAAGTATGCATGTTAAATTCCATTCCACCTTTCAGAAATCTTTGAGCCTACAATCTTTGAGCCTACACTTGAGGATCCACCCAAGGATGCAAGGGAGATCAAAAGACAAACACAAAGACGGACAGAAACAAATACAAATAAGTCTTTGTGTTTGTCTTTTGATCTCCCTTGCATCTTTGGGTGGATCCTCAAGCGTAGGCTCAAAGATTGTCCCCTACATTTTATACTATTTGCATAATGTCTTTAGTTTTTCAACAACTTCTTTCCTCCCCACACTTTCATTTGGTTTCATTTACTATACCCTTCACTGGCTGCTTTGGGGTGCTATTGGATTTTTTTTGCACCCTTGGTGGTGAGAACATCACGGTATTATGGACTGTGATGTGTCTCTATTTGACGCCAGGAGCACAGACACAACCAGTCGTGTCACCCTGATGAGTTCCGATTCAGCGGACGAAAGGCCTCGGAGCAGGCAATACAAATATATCTGCCTTCAAAAGGGATTACGATGGTTCCCTTATGCAGCTAGTGAAGAGTTTTCATATCTGTAATATATTTTCTTAATTTCATGTTCCAAGTCTCTCCATCTTCAATCTCCCCCCCAAGACAGTTGAGTAGTTGGCCTGCGCTTGTTTTCCCCCCCACTATTAGATTGTTCGTCTTTGTATTTGTCTGACTTTATTCAAGTTTAAAAGGCTGTGCCAGTCTTGAATAAAAGTTACTCTGTGTTACGTTTTCTTGTGGGAGCAAAAGTTACCCCACTTGTTTATTGTTTACTGTTCCCTGCCTCATTTCATTTCCAATCATCCTTTAAGACAGGAATGTGGCTACATGAAATGATGGGATTGAAAACTATTGCAGAAGTAAAAATCTCACATTCGATGAGCTTTGAAGTTATCCAAGGAATAAAGACGGAGTGAAGGAAAATATGTTGGAAGCAAGCGCTTTCTCGTACAGCAGTGTTTTCATGGGTTTCTGTTTTCAAAGAATCCTATTGAAAGTCAGATGAACAGAAAGGAATTTGAAGATAATGATTATTTTCACTTACAATGGTCATGGCATGCAACCTTGGTGACACGTCTGTATAAAAATCCTGTGACATGTGCATAGCTGCCAACTGCTACGAGATTGCCGTAGTTTGCTACGCCAAGAGAATGCTTGCTACGACGCTACTACGATCATTAAATTGCTACGGCGAAACAAAAAAATTCGAAGATACTTTCGTTTTGTTTGGACAGCGCTAAGTAACGTCTCTATCGGTCTGTCGGAACTGCATTTCCGCTTTCGGTTTTACTGTAGCACGTAGATTTTTTTTTACAATTTGCCCTCTTCCTCTGCTTCATCTCTGTATAATAACATTTATAGATATACTAAGAGTACTGTAGCTTTAATGTGGTCCGTAAAACTGGTTATAGGCCTGATTTCTTTTTAGAACGCGCGCAAAATTAAGTTGCTACTGTTAAATTGGAAATGCTACTGTGAAAATTGTGAAATGCTACTGTAAGCCGCATGAGCAGGTTGGCAGCTCTGCATGTGGTACAAAAGAGGTGTCCCAAGCTACTTGAAGCTATTCCATTGGTCCTTCATGATAGCACTGCTCACCACAAAGCTTCGGGGGTGATGTCAGTGTTCTCTGACTGTATATATATGTCTCATATTCTCTGAGTGTCTGGGCAAGGTCCCACTGGCCATGCAAGCCTGTACTCTGACTGTGTCTGTGTCTCCTATCATGTAAGTATAAGAGCAGTGTCCTTTGTCCATGCCACCCGTATCCTGATAGTGTGTGTGTCACATATTCTGTGCTTTGTGTGGGCAGGGTCCCTTTGTCCATGTAGCCAGTATTGTGGCCACGCTTCTCAGCAAATGCTTCGATTCTTTCAAGGGGATCTTTGAGGTGAGTGATGTGCGTGGTTGTTGCCTTCAATGGTACCTTTCCTGTCTTGTTCCAGTGCTTGAGTAGTTCGTGCGTTCAGTGTGCTATACAACAATACAAACCTGAAACTGGGACAGCCCCTTCTTTACAGTCTTTCTTCGGAAGAGCTGAGATGGGGAACGAGGGGGAGGGATGGTAAAGGCAGAAATAAGAAAGTAAAGATGTTTCATCACATTCAGCATACATGCCGAGATCATTGATTGTTGAAAATAGAATACTGGCTTTTTAAGGAGGTTTATGTAGTATCTGGTATTCTTGGAAAACTTCATAGTTGCAGCAGTTGAAGATCACATCAGCTCAGTTAGCACTGGAGAAAGAAATGTCACAAACCTTTGTTTGCAGATGACTTCGGTGACTTGGCAGACAGTGAACAAGAACTTGTGTTGTTTATTGAAAGGACTGGATGAAAGATCAGCTGGCTGAACTGAGCATGGACTTGAGTACTGAGAGAATCGGGTTGATGGCTAGCCGTGACACCACCATCACCACTGATGTAATTGTCCAGGACAGGAGCTAAGAACTAAACTGTTCACTTCCAGGGGAATCTATCGTTAGCGATCCACTCAAGGGCAGCTAAAACAATACCAGCACTGTCCAGACTAAAATGTGCATGGTAGGACAATGATTTCTCGGTCTAACACAAAATAGGCTTCAACGTGCACAGGTATATTCCATCTTCCTGTGTGCATGCAAGGCGTGGACCCTCAAGCAGACCAGATAGAAGAATCCAAGCCGTGGAAATAAAGTACAACTGCAAGATACAAAACACATATTGATCATATTACCAATTCTGGCCATATAAAGATCTGCTGACATCAGTTAAGAAAAGAAAACTACATTCGCATGGGTGTGTGCTAGACACAAAGCTGTAACTGAAACATTCAAGACACAAAGCTGTAACTGAAACAGTCCCCTGGGAATCTGGTCAGGGAGGGAGATGGAGAGGAAAAACAGAAGAAAAAAAATGATGGGCTGACAGCACTGCAGAGTGGACAGGGAACCATTTGAGACCCAGACCATGACACTCAAACCACAGCTGAACGGTTATTCTGTGTGGTGCCGCTTGGCTGAGCACAGAGTTGAGGGTGAACAAGGAGTGTTTGGTCAGATGGAAAACTAATTTGCAAGCGCTGTTGACATTTTTAGCACCTAAAGAGGAAGGGACCATTTATGATATTGAGATGTGTGGAATTGGAAAGAAATATTTGAGCATTCAGGCATGGGGCAGCAACAGAGAGAAAATTTTGATGTGAGACATTGGAAGTGAGAAATGGATTAGTGATGGTGTGTTTGTGGAGTGTCTTCGAAAAGGAAATTAGAATGTGGAAGACAAAAATTTTAAATGCATGTTTTTTTTTCTTCTTTCATGTGTGTGTGTGTGTCTGTCTGTGCGTATTTGTGTGTTTTCATTGTTAAGCTTAATGCCATGTCACTGTGGTGCAGAACGAGTCGCGTCGATCAGAAATGTTGGCTGCTGCCTGTGCTGTAGGCGTTGCCGGAACCTTTGCCGCTCCTATTGGAGGTAAAATGCTTAGTTTGCCAACTCTTTTCATTTTCTTTGGGGGGGTTTCATTTATTTTCTTTCTTTCTTTCTTTGATTATGTTTTCTGTTTTGCTTTTTCTTTGTCATTTATATGTGGGTTTGTTATTCTTTGTTCACTTCATTTTCACTACTTCTTGTCATCTGACTTACTCATTGTCTTACATTTTCTTCAACTGTTGTCATGTGAAGGGGAGTAGTTTGTACTGTGTTGTTTAAAACAAAAGATAACAATAAAACAAAACAGGAATGTTTCTGGCATGACCTGTAAAGGAATGGACTGTAAATGTCCAGATAATTTTTAACTAAACAAAAAAAAAGAAAGAAAATCCAGCGAGTCCAGATTGCTGTAGTTGTAGTTTGCTCTGCGTCTGTTGTATGAAATGAGCCCTTCTTCACACTTCTTGATGGTCTGACACACAGTTGCTTCAGTTTGAAGAGATTACATAAATGTCGACCACTTTTGAGTCTGGGGTTTCTTACACTTGTAGCTCATAAGTCTTATAAACTGAACAAATGTAATGGCAAGTGAAAACACGAGAAGTCAGATATTCATGAGAATGATTGTAATTAGCAACCACTCACAGCTTAACGATTCGGAAGTGACTTTTTATTGGAAACCAGATTGCATGCAGGTCAGTTCTGTGAGAGAGGCGGTCTGCTAGTGAGGTTGAAATGTCGGCGCAAGTTTCTAGCTTGGGTTTGACAAATTCCTGTCAGATTTTTCATTGGAACTACATGCTCTCAAAACTGTTTCTCCTGCACAGGAATATTGGCAAACCATATTCGTTGACACACATGCAGTTGCAAACATATTCATACACTGATTTATGTTGTGTTGTAATAGATTCAGCAGCGTCTTGGCCACTGAATGGCTGACAATCGTGATAACTCTTTCCTATGTATGTAAGTGGAGCCTGCCTTTCTTGGTGCATGGGCACTGTGCATGGTTGCACGCTTGCAAAGTGTGTTGCATTTTCAGAAATATTGAGAGTTGTTATTATTTCTGTTTAGGATCTCCAGCCCAGTTTGATAATTGACATTTTGGATAGATAAATTCAGGGTCGGATACCTGTTACTAGTTTTAGATTACAAATGAAAGGATTTTGAATTATTATCGAGAGTAAACATGACACCATCAATCGGACTAAAACTACATTCTGTGGTGTTTGCAACAGGCATTTTAACTAATGAAATAGAAGACAAATGAAAGTTTTCTTTTCTAACCAGCCGCCGTGGCGAAGTGGTTAGCGTCGCGGACTGCCGGCTGGGAGGTTGTGGGTTCGAATCCCATCAGAGTCATGTGGGTTTTTCTGCCCCGACCGGCTCCTACCCAGAGTTGAGTTTGCTGCGGACTCAGTTGGGAAGACTGGGACCACACAGTCGAGTTTCATTCCACTTAATGGATGCGTTTCTGAGAGTGTTGCTCAAATTTCCTGACCAACACTGCAGGTGCCTGTATCTCTCGGGCCTGGTTGATGCCGGGATATATTATGAAAGGAAGCGTAGAGTACAGCCCTGTCATGTAGTCTCAGACCGAAATGGAAATCTGTAGCATCATCTTAATCATCCTCATCCTCATCGATCAGCATTAAAAAAATTTTTTTTTAAAGTCTCAAATTCTGTGGCCCTTCATGCCCTGCTCTCATGGTGACCTCAGTTTCGATGTCCACTCCACGTCTGTGGCCTTGGTTTGGTTCTGTCGGGGTCACCGGTGTCGGTGAGTCCATGGGGGCTGTCGTTGGACGGACGTGGTGGCGCCCTCCAGAGGGAGAGCTCACTCACGCCGGCTCCGCGACTAAGCAATTATTGTCGTCAGTAGGGGGCTTAGTAGGTGGTGTCCTGCGTATGTTATATCAGAACAGGCGCCACTGAACACCACCGAAGTGACTCGGCAGCAGTGTAGTGTCTCCTCCGGTGGGTTGCCTCTTGACGACTTGACATTGACTGCTCCCTGTGGATTGCCGGTGCCGAGGCTGCGGCGGGCCCGACCGGGCTGTGGCTGTGGACGGGGGTGTCGGGATGAGCGGCGCGGGTGCACTGCCTCTGAGGTGGCGCAGAGGTTGCGACAGCAAAAAAAAAAAAAAAAAAAAAGAAAGTTTTCTTTTCTGATCAATCCCTAAGGAAGGTCTGTTGCATATAACTTGGATATAAAATAATCTTGAAAAAGGCGTCATGTCCGTCCTGCCATACGTGATATAATCCTTATTGATTGGTAAATAAGAGGTAAACTGAAATTGTAACATGGAACTTTCTTTTTGCCAACTATTCGTAATATGGTTTCTCCTAAATGTTTATGATGAGTGCAGTTACTAGTCACTGATTTGAAATTGTCAGTAGCATGTCGCAGTTATTTTTGTCAACTATTCATAGTGTGTGTTGATAACTGTCAGTTCATTATCATTGTGAGTGACATGTTGCAGTTCTTCAAAATGTATGATACTACATGTGAAAATCATGGATAAGCCGCCAGTCCCACTTTAAGTTGAAACTAAATTGTATTATTCAGAATATATTGACTGTGACAAGGTTACCTCAGACTTTAAATGCACTTACCTCAAAGACTGATAAAGATCAATGGAAATTGTCTTTTTGTGTGTGCATGTGTTGGAATGCTTTTTATTTAATTCATTATGTTTTCTCATTTTATGAAATTTGACCCATAGCCATGTTTTTTGCTTACAGCATCACAAATTATATGTCACTGGCAGCTGTGGCAAGGTCTTGCTGAACACACTTACTGCTGTTCTCCACCTTCACTTCATGTATTGATAGAAATAACACTGAAGAGAAATAGACTGGCGGACAAATTGATTTGAAATGTTCCTAGTTTTCCGGACTTTTTTGTTAGTTTTTGTTTACTACAGGTGTACTGTTCAGCATAGAGGTAACGTCCACCTTTTTTGCTGTGAGGAACTACTGGCGAGGGTTTTATGCGGCCGTGTGCGGGGCTTTGGTCTTCCGACTGATGGACGTCTGGATCTTTCATGAAGGTAAGGCTGTTTACAAAAACACATCACCTGATGCACGTCTGGCTCGTTCATGAAGGTGAGGCTGTTTGTGAAAACACATCACCTGATGGATGTTCGGATCTTTCACGACAACAAGGTTAATGGAAGCAGATTACCTGATGGACATCTGGGTCTTTCATGAAAGTAAGGCTGTTTATGGAAGCAGATTACTGGGAATGCCACAGCTTGATGTTTTTGCATTTTTGAGATTTTTGGTATACTATAAAAGCAGGCCTATCCTGAAAATAAACGTGCTGTAGTCAGAATACTTTTACCGTAACTCAGCTCACAGTATATCTTATGGGGATAATAATCAGTTCTTTTCGTCTCCTGTAAAATTTGATTTTCAGACTTATAGCAGTTGTATTTCCGGGCTGCGACCTGACGGGCGTCTGGATCTTTCATGAAAGTAACAGATCACCAGAGTTTAAAAGGTTTAGAAGGGGAACGTTTGGATGCTGATGCACATGCTGTTTGACTGGGGAGCACCAGTCTCATCTTCAGCGATGAGAACTATCTGGGAGAAATGTGAACTTGACAGGTCTGCCACATGACGTGACGGAAAGTGATGAAGCGATAGAATACAGAGAAAGCCGTTCCCACTGCGGCGGGTGATGTGCATTATGAATACAGAGAAAGCCGTTCCCACTGCGGCGGGTGATGTGCATTATGAATACAGAGAAAGCCGTTCCCACTGCGGCGGGTGATGTGCATTATGAATACAGAGAAAGCCGTTCCCACTGCGGCGGGTGATGTGCATTATGAATACAGAGAAAGCCGTTCCCACTGCGGCGGGTGATGTGCATTATGAATACAGAGAAAGCCGTTCCCACTGCGGCGGGTGATGTGCATTATGAATACAGAGAAAGCCGTTCCCACTGCGGCGGGTGATGTGCATTATGAATACAGAGAAAGCCGTTCCCACTGCGGCGGGTGATGTGCATTATGAATACAGAGAAAGCCGTTCCCACTGCGGCGGGTGATGTGCATTATGAATACAGAGAAAGCCGTTCCCACTGCGGCGGGTGATGTGCATTATGAATACAGAGAAAGCCGTTCCCACTGCAGCGGGTGATGTGCATTATGAATACAGAGAAAGCCGTTCCCACTGCAGCGGGTGATGTGCATTATGAATACAGAGAAAGCCGTTCCCACTGCAGCGGGTGATGTGCATTATGAATACAGAGAAAGCCGTTCCCACTGCAGCGGGTGATGTGCATTATGAATACAGAGAAAGCCGTTCCCACTGCAGCGGGTGATGTGCATTATGAATACAGAGAAAGCCGTTCCCACTGCGGCGGGTGATGTGCATTATGAATACAGAGAAAGCCGTTCCCACTGCAGCGGGTGATGTGCATTATGAATACAGAGAAAGCCGTTCCCACTGCGGCGGGTGATGTGCATTATGAAAGTCTTCACTGTTGGGAATACAGTCTTCAACAAGCCTCAAGGGTGAGGAACATAATGCAGCAGAAAATGATGAGCCAGTGAAATACAGAGAAGGCTGTTCCAACAGCAGCAAGTAGGGGGCATTATGGAAGTCTTTGCTGTTGGGGGTACAGGTGTGTAAAAGCCACAAGGAGTGCAGGAGCTGAGGCCCAGTATGGGGACCCTCAAAACATCAAAAGCTATGCGTCCAGTGGTGGATGTAAATGGCTGTGTGGTGTGTGGATGGAGGGCTGTCCCCAGGACATGGGAATGCCACGAACTCTCAGTGAAAGAGGAACCAGTGACACGATGACACTGAGGGCTTGTTACCACCGACATGGCCACAGATCCTGCATGGTGACGCTGTGGTAGCAAAATCCTGTGATGCCAGAATTGGATATTTATCTGTGTTGTCAAGTTGCTGTTGTGGTTGTTTTCATGTGTATGTTGACCTGTAGGATTTTTTTAGTCCCATGGGTCAACGTAAGCGCAGATCTGACAGTGGCTGAAGCTCGTTTCCTGTGTATAGGCAGAAAAATCAGACTGGCGCACAACTCGCTTATGCAACCCTTTAAAATACATCTAAAAACACACTGGAAATTGCCTAAAAAATGTTTCTTCCGTAAAATCTTAGTTCAGATGAAAAATGTTGATACTGGAGAAAAAAGCTTAAATGATGTTTTATGGATGTTGACAACTATTCACATATGGAAAATACATTTTCTTTTTACACCTCACATTTGTAAACTGTAATGTGAGGGGTTAGAAATGTTTTCAGTCAAAAGCTAAAGTGCCCCTTCTTCAGTCGCCCCCACCCCTTCATCCCCTCCAAGACTACCACGAAAGAACAAATTGTCCCGAAAACCTTTTGCTGTGAGGACGTAAAACTCAACCATTCCTTCATCCCTTGGTTCATGAAGTTGAGTCCAGAAGGTTGGCAGCTATGAATCACATTCAGCCTGCCCTGCAGAGCTTTCACATCGATGACCCGTTCAACTAAAGCAGAGCAACGATTTGCTGGCATCATTTCAGGCATTCATGTTTGAAATACTGTTTTGAATACCGTGTCTTGTTTGTGTCTTTGCATTCTGGCTCGTTGTCAGCAACCCTGCAGTCTGTTTCAGTCTTCTGATATAATTTTACTTACCGTTACTAACAATCACACACAAAAATTTACACACAAGAAAAGACATCATTTGTTAATATTTTACTGGTAGGCTTGCTTTGAAAAGAGAAAAGTTTTTCTTCTTCTAATTTCAAATGTTCAGCTCGCTTCAGCGAGTCAGTACACTCCATACTCTGAACTTAATGACTGAAAGCGAGTTTGTCTGACACCTATCAAAAAGGCTCTTTCTGCAAGTTCACATAAGGCAAAGTGGAGTGCGCTTGCTGCAGTTGGTTATTCCCCCTATTGCTTTCTCACAGGGCAGGTGACTGTAAGAGCAGTGATGAAAAGGTTAATCAATAATTGATGACAGTGTACAATAGGAATTGGAAACATAGAAATACCCATCAGGCACTAGAATACCAGGAGAGCAAGTGAGTGTAGCCAAGCATTCCTTATCATCCTCTGAAATGCCGTGATGTTCACTCAGACTGCCACAACATCATTTTTCATGTTTGCCATGACACTCCTAAAACCTGTTGGTAATAGGAATTATCAGAAAAGAAAAGTTCACCATTAGTGTGTGTGTGTTTCAGACACAATCACTGCTGTGTTCAAGACCAACCTGAGGACTGAATTTCCCTTTGATCCCTTGGAGCTGATTGCCTTCGCGACCATGGGTACCTGCAGGCTTCTTTCTCTGTCTGTCTTTCTCTTTCAGTGGGTCTGTTCAGTGCTGCCTTTTCTTCTATCTATCTACCTCTCTTTCAGGTCTGTTTTTGGTGGGGGGTTTTGCTGTCCCATCTTCTGTGCCACCTCAGTGGCATTGCACCCATACCGCTCTTTCCAACACCCTATCCACAGCCCGGCCCGGCCTGCCGCAGACCCGTCACGAGCATCAAGAGGGAGCAGTCAGTGTTAAGTTGTTAAGAGGCAACCCACAGGAGGAGACACTGCACTGCTGCCTAGTCACTTCGGTGGTGTTCAGTGGCATGTTCTGATCCAACATACGCAGGACACCACCTACTAAGCTCCCTACTGATGACAATAATTGCTTAGTCGCGGAGCCAGCGTGAGTGAGCTGTCCCTCCAGAGGGCGTTATACATTGGTTACAAATCATGAAAAGTTGTACAGAGTGCTTGTCATTATCAGACCTGTTTATCTTACGATTTTGCTGTAATTTTTACGGGGAAAAATCGAAATTACGGGAATTAACGCCCCCCCTCCCCCCCAAAAAAAAATTACAGGAAAAAAATCAAAGAAAGAAAATTGTTAGCCATGAAGTTTTGTCTGCTAACGTTTCAGTCAAAAGCAGTAAAACAACATTTCCCAGTGTGCCTTGCATCTTTTACTTTGTCAAAGATGGCGACAAAGCGGTCTTACACGCCAACAACCGGCTCTTCCAAATCTTCAAAATTTGCGAAAGTATTGCGATTATGAAGATTACAGTTTTTCTTTTCAAATTACAGGTTTTTGTCTGAGATATTACAGGTACACGAATATGGGGTAAACAGGTCTGCATTATCACTCTGTGGCTGATAGAAACTAAAACTCCTCCTTAGTGACAGAAAACAACTGATGTTTGTAGGCGACTGTAGTGGGAAAAAATCTGTGTTGCACGATTGAACAAAAGACAAGTGCTGATTCATGTCAAATTCTGTAAAGTTTTCTGAAAAATGAATTGTAGCTGATAGTAAAATGCATCATGAGTACAACTATGAATGGTGAGTGCTCTTTTTGAATCAGTTTGTCCACATACTATGAATTCATAATGATCGTCAAACTCTGATTTTAAAATTTTCCTTGTGTGTTTTACTTACATAACTTACACGTGTGTCATGATGATACAGAACCACTATGTGAACTGAAGATATGTTCATGTAAATGTGATTGATTTCTTTTTTTCAACCATACCAAACATAACGTTAACAATGATCAAATACAGGTCGTAAAACAAGTTAAGAAATATGCCAAAATCCATACGTTGTAAGGTATTTGAGCGCCGCAGATGTCAAGTGGAGGGAGGAGAAAACTGCCGCTGCAGCCGACATACTTAGCCATTGTCTTAAAGTTGATCGGAAAATAAGTGAACAGTGTGTGGTATTACCCCTTGTCTCAGCCAAGTTGGATTGAAGGCAGGTATTCTCATTATCCACAAATTTTGCTTTCAGGTGTCGATGCCTCTCTTCATACAAGCATTGCATGCACATCCATTTATTGAGCATATAGACTTATACTGACACAGGCATTTTTTTTAGTACTTTCTTTCATCTTGTTTCAGAAATTGTCCAAATCTGATCACTGACAGTTGAATGTTCATACCCAGTTATCTGTGGGTCTGTTAAGACTGCTATATAATACTATCTGAAATCTGCGCACAGTCGTCTAAAAATGGACCCTGTCAATTTCCAGTGAAATGTAATTGACAGTATATGTGCCTAGCACAGCACAACTTTTGTATTTAAAGGAAAAGAAAGACATAAAAAGAATTAGGTCATAACATAAAAAGAATTAGGTCATGAAATACAAGACAGAATTGAACTGGACTTATAGAATACAAGACAGAAAAGATGAGGCTTGCTGGGGAGATGGGTGATCTCTCAGTAAAGCATGTTTGCTAAACACAAAAGAAATGAATATTTCTGTTCCGCAGGTTAGCCATGGGTTTTGCTGGTGCCTTATTCATCGTCCTGCATCGAAAAGTCATCATGTTTACACGTCACAACAAACAGCTCTCCCAGTTTTTGCGGAAAAGGTGAGATTCTACAAAAAGTCTGTGTGTGTGTGTGTGGTTTGTGTTTGTATGTGTGATGAAGAAATGAAGATGTCTAATAGATCAGTGTGGTTGATGTGTTCCACAGATGCAAGAATGCTTTATCCCAGAACAAATAAGCCTAAATGCTGATCTGATTATATAGACATTACTGTGACTCACTAGGGCAGATGCCAACAGAGGTCTTGACGCTGTGCAAAATACTTGTCCGGATGGGGATAACAGAACTAGACCTAGATCTCATTCTGAGGACAAAATGAAAGTACAACTTTTTACATCCAGTTTGTGTCCATTCGAGCTCTCTCTTTTGTATCAGCCATCTTTTTCTGTGCATTACGCCACTTAACAGTCAGAGATTTTTTTTTTATTTGGCTTACAAACATTAATTATTTGTGTTTTCATACAAGAGAGGTGGTTAGTTCATCACATCCTCAGGATTAAATCTAGATCTAGTTATTTTAAGACATGTGTTTTACATAATACAGGGATCAGCCTCCAATCAGTCTCAGCGTTTGTGAGTGATGGAAACTGTTGCATCAAACATAACTTTCAGAGAGAAAACACTTCCTGTAATATGAATGAAATTACTAGTTCTAGCAGCATTATTTTGGTTATCCTCAAATACGGCTACTCCCCAAACAATATTTCAGTGTCTTCAATTTCAGGGGACTGTACTCTACCATAATGTGTCGTGGCATAATATTGTATTGTCGTGTGTTACACATTATTTTGTATTACGGTATTTTTTCTTTCTATTAGTATATTTCACAACATACATGCTGTATTGTATGTCATGTTTTTTTCACATTGGTTTTGTTATTTCTGTTATTTATTGTAATTTCTGTTTTAACTTTTGAACAAAAACTGCATACAATATTAACAGTGTGTGTATGTGTGTGTGTGCATGTGTGTGTGTGTGTGTTGTGCACAGTCGTTTCATCTATCCAGGTTTTATTGCACTGGTCATCTCCTCTCTCACCTTCCCGCCTGGCCTGGGACAATTTTTTGCCGGTATGGTGAGTACTCCTTGCATGATTTTTTTTCCCGTCCTTCCCTTGTATCTGATTGTATTGTCTGCCTGTCCTGCAGTTTGGTGGCCTTGCCGTCATGTTAGTCATCTGGAGCTCTCTCTTGTAGACCACAACACCGCAGTGCGTGTGGCGTGTATGTGTGTGTGTGTGTGTGTGCGTGTGTGCATGCGTGCGTGCGTGCGTGTGTGTGTGTGTGTGCATGTACAGTGTATGTGCATGCTGCAACACTACCTCTTATTGCAGAAATTGCAATACATGAAGATTTTCCCTGTACTGTATGTGTTGTACAATCTGCAACTGTCCCCGTACTTTGCGTGTTGTAGCTGACCAACAAGAAGGCCATCGACGACCTGTTCAGCAACTTCACCTGGTCAGCGGGGCAGGTGGAGAACCTGGAGGATGAGCTGATCCTCTCCCACTGGAAACATCCCCTGACCAACATCTACGTCACCCTGGTCCTCTTCATCATCATGAATGTAAGGCCAGGCTTGTTGTGGTCATTAGTACAAAGATAACGCATGTCATCATCATCTTGTAAAGGGAATCTTCTCCGTAGACACTCCATAATTTTCATATGTTCTTTACAAATGTAAAAATTTTGGCTCTGATTTGAAGACTGCAGAGAACACTGATGTGTTTCTGTGTATTTCGCAAACTGGTTCTTGCATACCATTGCTTGTCTTGCAGGCATTTAGAGTGTCAGGAAACAAAGAGTTGGATTGCTCAGTTTTGATTGCCTCTCCTTGTCTGTGGCTTTGGTTCGAGTCTGTGGGGGTCATCGGTATTGGTAAATTTATGGCGACTGTCATTGGAGGGATGTGGTGGCGCCCTCTGAAGGGAGAGCTCACTCACAACGGCTCTGCAGCTAAGCAATTATTGTCATCGGTAGGGAGCTTAATAGCTGGTGTCCTGTGCATGTGATCACAACAGGCACCACTGAATACCACGGTAGTGACTTGGCATCAGTGCAGTGTCTCCTCTGGTGGGTTGCCTCTTGACAACTTGACATTGACTGTTCCCTGTGGATTGCCGTTGCTGGAGCTGTGGCGGGATGGGCCAGGCAGTTTCTGGGGATGAGGGGTTGGAATAGGCAGCGTGTCAGAGAGACTGGGATGGTAGGGTTGGTTCAAAGAATATGAGATATTATGAGTGTTATTCATGCATTGTTTAGCATATCACATGTTGACGTGGCTGGAGACAAATGGGAAGTAGTGAGGAGCTGAAGAGTGCGGTGCTTGTTGTTGATTCCAGTTCATCATGGCCGTCTTCTCCAACACTCTGCCCCTGCCTGCTGGGGTGTTCGTGCCTGTCTTTACTATAGGTGAGGTGGTGTGTGTGTGTGTGCCTGTGTGTGTGTGTATGTGTGTGTGTGTGTGTGCCTCTGTGTGTGTGTGTGTGTGAGTGCATGCACTTGCGCTTGTGCTTGTGTGCATGCATGTGTACACGAGTGATAATATGCATGTACACCTGTCCAATAAAGTATATGCACTGGATCTTACAATTGCTTAGGTGGAATGTGTGTGGTTATGTGTGTGTGTGTGTTTGGCGTCATATACTGTACCATGTCAGACAATAGCATTTTCCTGTACCTTATTTATCATTATTACAGGTATAGAGATTGTCTTGCGATCTCTTGGATCTACCAACTTGTGCACACTTAGTAGTACCCCATTAGTAACATTAGTTATTCGATCACATGTTTCTCTGCGTTTGTGCTTTCTTCTCGGCACTCGTGTTTTCATCTTCATTTACCGCACTCCCAGTGCCCCTCACGAGGTGGTTCGAGCTCTTTTCTATCACTCGATCCACCTCTTTGTCTCCTCTTTGCGATCGTGCGTTCCGTGATTGTCTCGCCACCAGTGCCCAACATGGTGAAGGACATTAACGGGTCGAGCCTCTCCTCTGTTCGGGAGTCCTGTTTGAGTGGCTGTGTTTGTGTTTATGTGTATGACTGTTTAGTGTGTGTGTGTGTGTGTGTTTTCTGGTCTCCTATGATGTTTTTGTCTGCCATTACTTTAAGTGTCTTGTGTGTTCATGCCTGCTTTTAGTATTGATAAGGTGTGTGTGTGTGTGTGCACTAGTGTTTTCGTTTTGTCTTTTGTTTCTGTAAAATCTGTGTATTTGTTCATGTGCCTGCTCATGAGAATGCTGTGAACGTCTAAGACACGTTGTAGTGGTGACCTGGAGATTAAAGCAATCATTCAGGAAGTGAAAAGATCCAAAGCATGTGGTTTTAATCTGGCTCGGGATTGGTCACCTTCCCCCGCCCTAACGCTCTCACTCACTAACAGCAAGAGGTTAAATGCTGCTTGTCAATGAGATGGTACATCAAGATCCTGTCTGCAACAAGTACTTTATGCTTATTAAAGAATCCATGGCAAACAAGAGCTTTTGTTCTGTCCAGTTAGGAATATTTTTGTGTATCTTATAGATGTGCCACTTGTGTGATGAACGCTGCATGTTGTCGTGTGTTAGTGCATCTTTGACCTCTCAGATTGCTTAATTAGAATTTTATTTGAAAAGTAAAGGTGAAAGAAAGAAAAATGGTTGTGACAAAAAAAGTAACAAAATGATGAATAACAGGATGCAAAATGATATAGAATATTGCAAGACAGTGCTCTACCGAACAGTACATTGCACTACAGTACAAGCAATACCAAGTGATGCAGTACAGTGTATACAAGCAATACCAAGTGATGCAGTACAATGTATACAAGCAATAGAAAGTGATGCAGTACAATGTATACAAGCAATAGAAAGTGGTGCAGCACAAGGTGAAGCAGTACAGTGCAGCACAACGAAATACAGTACTACATCACACTGTACAGAACAGCATAACACAGCATGCTACTGCATCAATGTTTGCTGAAGACTGTGTATGCAAAGATGTCATTAACAGAGGGGCATGTTCCATGATGTGGACAGGGGCTGCGTTTGGTCGTCTGGTCGGGGAGTCCATGGCCCTCTGGTTTCCTGATGGAATATCCTCTGGCGGAGTGAAGAGCAAAATAGTGCCAGGCGGCTACGCTGTTGTAGGTGAGTGATTTGGTTTGTTGGCTGGTGGAATGATTAGGAAAGTAGTGCATGATGGTTACATTATCGAAGGTGGCTACACTTTTGCAGGTGAGAGATCTGTTTTTTCAGCTGTTGAAGTGACCAGGAAAGTAGTCGGTGGCTACGCTTTTGTAGGCAAGTGATTTGGTTTGTTAGTTATTGAAATGATAAAAAAGTAGTCCTTGGTCGGCACACAATTTTAGGTGAGGGATTTGGTTTGTCAGATAATTTCCCACTTTAATGCCCTTGATGAAGTGAGGAGGAAATAGGAACAACGTAGTTGCACTCATGTATGTGCGTGATTTCGTTAGCCAGAGGGGAGATGATTTAGAAACTCTTGCCTGGTGGTAAGGCTGTCGTAAGTGTATGGCTTTGGTTTGTCAGCTGATAAACTGATGAGGAAAGCATTACACATACTACTCTCTTCTCTCGTTTCACTTGCAACACATTGGGGGAAAAAAAAAGCATTTGTACTTTTCTCCGTAACTATGACAAGGAACTTGTTCTGCCCCTTCTCCACCCAACCCCTCCTTCCTCCATGTCCCAGAATGATTCTGCTTTCTTGAAAGTGCTACTTTTAAGAATTCATTTACATTAAGTGGCAGCGACTGTATAGGTGTAGCATGATGATGGCATGCAAATCTGAAAAAAGGCAAGCAAAAACTGAAAGTTGTATGTGTAGATGTAGCCAGGGAGAAAGTTACAACACGTAAGAGATACGGAACATAGAGACCAGGCATGCATGCGTGCGTGCGCGCATGTGTGTGCGCGCGTGCGTACATGAGAGAGACGCATGTTACAGTATGTGTTTCCTTGTTCACTGGACAGGAGTGACATGTAAATAAAGGAAGGCACTATTGCAGTCCAAGTGATGTGGAAGCAGTATGTAGGTAGGGCCCGATTAACCTCCCTTCTCTCCCAGAATTTGAAAGGGGTGTCCTGACTGGCTAGGGTGATTTTTTTTTCACTGAGTAGAATTAAGGCACTTGTTTGGACAGAAAAGTTCGAGAAAATTATACCTTTGCCAGACAAACTTTGGTTATGAAATATTCGGGAGGGCGGTAGAAAAAATAATGCTGTTGCAGAGCATGTTTTTGTTGTAAGATATTAAGGGGCATGAGGAGAGGAGACTTGTAAAGACAGGAGAAGTGCTGAAAGTCAGGTGCGTTGTGTGTG
>CM031611.1:18516175-18533675 GCA_018398815.1 Conus ventricosus | reverse complement strand
CCTCCACAAGATAGATTGCAGAGTGGCACTGTTGTGATTACGTTTTTGTTCCTCTCAAACAACCCAAACCAAACCTTTTTTTTTCTTTCTCTTCTCTTCCCTAATCTTAGCAGATGTAGCGGTAGAAGGAATTGACATTTTGGGAAGAATTGCTACAGCAGGATGAACCACTGGTGAAAATTACATAAGACTGTACAGATCTTCGCTTTTTCATAATTTTGCTGCCACTGGCAGTGATCTTCCCAGCAGAGGAGCTGTCATTTGCGATGCTTGTCGACATGTATTGTGGTTGCTAAAGGCGAAATTGTCAACCCAGAAAGGTTCATGCTCTCTCGCTCTCAACAACAATTAGAATCGGATACTTAATGTCATGACTTGCACTTTTTTATTAGGTTACATATTGTGGTTGAAAACTGTATTTTTTTTATTTTGAATAGCCTCTAAATATTATGGAGGAAAGAGCAAATTAACAGTCCATGCATTCAAAGCAAAGGAAAGCAGCAGAATACAGAGCAACGGCAAAATGAGGGCAGTGACAAAGATCAGACAGTACAGTGATGACGGTGATTCTTCATGCCGAGAGGGTAATCCACCACACCTGAACGTGTCCAGGCAGCCCGCCATTACAGTGAAGTGCAGTCAGCTGTCAGTGTCACTCAGCATGCCCATTGAGGCAGGCTGGCAGGGAAAGGGTTAGCTGTTCGTGAAAATTAAAAGAGACTGTGAAGGAGAATAGGTGTTTTTTTGGTTGAAGTGGACAAAGTAGGGAGACATTTTCCTAATTTTTCTGATTGGAGAAGTGTGAAAATAGTGTGATGTGATAGGTAGTCGTGTCTTGATCAGAAAGAATTGACGGAGTACAAGAGTCGTGTCTTGATCAGAAAGAATTGACAGAGTAAGAGTCATGACTTGATCAGAAAGAATTAACAGAGTACAAGAGTTGTGTCTTGACCAGAAAGAACTAACAGAGTACAAGAGTCGTGTCTTGATCAGAAAGAACTAACAGAGTACAAGGGTTGTGTCTTGATCAGAAAGAACTAACAGAGTACAAGGCATGTCTTGATCAGAAAGAACTAACAGAGTACAAGAGTCGTGTCTTGATCAGAAAGAACTAACAGAGTACAAGGCATGTGTCTTGATCAGAAAGAACTAACAGAGTACAAGGCATGTGTCTTGATCAGAAAGAACTAACAGAGTACAAGGCATGTGTCTTGATCAGAAAGAACTAACAGAGTACACAAGAGTCGTGTCTTGATCAGAAAGAATTAACAGAGTACACAGAGTGGGGTCTGTTTTCAGATTGCTGTGTTGATTGCCAATGCTGTGGGCAACAAGCTGCAGCCCTCCTTCTATGACAGCATTATTCAGATCAAACGTCTGCCCTATTTGCCAGATATCAAGTCTTCCATGTCCAGGTGAGAGAGAGAGTGTGTTTGTCTATGTGTGTGTGTGTGTTTGTGTATGTTCATGCATTTGTGTGTATGTGTGTGTGTATTTTTGTGTGTGTACATGCATGCATCGGTGGATATGTACATGCATATTTTCCATAGGGTGTGTCTTACCCATATCCACTTTATCCTCAAAATCTGTGTGGTAAGCGATTCCTACCCTCTTCATCCCTCCTTCACACCCATCTGTCCCACCCCCTTCACCCGCTGCCTCCTCAGGATCTGTGGGTAACTGACTCCTGCCCCCTTCCCCACCCCCTCCCTCACTCTCCTCTCACCTCCCTTCCCACCCCCACCACCACCACCCCCACCCTTTTCCTGCCCCTCTTGACTTTGTTCAGCCACCAGATGCTAACAGTTCTCCTCAGATGGGTGTGACTGAATGTCTGTGTCTGAAAGAAGAAGAACGTACATCTGAAGGTGGCTCTGCCTTCTGTTGCATTGCCCTGGTCTTTCTCCACACCTCAGGGCTGTACAGGAAAAAAACGATTTGATGCTAGAATTGAAGATGTGCAGCTTTCTGGCTGGGCAGATTTCTCTTTAGAGCATAGAACAGCAACAAAGGAAAAATTACAAAGAACGCACACACATACGCGCAAACACACATGCACACACACACACACACACACACACACACACACACACACACACACATACACACACGCACGCACACACACACACACACACACACCAAAACAAATCGGTTACATACACACACACACACATGCACACACACACACACACACACACACACACACACACACACCAAAACAAATCAGTTGCATGCGCACGCACACACACACACACACACACACACACACGAAACAAATCGGTTACATACGCACACACACACACACACACACACACACACACAACACACACACCAAAATAAATCGTTTACACACACACACTAAAACAAATAAATCACGCACGCGCGCACACACACACACACACACACACACACACACACACACACACACACACACACACACACACACAAAGCATGTTAGCTAAACAGACAAACTTTAAATCTCTGTTCATTGTGTATGGTTTTGTTCTAACCAAATGTCTGACAGACTGACTCATCTCTGTTGTTCATCCATCGGCACAAACTCCACACTGCTGTACTCCACCTTTGCTCTTTCTTCTTCCGCCCTCAGCTAGAACTTTGAAGTTCAATGTGGGTAATATGTTTTTGCAAATATGATTGTTTGTAACCCCACCATTAAGGTAGCCATGTGTTTTCTTTGATGATCACTTTTTTGGTTTTTGACAGCCCTGATGTGGCCCTTTGCGGTCGGCTGGGCTATAAGCAACATTATCTTATCTTATCTTTTGGTTTTTGATTTTTTTTTTTCTTTGACATATTCGACCGCTGTTTAAAGTCTCGTCCAGTGAGATTGCAGTCTGCGCAAACATTGACTCCGAGGAGAAAATAATTGCTCTGTCACAGGACCTTTGGTGAAAAGAACAGTGCTTCATCCATTCATTTATCCAGCCATGGTCCTACTCCTTGATTACAAGCGTTCCATATTTGGCAGTCATGTGACCAAAAGTTATCCATTCATTTGTCCAGCCAGGTTCTACTCCGTCATCACAGTCATTCAGCATTTGACAATCATGCGACTGAGAAATTGGTTTGTCGTACCAGGTCCTGTTCCATCATCACAGTCATTCAGCATGATGTCCTAATGAAGAGTGTATGGATGGTTCTTGTTTTTGACAGGTCCAAGCCGATTTCTAGTAAAGCCCGTTAATGTGGAGAACCAGAAAAGATAAAAGTCATTTAAGCTTAATCAACGCAAGTAAATTGTGATACAGGCTCCACCCCCCCACCCTCCATGTTCCTCCCCCCCCCCCAAACTTCACCTTCTTTTCCCTCTATCCTTCCCCTTCCCCATCATAGTTATTAGTTATGTCTATATGGGTGTTTGGCAGTGACAGTCCATTTTGACACATCTTCCCCTTCCTCTCAACCTCCTTTTTCCTCGTCGTCACTTCCCCTCCCATTTTCCTCGTTCTTACTCTCCCCTCCCATTGCGCCCTCTCCCTCCTCCTCCTAGCCGCTCTTTGCTTTCTTACCCTATACCACCTTACCCCCTTCCCACTCACATACATGGTGTTTATGCACATGGTCAGTCAGTGTAGAGGAATGTATGATGCAGTGTATCTGTGCATGAAGTGTTGGAGCTGATATGACTGTCTCATGATTTGCTGTGTTGCAGAACGTGGCAGATCTTTGTAGAGGACTTTATGATCCGCGATGTGAAGGCAGTGTTTTATTCTTGTACCTACGGGGACCTCAACGACCTGCTGCTCAACACTCACTTCCGATCCTACCCCCTCGTTGACAGGGCTGGTGTGTGTGTGAATGTGTGTGTCTGTGTCTGTCAGTGTATGTGTGTGTCCATGTATGTGTGTGTGTGTGTCTGTGTCCGTGTGTGCATGTGCTTGTGTGTGTTGATGTGTATATGTGTGAGTGTGTGTGCATGTGTGTGTGTGTGCGTGTGCATGTATGGGAGTGTGTCTGTGTGCTTGTATGTAGGTTTGAGTGTGTTTGTGTCTGTGTGTGTATTTCTGTGTGTGTGTGTGTGTGTGTGTGTGTGTGTGCATTCGTATGTGAGTGTGTGTTCTTTATTCTTTTCGCTTGATTGACTGATAGACTGGTTTTGATTGATATCTTGTATTGGTTGGCTGATGGCATCATGTGCATTGATCATCAAAACCTGTCAACTGATCACCAAATCCTGTTGATTTGGTCACATACGTTTGATTGATGATCATATTCTGCAGAATGTTCATCGTAATACCCTGTAGATTGAGCATATCCAGTCAACCGATCATTATGTCCAGATGCTTGATCATCACATTCTGATGAATGGTCATATCCTGTGGGTTAATCACGGTACCCTGTAACGTTTGTGCCGACCATTGTGCTGCAGACTCCATGATCTTGCTGGGCTCCATCCAGCGGTTTGAGCTGGAGCGCATGCTTCTGGTTCACCTCAGCCACGACTCCCAGGTCCACATGCAAGACGGACACCCCGTCAACGCCGCCACCGCAGCCAGCTCCACCGACACCGACACAGCCCCCTCCACAAACCAGCTCTCCCCTTCCTCCCCCTCCCAGTCCCCGCCCGGGGCCTCCCCGGCCCCCACCCCCTTGCCGCGCTTCCAGGTGACGAAGGTGGAAGAGGAGGAGAAGGGAGCAGCGCAGCCCACTGTGGAAGACTCCATCCAGGCAAGTTTGAGAGCGTCTCCCTTTCTGCAAGTGGTGAGTCGTTTGATCCGTTGCCACCAGGTGGCGTTTCAACTAGGCTTCGTAGTGTGAGGTGCTGCTGTAAGAGCCGTTCTAGGTGTGTGTCTGGGGGAGTACTCTAGGAGCCTCATGGGTTCAGACCTGGCCTTGTGAAACTGTACTGCCTCCCGTAAGATAGGGTGGAAACAGAGGGACCGAAATTCTAGTCCACGTGATTCTGTTCTGCATGGTTTTATGACATGAGGTGTTGTTTTGCTGAAGTTCTAACATTATCACCTTGGACAGAGCTAAGCAAAGATTGGATTGAGCTGAATGCTCATATGCAGCGTCTTCTGGAACTGAATCCCAATACTTCTTCTTGTCTTGGAACTGCATTCTGTATACCCACTGTCTTCTGGATCTGAATTTTGATACCCACTGTGTTTTTGAACTCAGTCTTCATATGCAGTGTCTTCTGAAACTCGGTCCTGATGCCCACTATCTTCTGACCTACTGTCTCCTGGACCTGAATCCTGATACCCAGTAACTTCAAGAAGTGAATTATGATACTCTCAACCCTCTGGACCTGAATTCTGATACCCAGTAACTTCAAGAAGTGAATTATGGTACCCTCAACCCTCTGGACCGAATCCTGATACCCAGTAACTTCAAGAAATGGATTATGATACCCTCTGCTTTCTGGAACTGAATTCTAATACCCAGTAACTTCCAAGAAGTGAATTATGATATTCTCTGCCTTCTGGAACTGAATTCTGATATCCATTGTCTTCTGGAACTGAATCCTGATACCTCTGTTGTCTGGAACTGAATCATTCTTCCTGTCTGCGTGCATGCCCAAATTTGTTCCTTCAGGTTCCATTCTTTTCTGTCCAGCCATAATGCTCAGCCGTAGTTTTGCTGACTGTACTGGTTCGTAGCGTGTCGACTTCACTGTGGCAAAGCTGTATTGGACATTGTATCATTTGATTTTGTCGCCATTTGCAAAGAGTGTGCCAGGACTTAAATGGGGCTGACTGGCCAGAGGATGTGATTAACTCTTTCATCCATACAACCCGGTTTTCCAGTTTGCAGAAATCTTATCCTTCCTTCCTGCAGCCTGAAAAATTGGTTCTCGTGGTAAGTGCTTTGAAATACGCGTGAGTCGCGTCATCGGTACACGTCATGACCGGGTTGCTCGAGCGGCAGTGTTTATGAATGGAATGGATGCCAGATGGCCCCTACAGCATGGGAAAGTGGTTGCCGCTCTATTCTGGCGGGTTTGCTACTGCATACGTGTTCTGACTTTACACTTCTTTTTTTTTCTTTAAATCCAGGAATGAAGGGAATACTCGTATTATAAGAATCTAGGAACAAGAGGAAGTAATGGTTCATAGAAAAGTAGGAATGAAAGAGTTAATCCGTTGGGGATATAGTATTCACTCAGCAGTTTCCATTGTGTGTGGGGAGACATGAACCATTTGAACTGAGGCTCAAATCAGACCTCCCCTAGTTGACAGCTGGAACGGCTTTTGTGGCAGCGCCTGTAGTAGTGGCAGTGCTGCTTCTCATCAGTCGGTGAAGACAGTAGCTGAGCACCAGTGTTGTGACTGGCTTCCTCACAGCATGCACTGCCATTGTACAGAGCAGTCTTCCAGTCACCGTGTGCTGTAGTAGCTGGCATGACGGCAGGCAGATTCTTGCCAGCATGCAGGTTGGCTTAGTTGTTTTGTTTTTTTATGAACTCGTGTTTCATTAACCTCCGCTCTTTGGCTGTGACTTTTTATGCCGTAAATGTATATCATCACTTCTTTTTCTTTTGGTTGGTTGGTTTGGTTTGGTTCTTTTCAATGTTGCTGTTGCAGAGCCTGTTGTTGTAACTCTCATTAACTGTATGTTCTATCAATTCCATCTGAAATTTCCAGCTAAAATCATGGCCTGCAAGTGAACAGGAATCTGATTTTGTACATTGCAGAAGAAGAGGTAGTGCAGTGAAATAAGGGAAGAGTGAGAAAAATGCTTTACATCACAAGGATTAGAGGATTGTCGAACAGTATGGTTGTAGTGGCTGTTCAACTATCCCCTAACCCTTCTCCTTTCTCCCCTCCTATGTGTATAGCCACTATTAATACTACTACTTATATTGTCATGTTATCACCACAAGTGGTAGTAATCCTCTCTTCATTTTTATTTTTTCAATATTTTTATCATTATTATTATTATTGTTGCTAATGTATTATTATGATCATCATTATTACTATTTTAACTTGCATTGTCTCCTTCCCAACGGCCACGTTTTCATCAACGCCTATCTTGCATGGAATTGGAGAAGATAAATGATTGCTCATTCTTCGTTTTCATTGTCCTGAATGTTTTTTTTTTATCTTGCCTGAAGAAGGCCCAAGAGGTCGAAATGCGTCATGTTTTATCTTGTAATGTGTTTGTCTGTGTGAAGCGGCGGAGTTATTCAGAATTGCTTTTAAAATTTGTTTCGGTTTCAGCCTGCAGTCACCTGGCCTTGAATTTAAAAGTGTAGTTACAAAAGCCTTATAAATTACGCACTTACAGAAAACAGTTTTATATGACGTAGTCAAATCTAATGTGTGTTTATCACAAATGTGCTAATACAGCCTATTACAATGAGAAGTATCAACGAAGTTATAAAGGATCTGTTTAGCCACAGTTCGTCAAGGAACCAACCGTCACTGGATAATCATGATGAAAATGTGATATGAAAAATCATAATTCTGTAGCTGTTGGCCCTTTTGCTTTGCCAGTCTCGGGTTTTAACAGTTTGAAGTAGGCAGGCCTTGATATTTCAGCTGAGCAGTCAAAGCATGCCAGGCTGGGAGGGTCGAACAGCTGATCACTGTGACAGGGATGAAAGGGTTAACATGCCTGAAGATCCTGATATGGCCAGAGTTTCTTTTGGTTCTATCACGTGCTGAGCATACCTCCAAGAGGTCTGAGATGAAGCAGGGTACCTTTTAGCTTGCATTAGTCTCCTTGATATTATAGTATTTCTGTTAGTATCGCATCATACTAAGTTCTTCTCTTTTAGATTTGGCTTGATTGAAATGGAAAAACTCCCAAGTTGCCGAGAGTTATTACAACCAGCTCGTCCTGTATTTCATTATTACTTTTTTTCTTTTTTACAGTCTTACTTCAGCTTTTTACATTAACATTTCCATGTGTTTGTTGACACATAGTTGTAAATACTTAGTCATTTCGCATACAAGTGGTGCCATAGTCATGCACATCTAATGTGCTGTCTGGTCCTGTTAAGGACAGGTTATTCAATAATGACTTTCAGGTAAGTATAGGGTAGGGAGTGGGGATCTCGGATTGTTTTCTCTGCTCAGGACTGCTGCTCAACAAGCAGACCTATGAACAGTTTCTGTTATCAGTTTGTTTATTATTTTGTTTTTTAGTTACTGCTGTCTTTCAGTATTCTTGTCCACTTGTCTTTGTTTTTATTTGACATGCCAGTTGTAGACCCATGGATTGGAACATGCCATACTGTCAGGAATCATTGTTGTTGTTGTTTTCTATTCATATAATATGGCTAGCTCCAAACCCATTTCAGTTTTGTACTATTTGTTTCTTGCCTGTGCTCGCTGTTGTTTTGATGTGTACTTTTACCTGTGTTGTCAGCTGTATTGCATTTTGTATGTTCTACCTACAGCACGTGTGATATTTGCACATTTTGTACCTTTTTTCTGTAGTGTTAATTGTAGTGCTGATTACATGGTTTTTATATGTATCATCACCTGTAGTTTTAATAACAGACGCTTCATACAATTATATTTTTGCCATCATCATTAGATGTAGTGCTGATGACATTATATGTTTTGTTCACTTGTACTTTTGCTTGTATGATCAATTGAAGTGCTGATATCATACACTTTGTATACTTACACTTTTGATTGTAATAAGTCATACAACTGATTTTTCTTTTCTTTTTGTTGTTGTTTGTTTTTGTATTCATTAAGTTTTCAATGAATTTGATTATGAGTGCACCTAATTTTTCTTAAGTACAGTGTCATGCAGCTTAGAAAGGATTATGCATTAAATTCTATGTGAGAATTTATTTACTGTTTTTCATTGAAAATTGTAAGGGAAAATTTTGCAAATTGTCTTTATCTGATTTTGAGGAACAGTCCAGAGATAATTTCCTTTGTAACTGAGAGACAGTCAATCTTCCAGATTAGCTTGGTTGTGTGGTGTGTGTGTGTGTGTGTGTGTGTGTGTGTGTGTGTGTGTGTGTGTGTGTGGTGTGTGTGTGTTTGAAAAATAACACATCACATGTATGCCATTCTGTGCAAGAGATGATTTCCTTTGTAACTGAGACGATCAATCTTCCAACATTTAGCTTGGTTGTGTGTGTGTGTGTGTGTGTTTGAGTGTGCGTGTGTTTGTGTGTGTGTGTGTGTGTGTGTGTGTGTGTGTGCGTGCGTGTGTGTGTGTGTGTGTGTCCGTGTGTGTGT
Organism: Conus ventricosus; assembly: GCA_018398815.1. Lineage (NCBI taxonomy): Eukaryota > Metazoa > Mollusca > Gastropoda > Neogastropoda > Conidae > Conus > Conus ventricosus. The sequence goes on along the minus strand of CM031611.1, from coordinate 18,524,505 downwards.
GTGTGTGTGTGTGTGTGTGTGTGTGTGTGTGTGCATGTGTGCGTGTGTGTCTGTGTGTGTGTGCGTGTGTGTCTGTGTGTGTGTGTCTGTGTGTGTATGTCATACTATGCAAGAGATAATCTCCTTTGTAACTGAGAGACAGTTTGTGTAAGAGAGAAATTTTTCTGTTTTTAAGAATTAGCATAGCAATTCCTGTAAAAGTTTCCTGTTACTATGAAACAGTGCATCAGTCAGTGTGATTTTTTTTTTTATAAATAGATAATGTATTAATTTGTATAGAAGGTAAATTTCTTTTTCTTTTTTTTTAAATAGAGAAATGATGTATGGGTTGATATAAAAGATAAGTTTCTTTACTATTGAGAAATGTGTGTCATTTCATGTCAGATACAATTTTCTTTGTTACTGAAAAACAGTTTAATAATCAAACTTGCAAGATATTGAGAAATAATGTATCATTTGATGCAAAAGATTGGTCTTTGAGAATAAGTCTGATTATCAAATTATTGTAGAGAAACTTCAAAAGATAATTCCATGTGTCAACAATGCAAGAGATAGGTTTTCTTCAGTTGAGAAATAGTCATTCAAACTGTGGGAATAATGGCTTCTCCACGTTTATCTGTCCCATTGTCTGCCGAAAATCCTTACTATTATGGACACGGCCTTGGTACTTACGACCAAAAAACAGAAAGGAGGAGTTTCAGTCAAGCTCCCTTAGTATTCCTTCAGCTGATGGACTGATTTTTCTGGACCACTCTATCATCCTCTCAGCAACCTTGGTAGAGCAGTCTTCTTCTTTTCATGGTATTAGGAAACATGCTGTCTTGGTTGCTCCTGAAGTTTATACAATGCAGTAAAGATCGGATCATTTTGGTCAGTCCCTTAGTTCTGAGAGAGGTTCAGACGGTGATGAGTCATCTCTCTGCAGCTTGAGATTTGAAGCTTTTAGGATACCGTCACCTTGGCCCAATTCAGAACGCAGGGACCTCTAAGCTGAGAACACCACCATTGGGGATTTTTAGATTCCCCGCATATTCCATCTTACACTCAGCTCTTTTTTCACGGAGCAACATTGAAAAGCTGACGTCAGGAGTTGCACTCTTTCCTCCTCTGTCATCTCACATGTTTGGTGATGTGAGCATGACCATCTGGGGAGTGCATCTTCACCTGTGCTTCAAGAAGATGAGTAAAGTCTGATCGTCTCAGGAATCCTCAGAGCACGTCAGCATTCTCAGTGTGAATGCCGTCTTCGACTCTTTCATGGCTCAGGGGACCTTATCTAAAAGGGAAGCCTGTGACACTTTGCTGGAATGACTCTGTGATGGTGGCCTATATCAGAAATGATTCAGTGAAGAGAACTGCACAGATCAGAGAAGGGATCCAGCAGTGTAAGACTGCTGGATCCCTTCTCTGTTTGATCTGCACAGTTCTCTTCAGGTCAGCCTTCTGATCCACCACGTATCAGGCAAACTGAACAATATTGCGGACCCATGAACCAGTCTACTTTTCCCCATAGAATGGTCTCTGCGCAGTTATGTCTTCAGGGCCAAAGGTCCCATAAGGACTCCTTGGTCTTTTTTTTTTTATTTGATCAGGTGGAGCATCCAGTTTTAGCTTTTTTCTCCCCAGTTCTGGTCCCCAAGACTCACATGGTTAAGATTCTTTGTCTTTCAACTAGGAAGGGCAGCTTCCTGTACACTTCTTTCCTGTTCAGTTTCCAGCTGTGTTGAACAAAATCTCCTGGGAGAAATGCCATATTAGTATGGTTTGCCCCTCCAGGGGCAAGAAGTTTGGACAAACTGTCAGGTCATTTTGTTGTCGACAGATCCTATCAGACTTCCCCAGTGAGGCACTGGCAATCCACAATCTCCATGCTCATCTTTAAATCTTACCTGCACAAGAAGATTCAGGCCTCCTTCACCTAGAAATCTTGATTCCTACTGTATTCATCAACAGCAAAGCAAATACATCATTTGCACAGTTGAATATAGTATTTCCTAATGATGTTGTTACGTATAAGATGCATCATCATGTCTACATAATAACAGTCTTTTGCCACTGTTCTTGTTTACTACATGTGGTTTGTCTGTGCTTGGCATTGTGTTCTCTATGACAGATAAACCATGCAGTACTTTAAACATTGGGTGAAACTATTCTATGCTGCTATTGGTTTTCATTCATCTGATAGAAGAGAAAGTGTATCATTGCTGGCAGTCTTAATATTATGTCTTTTGCACATTAAGTATGTCAGGAATCAGCATCCTGTGCCAGTATTGTTGTTCTCATACACCTGGTTCAACATGCAGTGTATCAGTGATCAGAATTATGCTATAGTGCTACTGCAAGCCTTGTTCTCGCACACCATGTAGCACGTTCTGTGCATTGGGGATCAGGTCTATGGTGAGTTCACAAGAGATAAGAATTTGAGCATAACAGGAAAAAATAACAAAACAAAACAAACAAAAAAAGACATTCACAGCAAAAGAAATTGTGTTTCATGATGAGTATTTGGAGGAATTAGTTTGTAAATTTGTATTTAATTTGTGCTGGTTTCCCCCTTCCACACCCCCCCCCCCCCCCCCCCCCCCCCCCCCCCCCAACCACTTCCACCTCTTAATAGTGTTGTTCACAGCTGCATCGACAGCACAGCTTTATCAGCAAGCCAGTATGTATGTGTGTGGTGGGTGTGCGCGAGCCATGAACTCCACAGAAAAAGAGGAAATGGCTAATGGCATACTGTATCCCTGTCTTAACTCGACAAGGTTGACAAGGTTTTATGAGAGCACGTCAGATTTTCCACATTCAGTTTGGTGTCTGTGGTGACACTAAGCTGTTCACGTGTGTCTGTTTTCGTCATGAGGAAATTATTGATTTTGTGAAGTTACAGGTGATGATATTGATCATTCATTACCCAGACAAAGCTGCAGTCCACCTGTCAGGTACACACATGGTGTGTCAGTCGTTAATGTTGCTCTCCTTCACCATGTTGCGTGCAGCTTGCTTCCATCCAAGTGAGCTCATCGGAGATTAATCTCGGCTTTAACAGCCCTCACAGTGAAAGGAATGAAGGCATGGTACACACACCATGTCAGGCATGCCTACCATCCCGGACCATCTGGGATTTGTCCCGGAAAGTTGATTTTAGAAGCCACTGTCATGGAAATCCGGATTTGCAACACGTGTCCCGGCCAAAAAAAATCGGGCATCCGGGAAAAAAAATAGGGAGTTAAAAAGCCGTTCTTATCGTGCTGCACAGAACTGAGCCAAGAATGTCGTCTGCTAGAGTGAGTAGACGTAATATGCATGCACGCGAAAAAAAACAACCTCGCTTTCACTTTCAAGTCAGAACATGGTGTTGAAGAGGAGACATGATGTCGACACAGAGTGGGATTCTGACTCTTCGGATGGAGTGAAAAGAAGACGAAAACGATCGTGAAGCGAGGTTGTGTCTTCAAAAAAGAATTCTCAGAAAAGTGGCTTTTATGTCTACAACAAGGGAGGAAAGGAGTTTCATTTGCCTTCTGCAAGACGTGTTTCTATCTTGACACTGCTCTGTCCCTGATTTTACGGATTTGTCCCTGATTTCTGTCTGTATTGTCCCTGAAAGCAAATTTTGGGGTATGCATGCCTGCCATGTGTCAGTTGTTAATAAATGTAGCAGTACTTTGCTTTGTGCTCACAGTGAAAAGAATTAAAACGTGGTACACACACCGTGTGTCAGTCGCTAATGTTGCTCTCCTTCATCATATTGCGTGCAGCTTGCTTCCATCCAAGTGAGCTCATCAGAGATTAAAGTTGGCTTTAACAGCCCTCACAGTGAAAGGAATTAAGGCATGGTACACACACCATGAGTCAGTTGTCAACGCAGCAGTACTTTGCTTTGTACGCACAGTGAAAAGAATTAACCTCTTCCCTGCTTGCCCCGTGTCTATTACGGGGTCGTTTTCACGATCTTGGTACGCCTGTAACTGTGTCTACTACGGGGTGCTTATTACAAAAACAGCTCATATTTTTTTATCATACTAATGACCAGCACAATCAAATTATTATGATACCACATCATAGCACAGGGTATAAGAAAAAAACATGCAAAAAATGTAGGAGATATCTCAATAAATGAATGAGTGTGAACAAATGAGTGAACCTACTGCAAAAAGCCCCGGCACTCAGCAATACAGAAAAGCTCTTATAATGTGGCAGGGAAAGGGTTAAAACACGGTACACACACCATGTGTTAGTTGTTCTAGTAGTCCTTTGCCTTGTGTGCACAGTTGCAGAAATCGAAGCATGGTACACACACCCAGCATCAGTTGTTAACGTAGCAGTCCTTTGCCTTGTGTGCACAGTTACAGAAATCGAAGCATGGTACACACACCCAGCATCAGTTGTTAACGTAGCAGTCCTTTGCCTTGTGTGCACAGTTACAGAAATCGAAGCATGGTACACACACCCAGCATCAGTTGTTAACGTAGCAGTCCTTTGCCTTGTGTGCACAGTTACAGAAATCGAAGCATGGTACACACACCCAGCATCAGTTGTTAACGTAGCAGTCCTTTGCCTTGTGTGCACAGTTACAGAAATCGAAGCATGGTACACACACCCAGCATCAGTTGTTAACGTAGCAGTCCTTTGCCTTGTTGCACAGTTACAGAAATCGAAGCATGGTACAACACACCCAGCATCAGTTGTTAACGTAGCAGTCCTTTACCTTGTGTGCACAGTTAGAGAAATTAAAGCATGGTACACACACCCAGCATCAGTTGTTAACGTAGCAGTCCTTTGCCTTGTGTGCACAGTTACAGAAATCGAAGCATGGTACACACACCCAGCATCAGTTGTTAACGTAGCAGTCCTTTGCCTTGTGTGCACAGTTAGAGAAATTAAAGCATGGTACACACACCCAGCATCAGATGTTAACGTAGCAGTACTTTGCCTTGTGTGCACAGTTAGAGAAATTAAAGCATGGTACACACACCCAGCATCAGATGTTAACGTAGCAGTACTTTGCCTTGTGTGCACAGTTAGAGAAATTAAAGCATGGTACACACACCCAGCATCAGTTGTTAACGTAGCAGTCCTTTGCCTTGTGTGCACAGTTAGAGAAATTAAAGCATGGTACACACACCCAGCGTCAGTTGTTAACGTAGCAGTCCTTTGCCTTGTGTGCACAGTTAGAGAAATTAAAGCATGGTACACACACCCAGCGTCAGTTGTTAACATAGCAGTCCTTTGCCTTGTGTGCACAGTTAGAGAAATTAAAGCATGGTACACACACCCAGCGTCAGTTGTTAACGTAGCAGTCCTTTGCCTTGTGTGCACAGTTAGAGAAATTAAAGCATGGTACACACACCCAGCGTCAGATGTTAACGTAGCAGTCCTTTGCCTTGTGTGCAGCCTGGCGCCATCCCAGTGAGTCCGTCGGACGCTAGTCTCAGCATGAACACGATACAGAGCGAAAGGAATTACAGCACAGTGCACGGTATGCCGCGCTCCATCTTGAAGAAGTCTCCTTCCTCCTCCAAGCTGGTCCGCAGTGTCAGCATGAACGATCTGAAAGGTAGTGGGCCGTGTTGGATTGTAGCGCGTTGCTCTATGCTGTGTTGTGTAGTATTACTGTATATGTTGCATAACTTTTTTTCTTGGTCAGGTTTCTTTATGTAACGTTTGGCTGGCTTTGGGTAGTGAGAGCCAGTTGCCGTAGTATCATCCAGTTTGCCTGTTGTGTCTGTGGTTTTGTGTGTGTGCGTGTGTAATTGCATGTGTGTGTGTGCGAGTGTGTGCGCGAGTGTGTGTTTGTGTTACATGTCAAGGCCATTATTTCCAGTACTTTACATTACAGCCACCTCAGCATGTGTGTGTCAGTATTCAAGAGCTAGAAAGCCATTGCGCTTCGTCTTTTCTGTATAATCTGAGTTTTGACATTGCCATAAAAATTTGACTGTAACGTACTGTCAGCTATTTTAGCTGTAAATTTTGTAACAAGAAAAAAGGTTATTTTCAAGATCTAGATAGCCTGCAGATAGTGTTGCTACTCATTGAATTGTACGCTTTGAAAAAGTACATGGTATGTAAATAGATGGCTTCCCAGTTTGCTGATTGTTTTGTTGGAGCCTGTATGTGTGATGGTTGCAACATTAAGTGTGTTTTGTTGGAGCATGTATGTGTGATGGTTGCAACATTAATGCGTGGTTTGGTGGGGTTTTTTTTAGCCTGTATGTGTGATGATTGCAACATTAATGTTTATGTTTTCAGTTTTGGAAATTTTGTGCTATGACTGCACCCATATACTATTCAAGTTGTGCATACTCTGAGATGTATAATGGCACTAACGCTGTGGCCATGTACAGGCAAGTCTTCCAGATGAGAATTCAGATATCTTCAGAAAGGAGGTCTCTCCTCTGCTTTCTCTTGTCTGTTAAACATTGGAAGCTTGATTATCTTTTTAACATGAAAGATATATTTTTCAAACCTATCGTTTTGTTCGAGATTTTGTGGAACGGTAACAACATTGCATATAAAAAAAAAGATTGCCATGCAAAAACTTAAGCTTTTCTAGAACAGAGCATTATTGTCACTGTCGTTGTCTTTTTTCCTTTACCTTTCTTCTTTCAAACACCCCCAAATTGCTAGCAGTCCATAACAAGTGTTCTGAGTGTGATGAACAACAGAGGCCTGCTGTATGAAGAAGTTCAGGGCCAAAACACTTGCCTGAAAGGGGTCTCTTCTCTGAAGGTCTGCTGCTGCCAAGCTCTCCCTAGAACTTCTTCCAGCTTATGACCAGTAGGTTGTAAGACAGCCACAACAGACACATAAGCACCACAGTGTTTTTATTTCTCTCTGTGTTATTGTAAAAAAAAAAAAAAAAAAAATCTACAGCGACAAAAATTGTCCTTAGCTTAAGTTTGTTAATACATTTACTTTGACGGGTCAACAAAAACACAAAAACTGACTGCCATGGTGCAGAGGTTCGAATTGCAGGGTTTGGAGTGGGAGATTGTGGGATCGATTCCCATGTGAGCGAATTATTTGTGGCTGCGTTGAGTTTGCTACAGGCTAAACTGTGAAGACTGGAACCAGACAGGCCAGCATCATTCTGCATTTTTATGAAAAGTTTTAAAGTCTGGTCTGACGTTGGGATTTCTCATTACTTACATGTGACTGTAACATACTTGTCACGTCAGAAAAGGGTATTATGCTGGACGTCGCTGGCCTATATTTGTTTCAGATGATGTCAACCAGTTCTATCGAAAGCTGGCTCGTCAGAGAAGGGAAAGTCGCATTGAGGACCGAACTTTCAGGATGACCGGTAGATCAAGTCCGTCACCTTCTCAGGTACACCCATTTTCCTCTTTTTGATGATTTTTTTTTTTTTAATCAATCATATGTAGGTGAGTACAATTGACACAAAAGCTGGTAGAGCAAAATTTTGGTTAGCATGATTGCATTGATTGGACCCAACATTACTTGGATAAAACGACCATTTGATGTCTCGGGCAACTAATGAAAGAGCCCATTTAAAAACTTATAGTTGAACACTTTCCAGTTGACTCCTTGATCATTAAATGCTTGCATTTGGTTCTCTGCCCTTAGTATTTTTCCATTGTTGCAGCGTCAGCTGTCACAAACATTTTCGTATATCAGATGCAGCAGATTTCCTAACAAATTCAGCATTAAAAAAAAGTTCTACATTTTGATATGTGATATTACATATTTTTGTGCGTAATCTTTGTCTCATGATCAGTAAACTATTATATAACCCAGTTCTGTTTATTAGTAAGCATCAAAATGTCCAAGTTGTTAAGAGTTAAGGCTGATTATTTTGGTGAAGATTAATGGATTCCAAGGTGTTTCTTCAAGAAGTATGAAGTTATGCTTGGTTTTGAGCAGAAGATGGAAGACTAAGAGTCAGCAGGTGGTTTAATTCAGTCATGATAATCTGTTCAACATTGTGTGTGTGTGTGTGTGTGTGTGTGTGTGTGTGTGTGTGTGTGTGTGTGACTGTTCAGTTGTATTTGTTGTTACTGATGTTTCAGCTGTATTATGCCAGTTTTATCATGTGGTTTGGTACGAGCAATAACACGCATGCAGATTACTTTTTTGCTATAACTCGTATATTTTCCTGGAACAAAAAGGAGGGAAATTCCTGCATCATATCTCTGTATGTATTGTCAGTGTGTATAGAACAGAAAGGGACTGGAGAGAGGGTGGAAGAGGAAGGGAGGGGGCCTGATGGATGGGTGGGTAAGGGTACACAAATCTCTACATTTTATCATGATGGGGAAATTCTGACAGTGAACATGAAGACAGTGGGTGGAAGCGTCGGTTCTGGGAGA